>CM032059.1:88942595-89543363 GCA_018831715.1 Matsumurasca onukii
CGACTTTAGAAAAAACACCCTAAACCAAAAGATGCAATCAACAGCCAACAAAATGATGTAGCCTCGGACTCATCTACTGTTGTTACGCGAAGTTATTCTATAAACAAACTTTAAAAAGGCGACCACTTACAGGAAACAAAAGGGTGGACAAAATCTGTTACCACTATTATTATTTATTAATTATTTCCTAACAAACAAAAACTTATCAATGTCATAAATTATCTAAAACCTATATCATAGTATTTCAAAAGTAAAAAATGTAGTGTTATTAAAATCACAAGACGGATAGACTCAACGTCATGTACTCTTAAAAATCATTTTATTATTTTCTTTTCACAGTTAAAATAATATGCAGTACATAAAGGAGTACATTTGGCGATAGGCATAAATACTTTGTAGGAGTCCTCATTGCTCCCACCAGGTTCGTCTCTTATCTGGGAGGAGACCAAACAAATAAAAAATGTGTCTACTAATCAAAATAAATATGTGTCAAAATAAAACGTCTATGAATTTGTAACAGCTTCTTGTTGTTGTGGTAGGAGCTGCCAGTTGTTGTCGATAACTCTGAACGAGGTGGGGTTCAACAATGTGCGCTACACGGCATGATTCCGCAGAAGGAACGACTCGCCTCCCTTGCCAGGTTCAAGTCCAACACAGTCAGGATACTCATTGCTACAGACGTAGCTAGTCGAGGTGCGCTTTCAGTATTAAAATAGGAATTATTATAAGTTTTTGATATTCAAAATCCATTTAAAAGTTTTACTCTGTTTAACTCTCATGGACTAACACCTGCATACTCAACATGGTATGCATTTCAATAGGTTGGATAAGAGATGGTTGGCACATGAAATCAGTAAAGGAATAAATGTAAGAACTAGGGATTGGTCGGTTCCAAAATTTTGCCGGTTATCGGTTCTACCGGTTCTTTGTTAAATAAAACCAGATGATCGCCAAAGTCACTTGTGCAACTATGAGGTCCGACATTTTTGTCATAGCTTTAACTCATTGGTATATATCCGTGTGTAAGCCAATTATTAAGGTGCAGTAAGCTAGGCCCAGGCTTTAAGCCAGGCTACAACAACATAGCCCAATAAGTTAGAAGTTAAATTAAAAGTTTAATTAACCTAGGCCTACCATTTATATTAAACTAGTTTATTTTTAATATTAGTTATAATATTAAATCATCTATACTCTATACTAATATATAAAATGAGATGTCGTTGTTCTGTCTGTTCCTCAATCACTTAAAATACCACTGGACCAATTTTAATGAAATTTTACAGGAATGTGGCTTATATACCTGGTTAACACATAGGCTATTAACATGTTTGATAATTTTATTATTTTCAAGATGGCTGTCATTGATAAACCCTATTACATTTTAAAGCCCAATACTGTAGGTGAAATTGTCAACCGTTAACAAATACTTAAGTTTTGACAGTCCATACTGAACTTTAAAATTTAATCCTCTACACACAAATGGTCCTGAGCACATCTCCACAACCTTGGCTCGAGAACTTGCTTCCAGCATGGAGAAACAGGCTCATGATGTGCCAGGTACAAGACTATGGTCGAACACCAACCGACATTACACAAGCATTTCCGATCTTGCCGCTGCGGCTCAAATTTCAATCCACGGGCTACACCTCTCCTGGCCGTCAGTACATCCAACTGACAGTGTTTGTTGACCATATTACTTCGATTCATGCCTTACAGCATTGCAA
Source organism: Matsumurasca onukii (assembly GCA_018831715.1). Classification (NCBI taxonomy): domain Eukaryota; kingdom Metazoa; phylum Arthropoda; class Insecta; order Hemiptera; family Cicadellidae; genus Matsumurasca; species Matsumurasca onukii. Next base: position 88,944,320 of record CM032059.1, read on the forward strand.
AACCAAATAAAGTGTTGTAAGTATACATAGCCAAATAATTTTCCATTTTCTACTAAGCAAAATTAGTTTGGGGTAATTGGAATAATTATCAGTACAGCTAGGTAAGTCAATAAGCGAGCGTCAATTGTCCAAAACGTAAAGTCGGAATGCTTCGGAGAAATGCAAAATGTTTTCATCAAATACGATTTAAATATCACTAAGGATGGACAAAACAATATTTTTGCGGCTGAGATTAAAATATATAGTGTTGGAACACGGGCATTAACTTTGTTAACATGAAGCGCGAGTGGTGACTCACGCAACAGTCCACAGGTGTGCGATGTATGCCTGGCGGGTGACTCATGCAGTGTATTGTGGCAGCGACCTCAAGAAACTGGTTTTAGCTCACCCTTACCTTCATCCATCTTCCCTTCCACTAACACTAGTTTGTACCCTGCCATAACAAACAGTGAAGAGTTGTTCCTCACGATTATTACAGTTTAGTGCGTTTTTATTGTTTCGGCTTGTTATCGCATTGTGGTGTGAGAGTTTCTCCCGATGGCAACATCAACAAAATTGAAAAGAAGGAAACATGTTTGCGCTGATTCCAAAATAAATTTAAGATGTTCTATATCTTATCATGGTCTTATATCGGTCGTATGTTTGCAGTTAACCTATTTAAATCAAATAAAATTACAAATTAAAACACCGTCTTTTTTGCCTTTGTTTGAAAAATCGAACAGTTTGAAAATACGAACCACCTTGGTCCCAATTAGTTTGGATTATCGACGTCCTACTGTACTTAAATATCCATGATTACGTTATAACTTTAATATTAAAAATAAATTAGTTCAATATTCTGGTTGGCCTAGGTTAATTAAACTTATAATTGGACTAGTAACTTATTGGACTATATTGCTGTAGCCTGGCTTAAAGCTTGGGCCTAGCTTGCTGCAGCTTAATAAGTCTGAACATATTATGGACCTCATAGTTGCACACTTGACTTTGGCGATCATTTGGTTTTATTGCAGAATTGAGCTCGGGGCGGGAGCGGGAGGGATTTTGCAAAAAATTCGGGAATGGGAAAAGTTGGAAAATTAGACATATTAAAGAAATTTACAATGTTCTGCTAGTGAATGTAAAACTGTAACAAATGTGTCAATGGATTCTCCAGGCTCTTGTGAGCGCTGATTAAATCTTGCTCTTTCGTAAATCACATTCACTTAGGTATGAAAGAAGACAACAGCTGCAGTGTGATGTCAGGAGGGGAAGGCAGGTGTGTTGTGACAGTGTGGGACAACTGTACCCTTATCAGCTGTCTACTAGTCATAACCTGTCACTAGGCAACCACATCATAGGGGTGGGGTTACAAAACCAATCACAGCACTTTTTCTGTATGCACTTGATACAGTGGCATTGGGATTTGAGGAGAGTGTAGTGTGTGTTTGCTATTTCCTAATTCATCTCCATTTACTCAATGATGAATTTCATATGACAAATAATGCTTTTAGAGTTTTTATACTAGTTTTGAATTACAGTAAATTGCTAAGGTTTTAGTACAATAAAAATACGATATTACAAGTTGTAAGGATCTACTACAAGTACAAAATCGATGTTTGGTTCTGTCTGAGATCGTTATCAGCCAACCTGACCATGGCTGCCGGCCTCAATTGAAAATGCACTCAGCAGCACGAGTAGGGGAGAGGTTGTTTACTTAGAACTACTCAGCCACTAGTTTCTTATCTTACCACCAGAAGCACACTCACGACAACAATACTAGAAGTATAAAACACCAATTTTAGTGGAAAAGTCAATGTTTTCTTGTTTGAACACAATATTGACCGTCGGTGTAGCCCATAAAACTATCGGCCCGGTCCGATGCTTGAATATGGCTGGCCCGACCCGACGAAAATTCAAGGCTCCGTGCACCCCTAATTTCAATATACATAGTATTTATTTAGCTGGATGAAAGCCCATTTAAATAATAAAAATCAACAGGCTATGCTTCGTTTTGATTGATTGAAGCTTTGCTTTTAGTTTGTGACGTTAGGTTCTGATGTACTGATAAAGGAGCATTTTGCGATGTTGTAACAAAATTAGATTGGTTAAATTTCTAAAATTTGCTTTAAAATTTCAAAATTGCAACAATTTACATTGTATTTGATGATTTTGTAACGAATCGACAGGCGAATGATAGTCGTCGGCGCCATATTATTTGTCTCATAGTGACAGGCGACATACCTGCGCATAGAGTGATCCGTGATCGCTCATGTTTGCGATAAATCGAGAGTTGAAACTCGAACTATGCTATTAGCGTTAACTGCTTGGATAACAGATGGCATAGACAATGATCGGAACTAGTGGATATCAAAGAATTGCATCCAATACTAGTTTACTTGCCCAATAAGGCAATTATCAAGATGCCAAACGCTCACTCGGCATTTCTAAAGCACGAATCACAGTTTATTTTACTGGGATTGATGAGATTCAATACCCGCCCGTGTCTTCCTGTATCAGCAAAGGTCCACTCAACTTTTGAATACCACTGTCGGATAGAAAAATCACGAATTAATTAAAACCTGCACCTAAAAATATCAAGCAAATCATCGGTTCCCGGAACCGATGTTCTGCCGTGTCGGTGATCGGTTCCAGCAAGAACCGGTGAAACCGAGAATCGACCCATCCATCGTAAGAACTGTTAGCCGAAATATTGAACACATTTCTTACAATCTTACAAAGCACAGAAGAACAATGAGCACAGTTCATGAGTTCAGTAGACCAGTCATTTACTTCAAATGAAACAACGCTTTTGGGCAAACAGAGCATGCCCCTTAGGACTTGGGTATCTTAATTTGCAATGATTAATGAGACTTCTTGGAAGATATCGATTGTGACCGTCTATGTATTATTACTTGGCGAGTAACTTTACATGCACCGGTACGTAGCAGGGGCTCAGCCATTTAGATTTAAAAGCCGCACCATACATACTGAACTAATAATTGTTATACAATTTTTCTTTATGGTGATTTAAATCTTTTCTGATGTAGAAACATATATCTAAATTTTTTTCTTTTCTCTAGAATATCTATTGTTTAGCAGCAGTAAAATTCCAAATAATACTCTAGATTTGCTTCACACAAGTTTGATTTAACAGGTTTGGACATTCCGGCAGTAGAGTTGGTGATAAATCACGAGCTGCCTGGCAGCCCGAGTTGCTACATCCACCGGGTAGGTAGGACGGCACGAGCAGGACGTAGTGGGACAGCCATCTCCTTGGTCACCCCTCACGATATACAGCTGCTCCAGGCGATAGAACAGACCATTAACACCAAGCTGTCTGAGTACACTGTCAATGGTGAGTAGATGACTTTATCACTTGCTTCGTGTAAGTAGCAATTTTGATGTAAATAATATTCAATATTTCATTAATGACACGCTCCTGGTAACACAACGCAACTTTTGACTGATTGTTTTATATCAAGAGATATTTCCTCAAATGAACTTTTGGATCTTTATTCTTTTGGCCACAAGACTGATGTCATTTTTGTAATGGCTCATATCCTTGCAGTTGATATAGGAAATCAAGGATACGGCCAGTGTTCCCACAAAGTTCTTCTTTCCTTGCACAAATGACCATTAGAGATTCACTTCAAATGTATGTCAGAAAAAAAGTCTTCAGAGACCACAACATTTAAAGAGATTAACCAGTCCAGAGACCACCATTTGGAGAGATTAACCAACAGTACAGCACAGTTTGTCAGTATTTTTTTACTGTCTAAACAACAACATTTTTATTTAGTGACTTAACCTGTGGTTTGTGGGCATCATCTCCGCCACTGACAAAAAATTACTGTTGTTATGTTGTCTTTACTCAATTTTGTTCTGTTAAACATGTTAACTCTGTTTCAACTTTCAACATCAGGGTGACCACAGAAGTAGCTTGGTAAAACTCCGCATATTTCTCTGTTTTTTCCGGCAATATACATTTTCGGTGGTTCCACGTTTGCAGAGACGTTTCGCGCCCCCATTCTATAATAATCCTATCGCTGACCGTTCCGATCGCCGTTTTCGCTCCAGCGGTATGTTCCAAAAGAGCGTTTATTGCTGCTGACTGCTTTTGGTGTCGCCTTTTTTTTGCCACTACCCTTCAAATGCGCTGATATGCAGCCAGCTGTCGTTTCAATTGCCTTTTACGCTCACGGTACGTTCGAGGCCATTTATTGCCGACTTTCCGATAGCCTTTTTTATGCTGCCGATATCTTCCGATGCGCACTGCGTATGACCCTTCGATCTCTGTGTTTACACTCCGTGCGTTCCGATTGTTATTCGCCCGTGACCCTTCCCGATCTCTGTTTTCGACTCGCGATGCATTACCGATTGCCCTATTCGCCCATTAACCCCTTCCGATCTGTTTCGATACTGTAAGTTCTGTTAGCCGTTTAGATTACTTTCTGAGAGCCTTTATTACCCGCGATGCATTCCGATTGCCTTTTCCGCCAGCGATGCGATTTCGATCGGCGGCTTTTCGCCCCGGAGACGTTCCTGTCGCCTTTTAATCCGCGATACTTTCAGAGGCGTGAGTATTACTTAGGCCTTTTTTCATGGCCTTCACCTGACCGCGATGCGGCTCTGAACCAGTTTGTTACTCACGACGCATATCGATGTTCTTTTTTACGCCTGCGATCGTCCCAAAATGTTTTGGACCTGTGTTACGTTCCGAGAGCGTTGACCACCCAGCATATGTGCGTTATGACCATCTACGGTGCGTGATTTTCGGCGTTCCAGTGCGTTGATGTTGTTTACATTGAGCGAGTAGTTTAAACCCTGCGATAAATTCGACCACCATTTACACCCATATCTGCGGCGTTTTACGCCACTAGCGGTACTCTCCGAGGACAAGCCGAAACCGATATAAACGATTTTCCCGGATTTACAGAATCCACGCCTATTGTCGGTACTGATAATTCCCCTTATTTCGGTTTCACGAATTCCGGTCTCTGTAGCCACCCTGAACATATAAGTTTGAAGTGTTTGTAAACCACAATCTTTGCAAGGTTTTCATGTAATGATTTCAATATTATAGGAAAAGAAGTGGCCAAAATCTTCACACAAGTGTCAGCAACAAAGAGAGGCAGAGGTGAAATGGAAAACAATGAGTTTGAAGAAAGAAGAAAGGTCAACAAGAGAAAACAAATGATCTTAGAAGGGACAGACCCAGATGAAGAAGAGAGGAAAAGGGAACTGATGCAAAAAACGAAAAAAAATCAGGTTACTGCAGAAGAAAAGGTTAAAAGAAGAAAAGAAGGAAATAAAAGAGTTCAATAAAAGGTTTACCAATGTAAAAGTGAACATAGTTAACTAACTGTTTGATAAGTATTTTATAACAACCACTGCTGTAATAAATTGTTGTAATATATTTTGTTTTTGAAATATCGCACAGAATCCATTATTTATAACCCTTTTAAATGTGCTTAAGAGAAGGCTCAGTGAAAAACTTAGTGAGTTTCTACTGTATTTAGAACATTATTAATTAATAAGTTCAGTTATTTTTGTCTTAAATACACAAAACTCTTGAGTGAGAACTGGAAAACTCAAATAAATATTATGGATAGAGCTGTGCGGGATCCCGGATTTTCGGTGCGGGCCGGATTGAGGTAATTTCTCGACCCTATCACCCCCTCACTAGTATCAATTTCAACTGGAAGGGTAGTCAAAACTGCTGGTTTTTTTGTTGTGAGTGTGTACTGTACTTCTGGTGAAGATAAGATAAGGAACTAGTGAGCAGTTCAAGCAAACAACCCCTCTCCCCTACTTCTGCTGGTGCATTTCAATGGAGGCCCTACTTGCAGCCATTTTCAGGAGCCGGCTGTCAGGTTGGCTGATAATGAGTCAGACAGAACCAAACATTCATTGTACTTGTACTAGATCCAATTCTAGCTTGCAATATCTATTTATATTGTACTAAAACCTTTGCAATTTAATGTAATTCAAACCTAGTATAAAACATTATTTGTCAAATGAAATTAATCTTTGACTAAATTGAGATGAGATAAGGAAATAACAAACACACACTACACTCTCCTCAAAGCTGATCTCACTATATCACAAGCACACAGAGAAAATGCTGTGATTGGCTATGTAACCCCGCCCCTATGTGGTTGCCTAGCAACAGCTGATGTAGTAGACAGCTGATAAGGGCTCCACTTAAAAACCTGGCACCTGCCTTCCCCCTCCTGCACACACACTGCAGCTGTTGTCTTCCCTCTCTGCTTTCCTTCTCTTCCCTTGTCCTTTCCACATGTCATCTCTTTCATTGCCTTCACCCCTCATCTCTTTGGCTGACAGTACTGGACAGTCTGATTCCTTCTCTCTCACTCCTTAAATTAGCAGCAACCTCATTGTGATTTACAATCCCTTTGTGATTCATACTCCCAACTCTCCCCAACTGTTTTTGAAATGCTCCCCAACTGCTTTTGCAATGTTTGGGCTACATGAGTCAGTGTTATTCATTGTAAATGGGTGAAGATGAGTGGGTTCTGTAATAGTTGTGATGTACTTTGAGATTTTATATTTTAAAACTGCACTGTGTTGTAAGCCATTTATCATAAACAAAATAATTTGATTGAAGAAACTCAATTTTTTCAATATTTCTTTGACATGTCTATTTGCAAACTTTTCCCGTTAGCGAATCGGATTTTTTGCAAAATCCCTCCCGTGTCGGACCCAAAATTCTGCTCCCGCACAGCTCTAATTATGGACAAATGTCAATTACAATTCACGAGATATCTAAAATTTTCTTGAGTTTTACCAACCTCCTTGAAATACCAGGGAGATAGAATAAAAATAAAACTTCTGTCCAAATAACAATTTAATATAAAATGCATAGTATTTTGGTTATATATATGATCATATTCCAATTTTATTCAATTTACATATATTAATTATTAAAGGTCATTAATACAAAGAATAATTGTATCACAGAAACTATGAAAATTCAATATAAACTTTAAAAACAAAAAACTAACTTTCTGAAAGCATTTTTTTAATAAACTATATAAGTTTACAGCACAATTTATGAAGCAAATAACAAAAATAAAGTATATGTTAAAACTATGCTCTTAAACTATTGTTTCCTAAAAAGTAGTGACCGATTTTGACCTCCATGTGGTACCAGCCGTTGTTTTCTTTGAAAACACTCCAGATAGTATATTGAAAACCTAAGTTCATGTACAGTTCATCACCACATTCTTAGAAACTAAAGCTGAAGACAATGACCAGATAAGGTAATTTACCTTCATTATTTAAACTTTATTAATACATGCATACTTTCTCAAAAAGTGCTATTGAATAACAACAGTGCACAATGTTGCAGTAACACAATATGATTGTATCCGATTAGTTTAATTCCTAGTAAATACTCAGTTGATATTTAGATATGATAAATGGACTGATCAAAACCAAATTATATTTACAAGATAAGTCTTGTTCAACCTAATCTGAGGTCTACAGGTGAAAAAGAAACATTAAATTGCACACCAAAAACATTCAGAATTACAATTTTACTGAATATTGTAGTCCCATGCATTAAGTGGCTAAGTACGGTATTTTAGAAAACAGCACATCATCTAACATGGTGCTTACTTGCCCAGGGCAGACCTTTGGTCTACATACATGCAGGCTAGGCAGAAGTTGTGCGGAGCTTGTTGAGAGTGCTGGATTGAGCAGAACTTACGAAGGCAATGGACCTGACGCCCTATCTGCGCGTAGGGACGGAGGGGCGGCCAAGCATACCCCTATAAGCGGAGCGGGCATGTCCCAATATTATATTCATTCATGTTTGTTATCATTCTATATGTATTATTAGAGATGTGTAATGTTTATTTAATTAATTGATTTTTAATAATCCGTCAGCTTTGTAAGTGAAGCTGTTCAATGAACGTCTGACTGGTCTATTAAGTATTATATCGTGGCACCTGGCCCGCCACCACTGGGCTATAAATAGTTTGGAGCGCACATAAACGGAGCACAACATATGCCTAGCCTGCATGTATGTAGACCAAAGGTCAGGGCAAGTAAGCTATTGCAAAACAAATAATGTTTCTAGAAAACCCATATTTTAGCCTAATAATCTATATTTTGTTTATTTGTGTTAAAACTATTACCGTAGCAAACGCAACAAATTTGAATTTTTTCCTTTTAAGTTTAAGCATTCCATACACTTGACTATCAAAACTTAAGATACTGATGTTAGTTTGCTCATGTAATTAGATTTTACAACAATACTACTTGTACTTGAGGTAAATGAATAAAATATTAATACAATTACATTACATCCCAATGACAATGTAATATGACAACTGGCCCTCGTTACAGATTTATCAAGGATAAGCAAATGTGTCTGCGTATTTAAAAACTAACACCTCTCCTTTGTACAATGTTTATGCTTTCACCTACAGTGTTTTTTAAATATATCAATGGAAGTCTTAATTTATTACTAAAGAAATTTGAAAACAAAAATGTTTGGACTGAACCGGGACTTATCTTGATGTTGAGTTTTAGATACAAATGAAACACTCTAGGTAATATGAGGAAGATTCAATTGGGAGAATGGGGTTTTAGATACATTGTACCAAAATAACATAACTTAGTCAACTTTCCAAACATGTGTTTTTTTTCTAATTAGCCTATGAGTTATATTACAGTGAATAAAAGAGGTATTGGGTGAAAACATTGATCAATTTTCAATTAGTAAAGCTATGTTGCTGGGCATATTCTTGTCAGTTTTGCTAAAGGATTGGAAAAATGTGTATCAGTCATGGCATGGTAAAAATTTTCTAGTCTATCTTAAAAATACATCAAAGTTGTAAAATTATGATTGATTTTACAACTTTGCTTGAAGTTTTTCCCGAACATTTTCTTTCCAGAAACCTTGTTCGCTTTGTTCTTTTCGTTTTCCAGTCGTGTCGAGAGAGTCGATAAAGTTTTCCAGTGTTTTCACGTATTCGTCTCTGTACTTGAGGAAGTGGCTTACGTGCTTCGAGTCTTCCCAGCACTTCCAGCTCACCTGACAAACAACAATGTTCTATAAGATAGAATACGTTTGAATTGGGTTAAATGTTCTTGCTATGAGCACTAAGTTAGGTTTAGACCAATCCTCAACTCTGCTTGTAAGACTAGTATTATTATTACTCTTACTCTGGTATTTGAGCACCGTGTAAACTTGATTCTTTTGATTTTAATCATTGGAGCCTACAAAAATTCAGGCTGAAAGTTGAGCCACAACCTAAGTTTTATACTATCAAGGAGCAGCTTTCTACAACTGCCTGCATTATGAATTGAAGATGCTGCCGGAAAAAATCTTAGAAGACTTTGGCTGACTGGCTTAAGGAGAGACCATTCTACTCTATCCAAGAGTTCCTCAGCTAGTCAGAGACTTGAAGAAAGAAGAAAACGAAACCATTCTTTTGCAAGTTTTTAGTTTAGATTGACGCACTGCACTCTGTATATTATATGTAAATAAAGTATTTTGCAAAAGAATAATCAACAAATATTTCAGCTGTTTTATTTTAAACTTTTTAATGATATTTAACACTTTTTCATCAATTTAGATTTCTTGGTTATTTATTTAAATTCAAATTTCAGATTCAAAAACTTTTATTTTATAAAATATACATAGTTTTACATCTAGTAACAGTATTACAACTCAGCGTATATATTAACAATATGTAAATTTAAGTATACAAATTAAACGATAATTTATTGCAAAATAAATAGGGACCCCTTAGATTAACAACAGATTTATAAACGACATATGCATACAACATATATTTTAATATACAGGGTGATTCTAAAATAGGGCGCCAAATTTCAGGGGTGGGTCTTTTAAGCAAAATAATGGAAAAAGTTCCTATAAATATAGGTCCTTAAATTCTTTGTTACCGTAGTCACGCATTTTGTATTTTTACTTAAAAATTTATTCCAGAATGGTTTGACAGATTGCATTCAAACTTGGTATGGCGTTTATGTGTTAAAAGGTCAATTTAAGAAAAATAATTATTTCATAAAACCTTACAGAAAAAGTATGGCAGCTGTTTAAATTTTAAAATTGTAATACACCATAAAAATGGCGATAAAACAAATAATTCTAAGAATAAAAAGTTGTATTTTTAATTTTACATGAAGCACAAACTCATTTTTCTGAATTTTACATTAATATTTTCACTTTTTGTCCTTTTACAACTAGTACCATTGATCTTTGATGTTCACATCTTAGAATTTACAAGTTGCACCTGTCAAACAGGTGAATAATATTTACAGTCAGCTGATCCAAAAGTGAGAACTAATACGCGTAGGTTTAAAGAGCTGTTTTCAATTTTAATTGTTAACCAGTTGATAGCTAAAGTATTTGCAAGTTAATACTTTAACCGATAAATTTTTTGCTTTCTTGATTGATTTTACGTTATTGTGACTTTTGTTAAAATGGTTCAGTTTACGTATCAAGAACAAGCGAAAAGGAGGAACGGACTTTTCAGCCACTTCGGAGAAACTACTCTAACGTTTGAATTGCAGAAACTCCACCGTCTTCAGAGGGTTCACACTAATCTAGGAACTACATTTAATTATATCTTAGCAAGAACAACCTGGGACTATTCAACCAATATTTTACAATGGCTACATCATGAAAATTGTGGCTTGTCAAGAGTACAATAATACAAATATATTTATAATACAAATAATTTATAATTACAATAATTACAAATAATATTTGTACAAATAATATTGTAATTATTGTAATTTTGACAAAACTTCTTATATAATGGTAAACAATCCCAAATTAATTCTTCGTGAATATTAATTCTAGATAACAATTCTCTAGTGAGTAACTAACACCAACTTCTCAATCTTCTTTCCTTTATGATGCTCTCCGCCACTATTATGAACTTTCAAACTAACAAGAACAAGCGGGTATGATAATTATGTATGGGTGCGCCAATGGGGTTGGCCAAGAGACAGCGCGATTGTATTTGCCGACTTTTCCTAACAGACAACAACCAAACCATCATACTTTTGCTTTCCTTTTTCGAAAGCTTGGTGAGACTGGGAATCTGCAAGTTAAAACAGAAAACCGAGGAAGACCACGATACATGAGAACCATCGATCTGGAGGAAAATATTCTAAATCGTATACTAAACTATTTAACAAAAAGTCACAATAACGTAAAATCAATCAAGAAAGCGTAAAACAATTTATGGGTTAATCAATACTAACTTTGCAAATAGCCTACTTTTAGCTATCAGCTGGTTAACAATTAAAATTGAAAACAGCTGTTTTTAAACCTAATGCAGTAATAGTTCTCACTTTTGGATCAGCTGACTGTAAATATTATTCACCTGTTTGACAGGTGAACATGAAAGATCAACTGGTAATGTACCAGTTGTAAAAGGACACCAAAGTGAAAATATTAATGTAAAATTCGGAAAAATGAGTTTGTATCTTTATGTAAAATTAAAAAATATAACTTTTTATTCTTATAAATTATTTTTTCATTTTTTGTATTACAATTTGAAAAATTTAAACAGCTGCCATACTTTTTCTGTAAGGTTTTATGAAATAATTATTTTTTCTTAAATTGACCTTATGACACATAAACACCATACCAACTTTGAATGCAATCGGTCAAACTGTTCTGGAGATATAAATTTTTAAGTAAAAAATACAAAATGGGGGCTACCGGGGTAACAAAGAATTTTAGGACCCATGTTTATAGGAACTTTTTTCACTGTTTTTGAGTAGGGAACCCACCCCTGAAATTTGGCACCCTATTTTAGAATCACCCTGTATAAACAACATATTTTATTGGTTGGTATGTACAGAACTCCATAATTCAGAGTTTTTAATTTGTTTGAATATTTTTATTGAATATTTATTGGCTAAAAAAAAACATTTAATAGTCACTGGAGATTTTAATATTGATATGTTACATAAATCAACTGAACCCTATGAGTTAAAAAATATCTTGAAAAGCAACAGTGGAAATATTTCATTAATTTCCCAACTAGAGTGGTCTCGACTTCAAGAATATGTATTGATAATATCTTCATGGATATAAACACAAATCTAGTACATGTTTTAGGTGTTATAACTGCTTTCTCGGATCACGATGGACAGTTAGATTTAATTGATCTTTACAAAAGAGCAAAGGAGACTAGTTCCAAAGTTTTAAAGAAAATAATTAAATTTACGAATTAATTCTAGTTAAAACAAAAAAATAATATTACACCAAAAAATTGAAAGCTTTGAAAATATTTTGTAAAGCCTCCTGGGGAAATAAATTATAGAGAAACAAAGAATAATACATACTATCAAACCTAATAAATTGTATTGTCTGGAAGTAAATGGGAAAATAGTTAAAGATCCTTCTGAAGTTGCTAATGCTTTTAATAATTATTACACAACAATTATAAATAATTTTTAAGAAGGAAGTAGACAATGATAATTAGACTCGAGCACTAACACCTAGTTTTAAATGCCCCCCTATAATTATGTAAACAAGAACTGAGTAAAATTTTTGATACTTTAAAAAACAAATGGTCCAGTGGTTATGATGAAGTGCCTACCCGAGTATTTAAATTTGTTAGGAGTCCATTGATTAAACCATTGTTACATTTGACCAACTCTTCTTTAATATCGGGAATACTTTCCGAAAAACTCAAAATTTCAATTTCAATGGATCTAGAGTTATATGTGTGAATGATGAGTGAATGTTACAGAACCTGTATGTTTGAATGTGGATCTTGATGTATGTGAATGTTAGGATAAGGACGACTGCCATACAATGTTATTTGTCTACGGCAATAAAGAATTGATTTATTTATTTATATTTAGTTGCTCTGCGCGGGTCTAATTACAGCTGAACAACTGGTCTGCTGCCTGGCTGAGTGATGCGATGCGCAAGTGACGGCCTTTCAGTATACATTTCTAGCATTACTCGTCACCATGGCAACACAGCCCCTTTCCTTGCCCTTGTCTATCCCCACCATGTAGTTGAGCGTCAGTGAAGCCCGAAGAAGGCCCAGCACCTAACTAAGTATTCCGATCTTCTACCAAGCAGCCAATGGCAACCATAGAGGCATACTAACATTCCTTGGCGACTTCGAGGGAACCATCGATTGTTGCTATCGAGCTTGTTGTATTGCACTCACTGTTGTCATTGATTTGTGATCCCACGGACTTAGGAAACGGATGTTTTAAATGTTAAAGTTTACTTTTTTCCTCTAAAACATGATTAGCCACCACTGAGCATACTTTTACTGCATACTCAGGTGACATTTATGGGTGCAGCTTAGATTCGCATGCGGCTATATGGTATATGCTGATACTTTGTAAGACTACAATCTGAGAAGCAACTGAGTCTAGTGGCACGGAAGTTACTCGGTACTCACCTTGATGCCCATGGACTCCCAGGACTCGCGGACTCGCATGTTGGAGGACTCCGAGCCGACGGGATCGTTCTTGGAGAGCAGGAAGAGTGCAGGACTGTGGACCAGGTTTGTATGGAACATCTGACTGGAGCGCACATAGTGAGTGGTAGCCTCCTCGTCAAACCTCTTCAGATGATACCTGGCCACATATCATTTGGTAATTACATTTTTGTAAACATATCTTAATTGAATACATAATTTTTCAAATGCTAACCACTCAGCATAGTAGAGTAGTATAGTAACGCACGGCTGGTGTGCTCACATGGACCATGTCAGTTCCAGTAACGCACCAAGGTCCACCTAGTAGAATAGAATAATTTATTTTGTCAGCAAATATTTCATAAAATACATTGACAAGTCAAGTATGCTACAGAAAGTAATTTAGTTGAAATCTTCAATCTTCCATGAACAATTTTCAAAGTCCTTTAAACAATAAAATGCTTTTTTACATAGACATTTTTTACATTTTAACTTAAAGCTATTATCAGGTAATTGCCTTAACTCTAGTGGCAATTTGTTGTAAAACTTACAACCTACAATTAATGGGCTTTTATCTGTTTTTTGTAATCTCACAATTGGCAAATTTATCTTATTTTTACTCTTAGTATCATAGTTGTGTACATCACTTCTAGAGCTAATTACGAGGGTCATCCAGAGAGTAAAGAACGATTGCTCATCACGCGCCGCGCACACCCTTCACCACTACGAGCGCGCGTGCAGCAGTTAGCTACATTCTTCCTCTTCAGTTTGAGTGTAGGCTCGTTGCTGTGTGATTACACATCTCGTGTCCACAGTGATTAATAATGGCATCGACAATTGAAAACCCCGCTAAATGTAAAGTGTGAAATTTAAACACTCGAAAAGTCATGGCAACTTTTTTGGGATCGAAAGGGCTTAATCCATGTGAATTTATGCCAAGAAAAGAAACGACTACAGCCCCGACTTGGTGCCGAGTGATTATCACTTATTCCTGAAGCTTAAGGATTTGTTGGGTAAAAAACAGTTTGCTAACGATAAGGAACTCAAAGAAGCTAAGAAATCCTGGCTCAAGTCTTTGGCGGCAAATGAGTAGAACATGGGTATGGAAAATCTGGTCCCATGTTAAAACCAGTGTCTTGAAATCCATGGCGACTGCGCAGAAAAGTAGAGGAAGGTTCTATGCATTTGTAAATAAAGTTTTGGGTTGATATCTTTATTTTTTATTTGACCATGCCAAAACGTTCTTTACTTTCTGGATGACCCTCGCAGATTGGTCTTATCTTTTACATACATTATACTTTGATATATATACAGTGAAAATAAAGTAAACATTTTATAATTGATAAATATTTGTTGACAGTGACTGCGTGTGAGGATGATCCCCACACTATTAAACCATAATTTAGATAGCAGTGAAAAACCCCATAGTAGGCTTGTATAAGGGAATCCGTCTCAATTTCTCCAGTTAAACGCTTTGATGCAAATATACTAGAGCTTAATTTTTTCTTAAGATTTATTGTGTGTTGATGCCAATTTCATTTAGAGCAAAGGTTAAACCTAGAAATCTGAATTTTGTGCTTCATTGTTATTGGGATACTACCTAAGGATACCAAAGTGTTTGTTTTCTTTATTTAATACAAAATTATTTGCTGAAAGCCAGTCCTCTACTGATATTATCATTACCCTTTACTCTAGAACCCGCTCATAATTTGAATGTTTTGTAATTATAGTTGTGTCGCCTGCTAAGTACCATGTCTACCGCACGTTAGCTTTCAAATGCAACTAAAAAACAGCAATGGCCCCAGCACCGACCCCTGTGGGTCCCCGACTGTCACCGAAGCAGTAGATGCTGCTTTCCAGCAGATTTATTCAAAACTCGGAATCAAAACATTTACAGAACATTGTATCAATTATTTCTTGACTTTGTCAATAGTTTCTTCTAAATTCTGTTTGTTACAGCTGGGGAAAAGAGCAAAACTGAACAGTTTTGTTTCGACCTAATTTAGTTCAGTCCAAAAAATTATGTTGCGCTCTATAACCCTTGTTTATTGAGTTGATTTAATAGTTTCGTAAACAAATGTGATTTGTTAGTGTTATGAAAGAATGAAGGTATAATTAGGTGATTGTGTTTGAGATCTTGGAAGATAGTGAGATTTGAAATGAATTGACTGGTGCTGAAACACCTTAGCAGCTGGGAAAAGTCAGACCGTAGAGGTAGTTCTACTCTTAATAAGTGAGGACTTGATAAGTTTTTTGTTTAATTCTAAGCTATAAAAAGTATTTGCACATAATTACAGCAAGCAAACACTAAAAATTATTTGATGTTTGTTGTCAACTTACGAGAGGTACTTGGAAAGCGCTCCGCGAAGGATGGGGTTTGTGGGGAACACAGCCATTGGCAGACCAATTTGTATCTCGGTGACATCAGCCGACGAGTCCCACGCTTGTCCGACAATCCTTCACACACATCGTCACATATCATTGGTGAGAATATAATTATGACATAGCTTACCAAGAGATCGGCCAAGTGGTGTATCTACCTTGTGAACTGTTGTTAAAAGTTGTGGGGTAGCTTAATAAAAAAAGGTTTGTCCAGCGGGGAATCAATTTTGATAGTGCACCCAAACCCTCCACCTAATCCCAAGAAGGAGGATGAAATACTAATTTTAATTCCTGGAAGCTTGGTTTTATTAATCCAGTCCTCAATTTGGTGTGGCTTTTCATAATGTTGTCAGTTCTAGAACCTATAGCCTTTGCCTCAGCATTTGGGTTTCCAAAAAGAATCATCCAATTGTTCTGCTCATGGAGAAATACCTCTTGATAAGCAGTCATACCTGAAATAATCTGTTTTTTTGTTAGCTTTACCTAGTATATACGGTATTTTACAGTGTTTATTACAAGGTAGGTCTTTATTTATCTTGAGATATAAGTGGGAGTTTTGAGGTATATGGATTTTTTATGCCAAAGCTGTACATGCCATTAAACAATGTCAGCTGTTGTTAACAATTTAGTTCTTAATATTTAGTAATGTCAACGAATTCCACTCAAATAATAAATCTCTAATTTGCCCACCACATCTGCGTAGCTTTCGTGTTCCACAGCAATAAAGTACCTGTCAAGTATGTGTTGGTAGCGGTCCATGTCCTGTTTCATCTTGACACAGATCTCACCCCACATGTAGCCCCCGATGGAGAACCCGTGGAGGAACAGTGGCTGACACTGGTTGTTGTGATGGAGGAACTGAAGTGTTTCCTCTGCTACAACCTGAACACCGGCATAATTAGTTGTTAAACAACTTTCCGATATTTTAAGGAAATTCAATATTGTAATTGCAGTAGTAACCAACTCTTTTACTTATTTGTTGCTGTAAAGTAAATGCAGAATGATAGAATATCGCATATCTAGAAAAAGACTTCGGACAAACTAAGTAATATCAACAATTTGATCGAGGAATTTGGTGAGGTGAGTAGTGCATGGAGAAAAAAAAGCTTACTTTCTTTAAAATGTAAATTTAGCATTTAAGGCTGTTAGGGCAAAAAAAATTACTTGGTATTTAAATTGAAAGTTTTGCTGCCCCAACTTCAAAAACAACAACTAAAAAAACCAGACCATGCTTAAGTTACCTCTAAAACACCCCTTTACAAACTAACATGATTTAAATTACATGTTTTCATACATAAAAAATATGTTTTAACAGTAAACTAGTAGAGTATTTAGTTTTTAGTTTGAAATTATATTTTTATTAACCTCTTTGTAAGAAAAATTTTACTTTGTTAAGACAGGTCTGTTGAGTACAACAAACATTGATTATTTGGTATTTTTGTCGTTTGGGTGTAGAGCAACAAACTGAGAGAAGAAAGGCTTGAAAGTGCTACAGACGGGTCCGCCTGCCTCAGTTGTGGCGCTGTAGCAGGCTTGCTGCGAGTTGCACGCTCTGTAGCAATCATGGCGACTGGGCAGGTGGCGTTTCAGCCATAACTGAATATTACAATAACTAAATGAACCCAGTACTTTTTGATGTTTTTGTCCCGGCATTTGTGCTCAACGCCAATATAAAATGTAATTAAGTAACATTTGATCACAAACTTGCTTTAATTAGCACAACAATTCACAAACAAGACTATCATAAAACAAAGACATTAATACAACTGTAAATAAACCAATATTGGATACCTTTTATTTTCTTTAAATTAATTTAAGAACAACATTAAATAAATGCAAAAATATCATGCAATTCTAACCTATTGAAAATAATAGTAATTCAGTATGAGATCAACTGTAATTGTGTACGACTTAACAAAAGTAAACATTCATAATAGTAAGTAAAAAGTCTGCCAGCTGATTATATGACACAGGGCGAGGTGGGAGAATGCTACCGGGAGAGGATTTAGGTCGCTTTACTAATTTTGTAAATACAAACAAGCAATCACACATATGGTCCTTACTTGGGTGCCCTTGACAGGCCACAGGAGCTGCCAGGGTGAGGTGTTGACAGTGAGCACGTCACAGCCACGCCGCAGGTAGAAGTCGCAGTACTTGTTGATGTGCTTGTGTTTGGCCAGCAGCCAGGCCAACATCACTACCAGTGGCCGCGGCTGGTCTCGCTGTATTACCAGTTTCCCCCCATCCCGAGAAACTTTCACCTGCGACAATAACACCTTGTGTCAAACGACCAGAGAGACAGGTCTTGCTGTCTCACCACCTTGAAAATTATTTTGGAAACTTTTAAGACAAGACAAGCTTCTACATTATTCAGAAATACTATTTTAGGTCAGTGTGTCTTCATATTCTTGTCCAGATTACTGCTAGAGGAACTACCACGTCCTACATGCACTGGGTATTTACAAATTAAACGCTGCATTCAAGAATCACCAGGTTACAGTTTACACGAACAGTTTGTATGATTAACAAAGCATACCTTGTCCGAGGTGACCAGCTCCAGTGACTTGGTCAGCGTTTGCCGTGACATGCCTTGTGCCTGGGATGCCATCAATCGCACAGCCACCCACGCACTCTTCTGCAACATAGGACCAGTGCCATCAATACATTTCAATTGACAACTAGAAGACCAGCTGCACGGCAGACAACCTTAGGAGAAGAGACCATCTACAGTTCACTCAGATTATTCTAATAACGACTTTTCTTATTATATCTACTTTAAAACATGTAGTCTTATACACCTATGGCTAGAAATTATAAAAAATATAGATGACAAAATACAATATTTTTGTAAACTATTTAAATTTAACGTTGCTTGGATGAGTTTTCCAGTTCGAGTGTATGTACAATTCAAGACAGGGTAACTTGTAACTGGTCAGTTACATTTTGGAGTAATTGTAAAGGTAATCATACAGTGATTTTTATATCTCAACTATGCAAATTAGGTACAATTTGGGAACAATGTAAAATTTTAAAACAGTACCTAAATTTACAAATGACATTTTTTCCTAACTCAAAATTCCAAAGACTACATCAACATAAGAAGTTGTTAAAACAGTTTTAAAATATTCTGTACATATTCTAAAACCACCTATACAACACAAATAAAATCTGAATTAATTTTAAATTTTATTTTATTTATTAGGCTTTGCTTTGTTTATAGCAAACCCAAATTGGATTGTAGCAATTCTGCACGCGCCGATGACACCACTTTTTTTACAACTAGTATTTCTGTAGATGAGCTGGCCAATTTTAGCAAAGTGTGCTGTTGATAAAGTTCTACTTGGTTTCAAGCAAATAGTTTTAAATTAAACTACATAAGTGGTAAATTACCTCATCAAACAGTTTCAAATGAGTGGGGTTCCACACAGGGAATTTCAATTTAAATTAAACTCTGATCAAACTCAAAATTTAGTTTTTAGCTTGAGACCTTTTGATAAATTAGTTGAAAATAGCTGTGTTAAGTTCTTGGGTATGCATTTAGATGGGAAACTTCAATGGGATTCTCATGTAGATCAAATATCAGTTTGGTTATCAAGAGTAGTATATTTAATAAGACGTCTTCAAACACTAGGTGATAAGAACTATTTGAGAATGGTATATTTTCTTTCAAAGCATTTACAGGTATGGTATAATTTTCTGGGGAGAAAGTAATAGCATTAAAGAAATTTGATCATTCAAAAGAAGGTAATTTGTGATGCAGTAGATGATACCCATTGTAAACCTTTATTTGAAATTTTGAAAATACCTACTGTAGTCAACTTGTATGTGTTTGAATTGTTCTATTATGCATTGAAACAAAAGCCCTCGTGAACCTTTTGTGACAACATACACTTGTTTAATACTAGAAAAAATAGGGATGGGTCACTTCCGGTTCCACCGGTTCTTGCCTGACAGTTTTAAAAGTAAAAAAATGTGCTGGAATAATACTTTACATTTATCGTATTGAACAAAATATTTTCAAAGGCATGCCATTTTTATTTATAAAATATAAAGTCTAGAAGGTGCTCCCCTTTACGTTTCCACACATCTTCTAGTCTGTTTTATAAAAATGCTGTTACCCAATGTACCATGGATATTATGAGTGAGCTCCTTGTATTGAGTTGAACAATTTTTGAAACACTTTAAATACTACAAGTAAATTAACAATCATATTTTCCAATAATACATTAATGACTTATACCAATGAAAAGATTATTATTATATTACAAAATGGAAGAAAAAAAAAAAAATACAAAAAACAAATATATTCAAAATAATCAAAATTTGAACACTAAAATATTAACCACAAATCCTTACCTAACGACGACGATGACCAATAAAAATTTTAGCAGAGTTTGGATGAGTTACTCAGCATAAATTATTTACACAAAACCATCCCACTGAGCACATTTGGAACTGGCCAAACATTAAAAACCAAAATAAAGTTAATTAAATAAATACAAACCACACAAAAAAAGATGAGGGGGAAAATTTAGCATTAGTCATAAAAAACATTGAACCAATAAATAGAAACTATTCAAAGTGGTAGAGCAACAAGCAATGATTAACGATTCATTGATTATGTAAATTGAGAACCTTGAGTTGATGTCTTATCCACGTCCATTGTCCAATAACCAAACAATTAAGAATGACACAATACACCAACTGTGCACTCAGAGAAAGCCGACAGTTGTCTGTTGCAACAAACTTACAAGTTTCCAACTTACATATTAACCCAGGCTAAACTAAGCGCCGCTTGCATGGTGAATCAATTTCCTTTGCAATTTGTTACTCACATTCACAGCCTCACTTTGGCATTCAACCATTCTATTGCCCGGGCATTACAAGGCTGTTCACTCGTCATAGGCTTGCTTTGGCTTCGGCCTCAGCTTGGCCTCCTGTGTGACCACGAGGCGTTATGGGGTGCGGCTCCGCTCACATCCTCAGCTAGGTCTTCAGCCTCAGACTTGTGTGTTCTCTTAGTGCAAGTTTATTACATATCATGAAGGTAAAACATATTTCAAATTGTAATGAAATCGGGACTACTTATAACACTGTTATAGCAAAATCACTTTTCCTGCTAGTTTGAAAGCGACTTAATACATTTTTTGTAATTTGGTAAATTGATAGAAACCATCAAAATACATAAATATTTCTAATTTCAACAAAATCGAATAACATTTACTGTTTTAGATAATTAAATCAACTTTTTGACCAAAACTCCTCCCCAAAGGATACTTCCTGTAGTCTGATTTGGCCATGAACTTGGCGAGATATTTACAAAGGAACATTTGTACCAAATTTCATGGAAATCGGAGAAAAAATGCGATCTGTAGAGAGTACATTATATATGGTACATATGTATTTGAAAGGACGAGTTCACTACAAAGGTTACTTGTTAAATTATTAAAATACACAATAAAACATAGAAGTACCCTGAACACATTTTAATTTTACACAACTAGTTTCGGAAAAAATTCCATTGTCAAGTGTGTTAAATTTGGCCTAGAACTACTAAACTAGTCGAGTAAAATTAAAATGTGTTCAAAACTTCCATGTTTGTGTCTTCAGAATATTCTTGTACAAATGCTCAAAACCTGTTTCTGGGGTCAGGATTGGTATTCATCAGCATGGTCCCGGGTCTAGGTCATACTATGCTGATGGCTTGAATATCTCATTTTTCCAAAGTAAATTTGATAACAAGAGTATTGTTTAAAACCAAATGAGCTGCGAGGCCAAACAAGTCAACATTGAAATATATAACCATTTTCATTGGGTTTTATTAAAAACTAGCTGTGTACCTGTGCACAAAAGAGCAGTCTGTTGCTAGGGCGCTGGCATCAAATTACCAATCCTATGATACACCTGTTCCTAAACTTTGAAAGAGGGCTTAAAGTTTCCTAGCTGAAGTACCCGTTCTTCGCATGGTTGTGTATAATGTTGCAGTGTAGCAATAAGAACTCAAAATACTAACAGCACCATCTCTGTATATTATGGAAGCGGTTCTACAGGCAGTCTCATCAAACAACCAAAAGCTACCACCACAACAACATAAAACGCCTTAAACTTCTCACTCCCCATCCACCACCTTACTTTTGCTGAGAAGAAGCCAACCTATAAAGGAGCGCTCTACTTCAATAAATTGCCTGAATACCTCAAAGAAGACAGTGGAAAGAAACTCAAAACAAATCTGCACAAATGGCTGGAAGATCATCCATTCTACTCTGAAAAGGAATTTTTAATGTCAAAGACTTTTTAATGCTATTTTAATGTTTTAATGCTATTTTAATTTTTCAATTTTATTTTTAATATTTTCTGAAGGCAGAATAATTTTTTAAGTATTTTTAATGTATTTTATTTTGGTTCCACACTCTATGTTTGTGTGAATAAAGAAACTTTGTCTTGTCTTGTCAAATAAATTATTTGATGTAAAAAATAACATATATCCATATCATAATTTATACTAATCAAATTTAAAAGTTATAACACGTGTTCAATACTTAGATTGCACAGTTAACGTCATGTTAAACCAAGCCTATTGTCACATGAGTTTTTCAAGTGGTACTTGATCTGTTCAAGATATGAGTACAAAAGTGTACTTAATTTATTTTAGTTTTGAAATGGTCTCTTAAAAAAATGGCATGCAAATTAAATATACAGTAGAGCCTTGTCAAACTTTTCAGTGACAAGTCAAACCTTGATAACTCAAATTTCTGGATAACTCAATAGTTATGAAATGCTTTGAAATCTCCATAACACTCAATGTTAAAAATACATCTATAAGCAAATTGTACTAAAGTAGATCCTTGATAGTTTCTACTCAACAGGAATTCACAACCTATCATGAATGGACAAGAAGACTTTCATATTTGCATAAAGATTTGCTCCAAATACAAACCAGAGGACATCAAAGTGGTTCTTTCAAAACCAAAGTTAAAAGGTAGAGAAAACTTAACGGTTTGAAAAGCTCAGTGCCAAGTTTCCCAAAGCCTATTCCTCATTCAAAATAGATAATCCAAACCGCTTATTCAAGGAGGATTTCACATCAGAGTTTTGTTCAAGCAACGTCTTTGTATCTAGATTTCACTCTAGAAAGGTAAACCACTCTAAGAGCAAGAATACAACTCAGTGGTTAAAATCTAGTAGAAATAACGAAAAGTTGAACCAGTCATACTATAAATATCCAAGACCCACTTGACCACCTGGACCCATCATGATCAATGAATATTTAAATTTTCAATATGCAAGGACTAAGAAATAAGACACACATTTTAAATATATTTGCAGTTCAACAGAAATTCAACATTTAAATGAATATTGGGTGTTAGCCCAAGAAATAACCTATGTTAACGTTGAGGGGTTCAATCTCGCAACTTTATTAACTTGAGAGAATCACATCAGAGGTGGTGTTTGCATATGCCTATGAGACATCATATCTTAAAAGCATTCTAGAAATGTTACTTACAATGTCTCACTAGACCCTGGACAAGTTAAATCACTACACTATCACAATTTGAGATGCCGACCACTCTCATGAGGGTAGTTTAAGGCAAATATGTGGTGAAGGATAAGTATGAATCAGCCATATAATTGGCAGACCAAATTCTTAAGAACAATATTAATATCATTTTGTGAACTATTGGGAACTAGGATGATAGATTCTTATTACTTTTGTTGGTTAAGTACAACTTTTAAAGAAATAAAAATGGAAATTTTAAAAATATATGTTAACTGTGTGTGTGTTATATGTTATCAACTACTTTGGTAATCAAGAAAGGAGACAGAAATCTACTCTAAAATTATCGTCCTATTTTTATTGTTCCAATATTGAAAAGTGCCTGTACAATTTGGGCATATTTTCACGTAAAAACAAAATTTATTTTTAGCACTAAGTATTGTTTCCTTACTTATTATACCATAAAAAAACTTTAAACATGATAAAATAAATCAATTTTTATAAACTTGAAAACCCAATAAACTGTTTAAACTGCACCAACAAGTATAAGATAATTGAAAGCCACAGAAAGTTTGAAGATAATTTATTTAATTTCTTAATCAAAAGAGCCTTTTATCACCTGGATGAATACTTTAGATACCCACCTTAACTTTTGAAAAGGGAAATATTTTTAAAACCCTTTTTGGAATGTTTTTATAGGATTTTGAAGTTTGTTCTCACGTACTTTCGTCACCCCACCCAAAATCTAAGCGGGGCCCCCAATTTTTAACCCCTCCCCCGCCTGTTGCACCACAAAGGAAAGAAATTTCAACACAAATTCAATGACTTACAAAGTTTTATTCAGACTTGTTTGTTATACCATAAAGATAACATATTTAAAGATGTATTTATTAAAGATATTTTATATTTAAAGATGATCAGGTTTAAAATGCCACATTTCACATACAACTTATTTTGAATGACAACATTTTCTTCAAAACACTTTCGGCAAACATCACGACCTACAATAGTCCTATAGAGTATTTTGAAAAAATGTTGTCATTAAAATAAATTGTAAGTGAAAGTGTTTTAAACCTGATCTTGTTTTCCAGTGTCTTCTTTAAATTGTTATGACATAAAACGAGTCAAGATAAAAGTTTTTTTTGTTGTTGAATTGTCTTGATATTCCCTTTCTTTCAAAGTGCCACAAAAGAGGTTTGTATTTAAAATTTTTGCCCCAAATTTTTAGGGCGGGGTGACCATATGTGAGTGTATGGTTGCTAGAGGAACTGTGTGCACATGCAGAGAGTGCATGCATGATGAGTGAGTCAGCTGATAGTGAAGGTCACATCGACAGTCTCTCAAAACGTGCACTCATCATACAACACCGCGGTAACTTGACTAAAACATATTTAAACTTCACACTGCGATACTCTACCCCTTAACAACAGTTCAAGTCGCACTTTCAGTCGGGTTTTCAATTTTTACTAATTTAGCATTTAAAATTACTAGAAAACAAACGAAGAAACTTAAAATTGAAATAATTATTCCTAAGTATGAGAAGTGTAATATTAATGTGAACTTTGTTTGGTTTTCACATTAACAATAAAATTAGTTAAATGTCAGAAGTGTACATAGTTTATTGACAATATCCTATCAAACACATGAGCCTAATTAAAAATTAAATTATGAAATCATTATGTACATATATAAATTTTTTTATCTTTATAAAATTTTGAGCAAAATAATTGTATAGAATGAAAGCATTTTTTACTTTTCAAAATGCTTGCTTTCATTCTATAGTAATGAATACCACAAAGTCAAAGGAGACAACATCTATATAAATAAAATAAATCTTTTGTCTGTACATTGCAATGAATCCATCGGTTTTGGTTTTTTGCTGTTTATATACTTAGCAAAGACTAATACTGGCATCAAAAAAATCCTGTCTGTCACATTTTTAAGGTATATTGGACCACTTATAACTCAAAATCGGCGGAAGCTATGGCGGTGAAACTTTGTTTAAGGGTTTAGCGCATTACACAGTGTGTCTTTACTTATGTTTTGTATCAATACAACATCCACAAAATAAATGACAAGGGATCAAAATGTAATCTGACAATTTTTTTAGGCATTTTGGACTGCTTTTAAGTCTAAACCGGCTGAAACTATAGCAATGAAACTTTGTTTGAGGGTTGAGCTCATCTCGCAGTGTGTCTTTAGCTATATTTTAAATCCATAAACATCTACAAAATAAGTGGCAAGAAACCAAAATGTAATCTAAAAATGTGTGTAGGCATTTTGGCATGAAAATTATTCATTAAAAATTGAAACAATATTAGTTTGAATTGAATCTACTTCAATTGGTATCCAAAAAGCCACAGTTTAGTTAGTTTAGTTGTAGGCTACTTACATTAGTGCAGTGACTTTGTAGTGGTGAACCTCCAATGATTTTACTTGCTCCAAGTCCAGCCACCAAAAGAGACTTCAAAATTACCATTTTGCAGCCAGGTAGATGACGTCTTATAAATCAATATCAATTTAGAATGCATGCAGAGTTTCCTGGAAAAATACAAACAAGTAACACACGGCTACCAACTGACATCTAGCAACTGACCAATGCAAAGAGTTTTCCTCCCACCCAAACTTAAAACTTTGATCTCTTAGTACTCATTGCCCAGACTAAATGACACACATGAGTGTTAAACTTAAAGTATACACTGTCAAATATCTTTATTTACATAACGTCCAGAAGTGTAATTATGGTGTTAATATTTAATACATAACTTGTTACAAAAAACAATTGGTGTCTTGAGGCATGTGTGGTGTGCCAATGGATGTTTTCAGTAGTAATGGGTCGTAGTACGCTGAAAGTAGCACACTTCAATCGGCTAAATAGACCCATTTTTTATAATTATTAGTTTTAGCGTCACAATCAAAGCCATTATCCAGTGTTAATTAAAAACCTTCCGCTAATCTTGGTGCTGAAATGGTCATTAATAAAACATAAGTGCTGCTCATGTGATACGAAACTTGCCACAGCGTGATTAGCAGACAATGTCTCACAGGAAAAACAGAGCGGCACAGTCAAAGGCTAGCGCTAAAGTCGGCAAAAACACTAATTTGAGGTTACTATCACACTCTAGTTCAATCTCAAAATGTCTTTGTTGTTTTATCAAGCTAAATATAGTGTCACAAAAGCGTAAATATACAAAAATGTTATAGCATTCCGATCTGTAGCAAGGTCTTCAGGTGTTGTCTAAACAATCACTTTTTGGTTTTCTTTAGTTCTTCTGGCAATACATTCCACAACTTGACCTCCATGTAGATAGTTTTCTACTCTATCACTCTGGCATCTTGATGTAGATCTTGGTTGTTGCTTTTAGAATATACAAGGTAATAATTGAAATAACCTTTAGTTCCCGAAAGGCTTTCTTGCACGTTACATGAAACAGCTCGCTTTTGATGTGTAAGGACTTGTACAAGGTGTAAAACCATCTTACAAAAAACTATCTTCTTCAACCACCTTCCTGAATACTTGAAAGCCCAAGACCCACAACATCTCAAGAGACAGCTGACTTTGTGGCTCCAGGAGAGACCCTTCTATTCAGAGAAAGACTTCCTGACCAACAGAAATCTACCACTCCAGAACAGCAACACATGACGAATACATATATTGCATTGTATAAAATATATTTTCTTAAAATTATTTTGACGCATGTACTGTTCTCCATGAATATGTGAATAAAGAATATTGTCTATTGTAGGTTTCCTGTTGTGGTACCACCCCACACACCAATTCTTGAATGGGATTCAAATAGGACATGATAGGCTAATTTTGCTACTTCAATGTTATTACAGGCTTGAATCGTTCTATCACAAACATCCTTAATTTGCTGCAGAGTGAGTCTGTATGTGTCATGCATGTTAGTCCGTCACCCAGTGCAACACCAAGATATTTCGTTGCTTTGATTTCTTCCAATCTTTCAGTATGCTCTTTTTTGTCTTCTCAGAACCAAAAAGAAAGAAAGATTTAATCCATGGTATACAAAATGCATAGGAATACAAACAAAACATAGAAAAACGAACAAATCAACAACCAATAGACCCAGTAAAACAATGCTAATTTTTCACATATATCTTCCATCATGTATTCATGTGTGGAGTAGAAGGCTAGATACTTTTTAATTTTGATTCGGAAAATCGATGACATTTCTTGCTTTAAGTTATCTGAAAGTCTACTTTCAGACTTTGAAACTGTACTCAACTTTGAAACTGTTCAGAACAGGAGGGTTACAGACATCCTACAAAGTTATGGCTTATACTGGTCTTCTACTAAACCAACTAGAGGCCTGAATTGTTTAGATAGTAGTGCAAGCAATTGTGAACAGTTGCAGCAACAGACCAGTGAAGTTGCTCCTTGGTTGAAAAATTATACCATGAACATTAGGAAAATTGATTTTTCGGTTCTCCCTATGTTTAAAAAAGCTTTTGAAAATGTTGACTGGAACGTTGATCCCACTTATGATGCATTTGTCTTTTAACCTGTTTTTTGATACTTTTTTGGATATCTTTGACTTTTATTTTCCAATAAAATCACTTAGGCCTAGTTTAGTGCAGAACAAGGTTACGAGACGTCAGGACTCATCAAATGAATGGTTTACTCAAGAATTAAGTACTCTAAGGTCTTGGGTACTCTTGCTCAACGACATGTGCAAATCCTCTTCTACAGCAGCAGAAAAGGATAGATTATATAGGCTTTATCTGGAAACTAAAACCAGTACAGAAGAAGTGTGGATCGGGCAAAAAGAGAAAGAAATAGTATGCTAATTGAGGAATCAATTAACCCCTGCAAAGCTGCCTGGAACATGATAAATAACCAGAGAAAGAAGGATCCAGTTTCTAAGTGTTCTGCTAGCCCAGATGAAGTAAACAACTACTTTATCCAGTCCGTTGAAGCGATAGTATCTGATATGCCTGATAGAAGTATGGAAGCAGCGAATAGTGTTGTGAAACCAATTCAGGAGTGGACAACTTGGAGAGAAGTCTCAACAGCTGATGTAAAAAAATAGTAGCACAGTTCAAATCGCCTAGCCTGGATGCATATGGAATGTCTGCTTCACTGCTCAAAGAAATTGTAGATCCAATAGCAGAAGCTCTCACTAGGATTTTCAACATGTGTCTGAAGCAAGGAGTTTTTCCAGATAAGCTAAAGCTTGCCTGCACCGTACATGTGTTCAAGAAAGGAGACAGCTCTGAAATAAGTAGCTACAGGCCTATATCTATAGTTCCTGTGATTGGCAAAGTTCTGGAATCAATCATGAATAGTCAGTTGATGAATTATTTTGAGAGTAACAGCTTGCTTACTTGTATGCAGCATGGATTTTGCAGGAACAAATCGACAGTGACAGCTCTCCAAACATTGGTGAAAAAGGTGTACGATGCTTTTGAGGACCATGAATCTGCGATATTGACATTATGTGACCTAACGAAGGCTTTGACTGTACATCGCATAGGATTCTCCTGCTCAAATTGGAAAACTACGGCACCAGCGGTCCAGTCCTAGCAACTCTTGATCCTATTTAAGTGAGCGGAGCCAAGTTGTCACTGTTCGAACATCGCCATAAGTTATTTCGATAGCGCGTGGCTACCACTACGATAGGGCTCCATACTTGGACCGCTTCTCTTTTGATCCTAGTGACGACCTTAACCAGGGAATGCCCTTCTGTATGCGTGACGATACAACACTAATTACCACCGGACGTGACTTGGATCATCTTGTTGAGGAGGCCTCAAGCAGCCTGCAAAGAGTCAAGAACTGGTTTGAGTTAAATAACTTAAAGCTAAACGAGGAAAACACAAAGCTGTTCTGCAGTCTTTGGAGTAGGCCCACTAAGGATGTGTTAAATGAATTACCAGAAAACCAGGTTAAACTGTTGGGCGTGTTCATCGGCTCTAAACTGAACTGGAACAGTCTGGTGAGCAAGTCTGTGTAAAATTGTCGCTGGTGATCTACCTTATCAGGAAATTAAAATGCTTGTAACTCCAGATTTTCTTCTCAAAGTATACTCTGGATTATTCCATTGTCACATCAACTACGCCATCATCTTTGTGGGACATGCCCGTGTTGTGATCATGTCTTCATAATGCAAAAGACAGCCATCAGACTAATAACCTCCAGTGAGCGACAGCACATTGCAGGCCACTGTTTCAACATCAAGGCTGCTTCTACTTTAGTAACCTGTGATTTCTTCACAACCAGTTTCTTCACTCGGACTTCCAGAAAGACTTGGTGAGGGCTGCCTGGCGCCACAGAGGCTGCCTCCCACTATTGCTATGCAACTTTCTGGCATACCACTTGCGTTGGTGGCCTGCCTTCACAGATTCGGCTGATCAAAGCTGGTAGTTCGAAAAACTCCTTGGTAGGAAGAAGCGACTCTTGCTTACCAATACTAGCAGCAAGTTCATGATGAGAGTTCAACATGGAAAAGTGTTAGCAGCTTCCACTGGGTTGATCCAAACCCACTGTTGTCCCTATCCCTAAGAGGTCCCTCTCTTCCTTTCCTTAATCCAGTCAGTCAAGCATCCTTCCTCCTCCTCTCACACGCCCAACCCTAGGGTGTCAGCGTTTAGTGCCAAGGGTGTGCGGCACAGTCTGTGTGTCTCAAGTGAACTCTTTTGAGGGATACCAGGCGACCTCATAGTATCTAGCCTTCCTTGGGTAAGCGGGGCTCTGCTCAAGGTGACTTTAATTCTAGCTACTAGTTGGGAACACCATGCAAAAAACTCCAGAAAACAAAACTAAGCTAAACCCATCTTCGCCGAATCTGCAGGTCCAGGAAGATAGCCTAAAACAAACACTGACAAAATCATGGGAGGCCCTTCAGGCCAGGATAGAGGATACATTCACAAGTGTCTCGGGCTGGGGTCAAGGGCACTGCTCTTTTGGCCTCTGCAGTCTTGGTCGTTCAGGGAAGACTGTAACAAAACTGGAAGTGGAAGGAGGGCTTGAAGGGTAACAGATTCTCTCCTTGTGAGGAGAAGCGACCTTCTTGATCCCCGACCTACCTACACAATGAGACCAGGCAAGGCTGCCCAGAACAGCTCGACAAACTCAAGGTCAAAAATCTGAAGCTAACCCGGCCCGAGTAGAGAACAGGTGAAAGCCAGGCTGGAGGCAAAAGGGGATCAAATGGGACAACCAGGTACGGAAGACAAGCAGAAACAAAAGAAACCGAGCTGCAGCCGATTTTGCAGGTAAAAGCGAGACAGATGGACAAGCCCACTCCCCATGGCCAGAATTTGATAGGAAGAGGTTGAGGAACCATGAGGGAGAAAGCTTTAAGACATCATGAAAGCAGTGATCCAAAGATCTCAGTAGGAGGGCAGTAACAGGCTTCAGGTTGTTTCTCTGCTTCCATGACCAAGCTGACAGAGCAGTGGGGTGGAGGGACTGCAAGCTGAAGGTTTGGCAGCCAGAGCTCCTCCCACTCCAAGAGGCGACTTACCAGAGTTGAGGGACAGCAGAAGTGGTGCCATATTGTCTCATGTTCTAACACCATCATTAGCTTGTGGTGACAAATTTCTCTTCTGTCAAAGGCAGAGAGCTAATCTGATATGAGTGACAAGAGGACATCTTGAGTCCTGAATCCTGATGGAGCTCCCAGAGGCTAGGCAAAACCCTCCGGTGACTGGATAAAACCAACTGGAGAGACAAAATAAACAACTCAAGGTGGAACTGGAAGCTTCGCATGCGCGGAGGGCCAAAAGGAATCACATGGTTTTCCTGGAGTGGGTGGCCAAGCACTTTGCCCATGCATCAAACAAGAAAGAAGTTAGTTGCAAGCATCAGCTTATGGAAAGCCGCATCAAGTCTTTCGTGGAGGGAGAGAGCGGGACAGGATGGGCAGTAAGTCTGCCTCACCACAGTAAAGGGCCTCGGCCACCTTCTGTAAGGCGTTTTTTCCTCTGGCAGCCTCGACCTGGCCACTTTGTCCGGGCCTTGGCTCGCTGGGCCGGACAGGGATTGGCAGATGCCAGAGAATAAGATAATCTATTACAACAGTCGCAGTAACCCAAGAACTTGTATTGTTGTAAAAAAAAAAGAATGTCAGTGTCTGCCTCTAATGGAATTTTGTTCCAGGGACATGACCATGAAATTTGCTGGAGTCAGGGGATGTGAAAAAAAGACTGGTCATCAGCTCTGCATATCTTCCATACGACTCCAGAAACCTCCTCCTTCACAAGAGCTACAACATCTTGTGGAGAAGACACAGAGCAGAAGGGTGCCACCTCATAGTGGGCTCTTGACAATGCCACAACCAAATTGGATGGGGCAGCTCCAATACCAACCTTAGAGTGAGTATCTCATGGAGTTCCTCATGGCTAACAACACAAAATGTGGTGTGGTAACCATTAAAAACTAAGCAGTAATTGACATAACTTTTTGTTCCAAGTAAACTAGCAAAGTTAAGTGGCGGGTGGAATGTCCTAGAACAAGCCTCACTTTGGGATCATAGTACATTCGGTTTAAACTTAATGCAAGTAACCTAAAACATCCCTATAGAAATCCTAAAACTGACTGGGACCAATGCAGCTAGTCAGTTGACAGCTTCATGACTAGATCGATGGCTGGCAGGATTCAGAGTGTTTTGGACTTGAACATGTAGCCTCATCTCTGAATAAGGCAATGGTAGACTCATTCAACCTGACAACTGTCACTCTGCAAACCAGGAAGGTAGATCACTTATTAAATGGTGGACTGGGATCTAGAGCCGGCAGAGGATTGTCGAAAAAAACTTTTAACCGAGGCAAAAGCTATGGTCCTGGGAAGCCTATCGTATAGCCTTACAAAGTACAGTAAGGCTATCCCAGGAAAACAAGCTCGAGATTAGTGGTTCTAAGTTCACCAGCAGTTTGAGCGGAATCAAAGAAACAACAAGATTTGTGCAAAGTTCATGACACCAGGGCCTCAATTCTCATCGGTTTAAGCTAAAGAAACCAAATGGAGAAATATACTGAGTCTGCTGAGTACTCTCGACCTTCTCTCGAGACTCACTTTCCAGACAGTACTCAGCCGACTTGCTGGGACGTTATGGTTTACTGATAGCGGTCAAAAGCCAGTGGGCAGCTCGAAGGGACTGGAACGGTCCCAACAATTTTTGTTAAAGATAAATGGGCTCTAAGTAAATTCAGCCATATAAAATCTCTGGGGATGGAATCTATCCAGCAATGCTGCAGCATGCATCGACCCAGTACTCAATTTGGGCTTTTGAACTCTGCAGGGAGCCAGGCGTGGCCTTTGGTCACATACCACTGGCATGGAGGGTGGGTGGTCTTTATCCCTAAAAGAGGGTAAAACAGATATAGTCAGGCAAAATCTTTCAGACCTATCAGTCTTTCATCATTTCTTTTTTAAGCGTTGGTAGAGATACCTAGGGACAGGGTGCTGCTAGGTCAACCTGCATAGAAACCAGCATGCCTACCAGGTCGCGACTCAATGAATGGTCTGCAGGGCAGAGGAGTTCTTTTAGATAATGAGCTGTGCTTTTTCCTGGACATTGAAGGGCTTTTGACAGCACACCTCACACACGAGGTGATCATGGAGAAAACCAGTAAAGAGAGGGAGTACCACTAACCTTAAGTAAGTGGATACAAAATATGTTTCCACTTAGCAAGGAGGGTCCAATCCGCCCTACTAAGCGTCGCCGGGAAGTCTCTACCACAGAGGTTGTCCGCGGGGAGGGTTCTTTCCCAGCTCTTGGGTTCTGGTGGTGGATACTAGCAGCTAATATCACAAACAAGACTTTCATTCAGGGTTACGCTGATGATATAGTTCTCTCATGGTTCAAAACAAGTTCATCGACACTGTAGCAGAATGTGGTGACATTTGAACAAGTTAGTGAATGGTGTAGGAAGGAGAAAAGCTTAAGTTAAATACCTACCAAAGCAGTTATACTTCAATTACTGGACGGTAGGAACCTGACCCCTCTGGCCAGACTGGAAAGCAGGCGATAAATTTTGCCACTCTCAGACAGCCGCAGAGTACCTAGGCGTGACCTTGGACGTAAACTTCGTGGAACCTACACTTAAAAGTCGATTTACTACACAGAGCAAGCTGGTAAACTCTTAGCAACCAGGCAACATGAAAATTATGGGGACTCAAGCCTCACATAGGCTTTGGCTATACAAAGCAGTAATATGGGCCCCAGATCACTTCACGCCTCTCTAGTTTGGTGGGCCAGCCAGGCAGAGTACGTGAAGACCAAACTTAGCAGCCTACAAAGACTGGCATGCTTAGGAATCACCGGGCATTCACTAGCACCCTACAGCGGCTGAAGGTACTGCTCAATATAACCCCCCTAGACATTTTCATAAATGACTAGGAACCAGGATACAAACTCTCTATTTGGTCTTTTAAAAGGGTCCGACTGGTTTAAAGGCAATATTAGAGACACTAGACTCCTTCCCACAGAGGAACGCTCCTCACTATGAGGTCTGACATAATGGAGGGGAGCAATACCTCTTTGTAAAACGTACACAGTCAGCATAGAATCCGCGGCTACAGTGGTCAACTGACAAATCCTTTTAACTATTAACTAACTGGCAGGGTATGGTACTGGTGGTTCATTGATAGAAGGAAGAGGAGCTGGCCTGCAGGGGGCACACAGAGTCCGGCCCAGGTGTAACCTCTCTCAGGTAGCAGGGCTTTTGTACAGTGTTTCAAGCAGAGATGTATGAAATCCTTACTTACCAGCTCTGGGGTTATCTGTTGGTACAAGGGGATAAACTAGCTTAATCTTTTCAGACAATTCAGTTTGCCCTCAGGCTGGACTGTCCATTAATCAACTCCATTGTAGGGAATGTCCCAAAGCAGCTCGGGCTCTATGAAAGCCGTAATAATGTGGGCTTGAATGGACTACCCAGGCATCAAGGATTCAAAGGGAGAGAAAAGAAAGCGACCTTACTTTGGCTAGAAAGGGGCTGTCACCCTTTGCGGTCGAACCATGCGGTGGAATCAGTCCCTCTCTTGTCAAAACTATGCTTGCTTGATGGGGCAAATCTGGCGACACACTGGCGATGGAAACTACCATGCGGGAACCAGCAAACTTTTAGTCAGAATCCATCAGGATGCCTTAAAACATTTACCAGTCTTGAGTGCATGGAACATCAGACTGGTAATTAAAATACCTATCACAGGGGCATGAGCATTTCAGAAATCACCTAGGAAAAATGGGTCTCTACACAGGAGTGCCAGATGTAGGCTATGTGGTGTGCTCCTGAATCCATAAAAACACATTCTTATTGGTGCCTTGCAGGTCCCTGGAGGCCAGGAGAAGGGGGTCTTCTGGGGTCTGGGGATTGGCAGGAGGTACACCCATCAAGTGGGTGGCAGCGATCCTCGAGCTGCAAGCAAGCGGGGTGGGGATCTTAGTGAGGTAGGAGAAAAGGCCATACAATAAACCAAGGGTTGACGATGCGGTCAACAGAACCACACTAAATTTCCCCATCAATCTAATCTAATTTAATAACCTCCAGTGGCGATTAGCACATTGCAGCCACTGTTTCAACATCTGAAAGTTCTCACTGTCTACTCTCAGTATATTCTCAACTGTATTCTGCATCTCAAGACTTATACTCACTTTCAGAATTCTTTCGAGACAAGATTCCGATCACAACACCAGGGGCAGGAAGAACCTGGACTTACCACAGTGTGGAAGCTGACAAGGTTAAGGATAGTTACGGTTCTGGCGTACAGAATGTTCAACAGGCTGCCGATAGAAGTGAGAATATTAAACTCATACCAGCTAAAAGCTATAAAGGCTCATCTTGGTTGGAGAAGGAGTTTCTACTGGCTGCAGGAGTTCTTTGAGGAACCAGTCAAAGATATTTAATTTTTGTAACGTCTCACCTGCCGCCTAGAACTTGCCTGTTATGTAAATAGTGTATATATTATGTGTGTTGTGTTTTTGTTTAAACTGTTGACAACTTCTATCCAGACTTTCTGGTCAAAGAATGCTGCTTGGTAATAAGGTAATTATATTATTTAGACAGCGTCCAAGCTGTTTGGTTTTACTTTTGTTTACAACAAAATCATTGTTGTGACAGTACTGCACTGCCTTGTTTAGTGCACCAAACCTGTCTGCTTCCAGTTGTTTGGATGGTCTACCAAGAAGAAGTACTTTATCATCAGTATACATCAGAGAATTACAACAGTTTTGCAAGTGACTTGCAAAACTGTTACTAAACCATAAGAATAAGGGAAAGTCATTTAAATAATACACTCCACAAGGGTACTTGGGTAAGTTTTTTCTATTTAGTTATACCGGGTGTCCACAAAGTCCTTGACGGATTATAAAATGTTATAAAATGAAAACTAATAATGTCAGAGATTTGAACTTTTATTTAAATGATAAAGTGATGAATAAACTTTTATTTACATATAAAACATTAATTATCAGCAGACCTCCATGTGCGCTTGGTTGGTAGCCCGGAAAAGATCAAGGCAATATTCTGTGTCTCTCAAAGTGTTCGATAACATGTATCTTGTTATTGTTGAATTTGCTTCAGTGATTATTGTCCTTAAAGTGAGATTGACTGGAATAGGCGAACCCTTTATGTAGCATCAAAAGAAAAAGTCCAACGGTGTGATGTCAGGTGAACCAGTATGTTGGTTCATCACGGCCAATCAAGCGGTAGGGCAAGGTTTCGTCTAGATAGTCTAACTTGTGTCGACCAATGCGGTGGCGCCCTACTTTGTTGAAAAACTACTTTTGATGGTATTAATGGCTGGTGGATCACTTCTAAATCGTCTTTGAACTGTTATTGGAGAGCTGGATTCATGAAACCAAAGAATACGTTGAACTTTTTCTTGTTTTGTTGTCGTTTTGAAAATTTGACAATGAATCAGTAATTGTTGTTTGATTAGCAAATGAATTAGAATACAAATGCTACCAATCTATGTAAGTAAAACTTTAAGAAATAAGCTGTTTAATGATGTATAAAACATCTACTATTACCACCGGAAACCCGTAGTAATTTACTTTTTTTATCCGTCAAGGACTTTGTGGACACCCGGTATTTCTACATAGTTATTTCCTATAAAAGTGTTTACATTTTAAATCTTAGATCTTGAGCTGATCCAGTAACTACTTAATTCATCACTGGGTGGACATTACAAAACCGCTTTAAAGAAATCAGCCCAAATCGAGTATTTATTTGGTGTGTTTTGATTATCTGCTGGCAAAACAAACGGCTTGTTAATTCTCTAGTATTGTTACAGGTTTTATTCTGTGTAAGAAAGTTCTAAGGATTTGTTCCCGCAGCATTACAATATAGAACTAGGCAAAATTCTAGATAAGTGACTAGTGCCTTTTTTACACTTTTCAAAGTTGAAATACCTGAAAATGGCGTTTTAATTTTGGAAAACTCGCGGAAACCATTAAATATGTTGTTTTTTTTAAGTTGGCCTATCCTATAAAACGTCGGTAAATTACTGGTAAAATTACGTGATTTTTGGCAAAACAACAAGGGTGAAAATGGCAACATTTATGTAAAAGGTGAAATAAATATGTAAGAACTGAAATGTATGTAGTCCAACATACCTTGCTAATGCGATGGTAAAGACGATAAGCGGGGCAGGGTTGGGGGTTGGACTAGTGGATCTATGGGTAGAGGGCAGCCGGCGTCATGAAAAATCAATGTTAACGTTTGACTTTTTGCTTGAAGAGTGATTCTGCAAGGTATATTACAAAGTGGCCCTTCCGGACACTGAATCGGGGGAAACCTTGCGCTCAACCCAAAACCCAAACCTTGCACTCAACTGTAGCGCCAGTGTCTGGATCCTTAAAATGCAAGGAGTGGTTCACAGTGAGATGGCAGTAACACTCATTCTCCAAGCAGTCATAGCAGATCAGATAGAAGAGTTGGTTGTTTCTCACAAGACCCACTCCTTCATGACTATGAGAAGGGTCCCGATACCTCGCGACTCCACAGGGTCAAAGAACGATTTCCCGCTACCCCTTCCTACCCCTACTGGCCCTCTACTCTTCGACTCTGGTTGTACTTCTGTACCAGTTATGTACTCTTCGACTGGAGGTCCGAACTTGGCTTCATCAATCTCAGCGGTACAACCAGGGCCACCCAACTGCTGAGACTTCTGGATCAAGACCTCGATTAGAACCTCCCTCTAAAAGGAAAACCCTTACGCCAATGTGGGAGACTTTGGTGTTAAAGGCAAAAACCGGGTATGCTGAGCTTTGAACCAGGGGAATTCGACAATGATAAGTAACATCTTCTTTGGTGTCAATTTGGCCCAGGCGAAGAAGGTGTTACGAGGACCGTTGCCAGTTGCAAGTCTTTGCACGTTGCTTGCGGGAGGAGTGAACCCGTTAACACCAAAACTCCAGGGACAGACTGTTGAGTGGGCACTTCCTCCCACACTTGCCACATGCAGCTACATCGCAGAGAATCCCTTGGCGCAGAAGAAAATCCAACCCGGCATTGCCATTCCACTTTGTGACATCGTACATCAGTGCCCAGCAGCCACCGGACTCCACACTTTTACTTTCCACTACCGTAATGGACATGGTGCTTCACTTCACAAGCGTATCAAACGCACAGACGATCACTACTCAAGCACGGGATACAGGGGACTGTATTTAACCGTTACTGGCCACGGTTAACTTCCCACTGAGGCTCCCCACTTTCTAACTAACCTAAAAATAAAATGACCTTACATAACCCTTTGGTAGTACCCTTTTCAGCTCTTAAGTTAATTTCAAATTTAAGGACGATAATGAGCCACTCGTTGGAACAGCCGGGTGGGCGGAAAGTGAGTGACAGAGGGTGCGCTTGCTGGTTTTTTAGTGTGCCGCGTGTCTTCTGCTCATCGAATAATCCCACTTTAAAGCTGTTTTATATAAGTTCTGCGCCTCAAAAACAAAAGATATTTGGTTAGGGGCCGTCTTCTCATAGAGACAATCAATTTTAACTATTTAGGAGAAAAGTTACTATTCTGGATAAATATCTAGAATAATTCTCCAGTAACATGACTTATATCGTTGTACTTACAAAACAAATCTAGTAAGCAGACCATCCATACAGCCTAATTTCAACTGGCTTGCTATTTTGGTAAAAATCTAGAAGAGTGACTTATGGATTTTTAGCACTTTTCTAAGTTCAAACCTTCCAAAAAGGCCAAATAACCATGTTTTAACTTCGGGAAAGTTGCGGAAACCATTAATGACGATGTTTTTACAAAAAGAAATCAACTAACTTAACTTTTGCTAACCTAACTTCACGATAACACCTTATTCAGCCTCTAGGTTAATTTGAAGTGGGTGACAGATACTGTCGTCTGCTATAGAGGTGCGGCGGTCAGCGTTCCTTCGTATAATAGTCCCAACTTTAAAGCCACTTTTAAATATGTCCAACATAAAAAATAAACTAACCTAACTTAACATAACCTAACTTCACGATAATAACTTATTCACCTTTAAGTTAAATTTGAAGTGGGTGAAAAGTCACTGACAGATGAGTGACAGTTGCCTCGCGGTGCTCCCCACGCGTAAAATAGTCCCAACTTTAAACCACTTATAAATAAGTTCCGCACCCCAAAACCAATTTTTATATATAAAGGAGCCTCCTCCACATCGTGTTAAATCATTTTCAGCTCATAATATCATAAGTCACTCTTCTAGACTAATACCACTATTTTTAGTAACAGCGTGTATCCAGTATGGGGGTGGCAATAGCTCAATGGTACAGTTGTTGCTTTGCACAAAATCGGCCTGAGCTTGACTCCCAATGCTGCAGTAATAAATTGTTCACGATGACCAATCCCTGCGCTTCGGAAGTCACATTAAGCCGTAGGTCCATTTCCATTAGTCTATATAATCTAATGACCCAATCTTGGAAATGATTGGACCTAGTTTGTAACAAGACTACACCTCACCATCCCTCAAAACACTCATCTCACTCACCCTTCTTCCTTATTCACTTTTATACCCTCTGAGTGGTCACTAATCAGTGTCTCAAAAGAGCCAGTATAATGTTATTAAGGCAACTCCTACAAGCCAGTAAAAGTTTTATTCGTCCTATTACTTTATATAACGCAGATTCCTATTATTGAACTGAAGTTAGAGCTTACCTTGTGGTTAAAATATCAGTAGTCTAGGAGGTGGACAGGTTTATTCAGAGTCTGTCCAACGTTTAATTAAATAGAACCATGCGATTTTCTTAGACACAATCTAAGATAGTAATACGAAGATTTGAAGCAAATTAATTAGTATTTTTTTTAAATAAGCTGTAACAACGATTTACAGAGTGACAACAATCGGTTGGGATGGAAATGTAGTGAAAACAGGTGTAACTAAAATGACAATTCACCAATCACCAGTCAAAGAAAAAAGTAAGTAGCTTTTTTTATCTGTTAAGAGCCAAGTCAGTCGAACGGTGTCAAGACAGTGCACCAGCTGTGCTTAGCTGCGTGTCGGCCTGGTTTTTCTTTCTTCTGTGTTTTGTTTTCTGATGTATTGTAAATTTTATATTACATTTTGTAGCTGTAGTTCCGTTCCAAGGAGAGCTGACCGTTTATATACAATAAATAAATAATCCTTTAATAAACAATACTTTAAAATGCCGTTGGCGTAGACGTAACAAAAAAAAAAATATCCTTGGTCGCAAACGCGGCGATTATTTACATGAACGCACATGAGTGGAGTCAGCCTCCACACTTGAGGAAATCTAAATTGAAATAGGTTTTAAAAGGTACTAAAATTCTAGTAAAAGTCTGGCATATATTTGGTTTTATCAAAGGTAGGTTTTAGAAGTTCGACTATTATTGCGGACATTTTCCATCGTTATTGAACAAAAAGTATCACTGCTAGGATCGTTAGTGATCCTTTTTGTTCACTAACGATGGAAAATGTCCGCAATAATAGTTCAACTTCTGAAATTCTCCCATCGTCAACAACAAACTTCAAACAAAGGGTAGGTTTTAGTGTTTTACTACTTTTACATAGGAAAACGATGGGTAATAGTTTAAGACACCGTCCACAACTGAATTATAATCCGTTAATATGGTCTTAATCAGTGGTGGACGGTGTTTTTGAGTATTATCACAAGATGGTATGTACAATAAATTACATCCACGATCTAGTAAACAATAAAACTCGGGCGTGGACTCGCCCGCGTTGTAACAATACGACTCGAAGAGCGAAAATAATTGATACTTCTCATCTTGACTCATTCGCCACATTAACTTAGGAAGTTAATAGCGGGTGCCGCTAAACTGACCAGCGTTGTATCCAAATATACCTATATAATATATTATACAATAAATTACTCTGTGGTTGTATATTCATGAGTATGGTACTCTATGGTTGATAGCAGACATGACGGTGAGGGCTCAACAGATCGAAGTTCCCCGGAATGAAACTGTTTATATTTAGGTACTCTGTGGTAGCTGTACTGTAGATTAGTCTGTAAGTGTAATCTCACAGAAGAATCTCAGCTCAGTGATCAGTGTTCTCTAAACAACAAAATATGTTAATGTAATAATGTATTAGCCTATTATGGCCTCCTAAGTTAGTGACTGATTATAAAAGAGTCACACCTGACCAGCATTTAGGTGTGTATCGGCATGATCTGATAGTTTTCAAAACTGTTTGTTTGAAAGGGGGCTTTATCGGTATTTGGATGCTGATGTAGTCCTAGGGTTTAGAGTCAGTAAAGTAGATTTGGTACCCCTTGGCCTGTGTATGCTTATTACACACTTTCTAAGGTAATAATCCTATACAAAAAATCTGCCAATTAGAGGCTTAGCACATCGTTTTGAAGTTTTAATCTCCACAATAGTAAATCTGCAACTTTATTTAGATAACAAAGAATGTTGGCAAGTATATAACAGTGCTAAAATTTTATAAGTTTCTGGTAGCCATGGTCATTGGCATTCTAAATAGTTCTCTAAACCAACTATTGTTGGTCGTTTCATGCTCTTAAAACTGATTTACCTCATAATTGTGTATAACGATAGGTAGCAACATTTCTTAGTGGAGTGAAGAGATGGACAGTTCGATGATCTCGGTTCATGGTCGCCCGAGAGACCTTGTCGAGTATGCTGGCGGGACCTTGCGTTCGTAGTGGCCAGTGTAATCATAGCCACAGCGCTGGAATTATTGACATCTTCTTGTTTATTCTGTTCTTGAACTATTTTGTTCTTCTATGACATTTTGTGTATTAAATTTTGAATCAACGATAGGTTATACCTGTTGTTTATTGTTATTTGTTCTATTGTAGATTTTTCTTTTTGGTATTCTTCCGGGCACAGGTTGTAGTTTAATAGTCTATGTATGAGAGATCTGAAAGCAGCTAATTTATAGTTGAAGGGGTGGTTGAATTTTGCTGGGATCACGAGATCTGATTGAGTGGATTTTCTATATATGGCAATGGAAAAAATTTTGGAAGGAGTTTTGGAAACAGATCTCGTCAACAGTCCCTGTCTTATGCCCTGTAGTCAGATTAAGCAAGTATAGTTGAGGTACTTTTGGGTTTTGCTGGTTGCAGACGCAAAAGGGTTGTGACATGTGTAAGGCTGTTAACCTTTTTATCACCTCTTACAGCTAAATTTACAGCAATCAGGGAGTGGTTCTCCACGAAGATGTTAATAAAAAAATTGTCTATTGTGAACAAAACATCTCCATATGTACTTTTACCCATCCCTACTTCATGTACCAAAGTACTTTTGAAAGTTAAGTGGTGGAAGGGAATTGTTAACTGATATTTAATTGCTTTTTATCCTAGTGCGTTTGAAAATGGCAACAGTGAAAAATAGTCGAGAAGGCAGGCTTGCTCGTAGTGAGCTAACGGATGAAAAGGGGCCTGAAAATATCCAGTCCAGCGGCGACCTCTTTATCAAGCAGCTGGCCCAGAAGCAGTTGAATACCAACATCACCTTGCAGGAGTAAGCATATGTTGAAATTTTTTTATTTAGAATTAGATGGTGTTTTGTTGTTTTTAGTCAAATTAAGACTGAGTAAATACTAAACTAGGTCAACTACAAGTACTAAAAGTAAATTTTTTTATTGAGTTGCAAAAGAAATTATAAGGCAACATGTTTTGCAATAAGAGAACCTTCACTATAAATCACAAAAATCCTTGCCTGATGTTAGAACCTTGACATTCTCACCAGACAGATTTTGCACCATACAAGGTTGTGAAAACAATGCTTGATTGATTATTACCAAGGCGTACTCTACTTATCGGTATCAGGAGGAGTGAAGTCCTCACAATTTTGATGGGTACATAGAAAAGGTCTCTTGCTTTACACTGTAAAACATTTTGTGCTCTTGTGAAACAGTCTCGATCATCCACTCGGTGGATATCTCTTTTCAATCTTCTTAGACCCTCCTTGATTAAGCAGCAACTGCAGTATTAGGGTCTTTCATGACTTTAATATCACATGTGCTAGAAGCCACATGCATGAGATATCACATGTGAATATGCAAACACCTTTACCTACATTTCAAAGTACATACACAATTGTTTGATGTAAATAAAAACAAACTAGCTTTTATTTACATGGAAGTAACATGTGTCTTACAATAGTTTTAAAATATTAATATTTTGTCAAACTAAAACATATGTTTGATGCTTTCAAACATTACAAAAGAAATTATAAATTATATTATTTTATTCCTCCAGGGGGGTTTCCTCTATGCAATCAGCCTGATGAGTCTGGTTGTTGGTCGCCTCCATACACCTGTGGTTGTCCAAATGTCTGCCACCCTTACTTGTCCATCTCGCCCCGGGTACACAGCCTCCCTTACTCCCTTGGTCCATTTTCCTTTTACTTGATTGTCTTCAGTTATCAACACTAAGTTTCCAACTTGAAGATTTGGTTGCTTAGTGTGCCACTTTGTACGTTTCCAACAGTACTAAAATCATTTCCTTTGGTTATTCTGACAGAGACTTTTGTAACCTTTGAAGATTCTCTAAGTCTGAGTATTTGTTCATGTCAGTTCAACACTGGTATTCAGCTATCCAAGCGGGCCATTGATCAAGATCTCAAGAAGTTTGGTAGAGTTTTGCTGGAATTAGGCGGCATGGTGGCTGAGTCGGTAGTGTGTGAGACTGTGTATCCGAAGTTCGCAGTTTCTCTCCCCTCCTCAGCCAACGGTCGGTAGTTAATTCGTTGTCTGTCACTGCACAGTGTGCATAGGCCCATAGTAACTGGCAAATTAACTTAAAAATAAAATAATAAAAAAAAAAACTGGCAGACCTTTTTTTACTACCGTATTTTCTCCTCATGTAAATGTCCTTTATTTTCTAACAAACTTCTGTTTATAAAAGCTGGCCTGTCATGACATTGAATCACAGGGTGCATAATTCAAGGGCGACACAAAACATCTTGATTATGCGTTTCTTCTCCGCCAACCTTGAAGGGTACAGCCCTTGCATCTCGAGGATCACAACAATTATCTACTCGAGGCCTATCCTGCTGGAGTAGAAACCCTCCCTGTTTTATACTTGTCATCTGATTCACAGGAACATTGACACAAAGTTCCAAAGTAGTATTGTAATTAATTTCCTTTACCTGCATTTTTCGACACCTTGTCAAATTAAAGGATATTTTCAAAGATTACAAATGAAATTATAAATTGTATTAAACAATCATAGTCTTTTTTTGGCCTTACATAGACAGAGAACATTATCCATCTTTGACAAAAAAACCAAATCTAGCAACATGTAAAGGAAGAGGATGGGCGCCACCTATCTTCAGGTTCAAGTTAAGAAGCACGCTCGGGGGGAATCTTCCACTTTTCGGCTAAAATCGCTGAAGATTTGTTCAAACTTATAACCAGAATTAGAGATTTACAGATTAATATGATGGTTACATTCATAGGCAATTGCAAGAAGAGAAGAAGTTTGAGCATGGATTTGTGGTAGTGAACAACTTGACAGCTGGTACAAGCAGCCTGAAGGAGTTTATAAATAGACAGGAAGAGGGTGAGAGAGCGGAGCGATCTAAAGCTGAAAGTTCAATCCCTAATAGCCCTTCCATCAGCACATGGTAAATAATGCTCTTTCATTAACTTAGGTAAATTGTTGACTGTTTTACTCCAAATCTCTGGCTTTTTGCTGAGGTTTTCTGTTAATGTTTAAGAATGCTTGTGAGCTCAGGGTTACTT
The DNA here is from genome assembly GCA_018831715.1 of Matsumurasca onukii. Classification (NCBI taxonomy): domain Eukaryota; kingdom Metazoa; phylum Arthropoda; class Insecta; order Hemiptera; family Cicadellidae; genus Matsumurasca; species Matsumurasca onukii. The sequence continues at coordinate 88,988,806 of CM032059.1, forward strand.
TTACAAGGTTTAACCCTCTAATGGTTACTGTATAAACCTGTTGGGTTTTTTTGCTCAATTTTGGATGTAAGTTTAGAAAATCACATTAGCTTATAGTATTATATACTTTTTTTTCAAGAAAAGAGCAAAGCGTTAGATTGCAAGTAATTTTTTACATTACAATATAGAAACTTGATAGTTTGACGCTCTTTACAGTTTGACACCATAAAGTGGTCAATTATTGGTGGGTAACACTGGAAAAGATACAGTCAACAAGATACAGTCCGATTATCCACGGGATTGATTGGTGCAGACTCCGCAGATAATCGAATTTTGCGGATAACCCGCAAAATTGATGTCAGTGGTTATAAACCATAAAATGCTTTGATCAGTGTGCTCATGTTAAAGAAAACAGTGATGCACTGTAATTTAAGTTGAATTTTTAAAATCTGTCAATTCCTTTTGTAAAACTTTTTTTTATCTGTGATTGAAGATTCTTTAGCATCATTTCAGTGATACATCGTAAATATTGAAGAAAATTTATGACTTACATGTTCTGCATCTAAATTTCCTGTTTGTTCATACACAACTTGTAGTAGTAATTTTAAACTTACGTTTTGCATTGAGTCGAAGTGCTTTTATTAAAATAAACATTTCTGTAAACATAATAAGAATGCCTAATTCTGTATTTAAAAATAACCCTAAAGTTTGAAACTTGTTTTTGAGTACAGTATCTTTTCTTTCTTTCCTATGCATGAAAATATTTTACTGTAGTAGCCATAGATAATCTGCAAAGTGGTTAAATTGTCTGCAGATAACTCAGAATTTACTGTACTGTATTTGTTTCAAATTTCATCAACATTGAATAAAAATGTCTGTTTTAGGTCATTGGACCCATTTTTTACTAGCACTCATGTATGTGGCAGGGGAAGCAGGCAGGAGCGAGCTGGCTTCCTGTGTGAAGCCTAACTCACTGGAGACACGACTCTACCACTTTGCCATGAGGAACACTCGCACTGCTGATGTTGCTGCACTGCCTGAAGACCATCCAGTCCACCAGCTAGCGCCACAGCAGACACACTGTCTCACCCTCCTGATCCACAGGCCCTCGCCTACACTCTGCGAGGAAGCGTGCCAGATAGCTCAAGCTTGTCAACCCCTGCTCAGGTTAGATGCATATTCTGCAGGTCTTCTGGATAGTATGCAATCAGGTGTCACCTTGAAAACTTTGCAATACTCTCTGGGATAAAGTATAAGTAACTCTGCAATAAGCTGGGATAAAGTATGTTAGACACTTTGATAAGGTAACTTTGCAATACTCTCTGGGTTAACCCTCTTTGTATTAATGGTTAACCCTCTTTGGTGAGAAGAAGCATTAAGTGCCAGAAATTTGTCCTTTCGTACATGCATTTACTATAATCTCAAAAATTTAAATAGATCTGAGAAAAAGCCTGTAAATATTAGTCAACAGATTCTCTAGGTTGCTGGTGCCTAAAAATTAGACGATACCTAGTGTAGATCTTATGTTTGGGTTTTCATACAAGAAATCAAGATTGTTTATTACTGAAGTACAGTCTTTAACAACAACAACAACTGATAGGTCTTTACATTATTCTATCAGTTCAAAGATGTTGTGACCTTCATGATTAAAAAGTAGATTTAGTTTGTTTTCATCTGAAGCTTCGATAGTTTTCTTCCAATGGGAAGAGAATTTATTTTCAGTACATTTATTTATTCTACTTCAAAGTGGTTGGGTTTTAAATATTTGTCAATATCCATTTCAAACAAAACAAAGAACAAAGTAAATAACAAGCATAGTTGATTAAATTGTACTGAATAATAAACTGAATTAAAAAGAGTGTTAAGAAATAATTCTTAAATCAACTTTAGAAAAGAACATGGTTGATGTTTATTTAAATTTGAGTAACGATTAACATAAACATGAAAACATATGTTTATTGAAATCATATGGTTCAAACAGTATTATGAAAAATATATTAGATGAGTACCATAACATCTTCACAGCTATTTTATGGTTTTTCAATACATTCCACCAACCTGTACAAAGTGTCAGTTTTCTGTACTGTATTTTACTACACAAGATTCCAGTGAGATCTTGGGTACGTTTTATTTTTAAAGATTTGGCTCTCAATCCCTCTTCCGACAAAATTAAGACACCTCCACATGTGGTGGAAGTTCTACTATATTCAGATGTCAAAAGACAATTGTTAATATTGAGCTTTCCAATTCAAGTGATTTCATATCATGCTTAGTTAATACTACAATATAAGGTTTTATTTGAGGCAAAACTATTAAATAGATAACTAACTGGGTTTGAGTTAAAGTGTGGGTGGAGGGTTGATGGATAAAATTAGAGCTAAATACAGGACATGTTTTCGGATTGACTTACGACAAGCAACTGTTTACATCACATACAATGTTACTTTGCTTTTCTGCACCTTTCACAACATCACTGTAGCCACATTGTCTCGGTGCCACAGGTGTACAGAGGTGTAGTAAAGCAAAGTAACAAGTACATCAATTTAACGTGATGTAAATATTGTAAATACATAACCTGCTTGTTAAAACTTTTGGGCTGATTTTAATTTTAAGCAACTTACAGAGAAATCTCTGTTCAATTCATAAAGCTTGGTATTTTATTTATCAATAGACTTTTAAGCAGAAACTTGTTTTTTAATGCAGCACTGTACACACCAGCAGTCTTGCAGGAACAGACAGGAATATTGTTCTTATTCAACAATGAACCAAGAAGACTAGATCGCTTGTGCGGAACATCGTCGCTAGCATTCTGCTGGCGGCAGAATAAAACTTACTCACTTTTGGACAAGTGGCATATAATGAAAAAAAATATAATGTAGTTTTAAAATTGAGTCTAAAATTAAATGTAGTTTCAACACTTTTCAGGCACATTACAAGACCCCGGATCCGAATCTTTCATTGTGGGATGCTATTGAGAAGCCTGTAGAAATCAAGAGAAGGTGTGACAGAGATGTGGCAGTTAAAATGTGCAAAACACAAACTTTGTATACTTTGAAAGATGGGAAGATAGTGGAGCTGGGTGATAAATATAATAGAAAGGAAGCAAAACCAGTTGAACAAACAAGTGGGCTAGCTTTCGTAAGTGGTGACTTGCCATTAGCCAGCAAATGCTTGGAAATTACTAGCAAACTGTCAGAAGAGGAAATTAGAAAATATCCAAGGTTCCAAAACTACCAACGAGGGGAAATTTCTCTGGTAAGTAAAACATATTTAATTAATCTTAAAGGCACCAAAATTATAATTAACAGACAAAGCATTATAAATGATAATCTAGTTCTTCTAGTTCACACCGCGACAAAACTTGAATTGCAGTTTGGCGATTAGTGCATAAAGCCGTGTTTACACCGGAGTTGCCTACACGAGTTGCCAACCAATTTTGCCGACAAATACAAAAACTGTAGTTTTATGACAGCAACAATTCGATGTCGGCAACAGATTTTGGCTTTTGGAAACACGAATTCTGTTTCCCGACCGGAGTAGGTAAAGATCAAAGGATGTAGCCAACAACAGTCGGCGACTCGTGTTGCTGCGTCTGGAGTGACTGTTGCCGACAGGCCCTGCTCCCCTCCCGCCAATCGCAATCACCTGTTCGCAGCAAACTGTCGCAGCAAGCACAACATCCTTCACTCTCGACATTCTCAAGAGAACTGAAGTATGTACGTATTTTAAAAGCTGTTGCCGACAACGATCGTAAAGGAAACGTCGACGTGTAACTGGATTGTATCGGCAACACTCATCGTCAACAAAAATCACCTACAAAAAATCTGCAATATTTGGTCTGCAACTCCGGTGTAAACCCGGCTTAAGAACGACGTGACGTGTACTCTGAACTGTTACATTTGTTTTGTTTGCATCCCTTGCTCAAAGTTGAATGTTGCCAGTTCCATAGAGAAACTAGATTAAATAGAGGAAAGACATCTAAAACTACGTCATATGTGTAAAATATGAATTTCGAGTCGATCTAAGAGGTACCGTTTTTTGGTTGATTTTAACGTACAAAAAGTAACTTCGTTACATGTAATCGTTACAGCTAAATTGTAACGATTACCGTTACTTGTTACTGGGTTTCAAATGTAACGATTAGATTACAAAGTTTCAGAAAAATTTAACGATTACAATTTTTTAGTCGTTACCCCCTTGTCTGGTAAGTTGATTGGTCTTCACTCTTTTTCCACGCTACCAAAAGGGAGAGCCTTAAAACTTGATATTTACCGTCAAAATACTCCCTGAGGCCCCAATGCACACATTTTATGAACCGTTATAAATGTGTTATGTAAATTTCAATCATACAAAGTGACACAAAATGATCCAACATTTGTTATGCTGTTATTTGTATAAATTATTACCATATTTTATAACGATAGTTGGAATATTCATGATTTTAATATTGTATGTAAGTTAGAAAAGAATCTCTTTTCCTTCAGTTTTGAATACTAACACATTATTTCTGATAACATAGTGTCGCAATGTTGTGCTGACAACCTCTAGAACTGCTTTCTTGTTATCAAAGCAATGTTGGCCAGATTGTTTTGATAGTCAAGGTTATGCTGAGCAAGTAATAAAAGGTTATTGGCTTAGCTCCTCTGGGTTCAGTTGCCTAGGAGAATCCCTGCGTGTGGGGGTCTCCCTTCACGGTGCTGCCCCTGGGGAGGTAGGTCCTAACCTAGGTCTCAATCTAAGTCTTAGTTCCAAAGTCAGTTTTTATGTTCTTTTAATTTTAATTTATTTCCAAACGTTATTTGCTCAGCTCTTGCAGTTCTAGTTGTCTCACAGTTATATAGATTCATTTTATACTACTTTTATTTTAGCATACCTTTCAAATAAGATTACTTTAGATAGTTAGATTCAGTTCTTAATATTTAATATTCCGAAATCTTGAAGTTACTAGTATGAACTACTTAACGTAGAGTCCAGTGACGATGACCTTTTACAGTACATAGTTTATATGTTTGACAATTTAATTTTGATTTGCCTATTTCCTTTCTTAGCTAGTTTGTTATTCCAATAAATATAAGTTTTAATTTGGCTTGCGAGTGATTTTACTCTGCCATCTGGCTACACTAGTCCCCGACCCCTTATTTTTTTAATGGGGAGCGTAACAATTTTATAATGGCAAAGTGAACAGCTACTTATGTAGGTTGGTTTACATTTCCATTTAATTGTTGCGAGATGGCTGACATAGGAAGTTTGAGTGTAGAACTGTGTTATTTCCAACAAAACAAAAAGTGTGGTGCTTACGCAAAGACAGTTTTGTTAGTATTTTCGAACACAATGGTCACCCTCATTCAAAACAATAAAGAGAATTAACAAAAATGTAATATTGATGGATAGGTACTTGAGAGTAAGCGTTAAATCTTAAAACCAACTAAAATATTGTAGTTTGACCACTTAATAATAAAGTTTAGAAATTATTCAAGTTTTATTAGAAATTGCAGAAAGGGTTACTTTTAGGAGAATGATACAGAGATATTAATATTGTTTTTAAACCATCCAATACAACAGGTGAAATTTCAAAATTTAATTCATCACAAAATTTATTTACATACAGTTTTTTTGAATGTACTGAGTTATTGATAAATATAGACGTGCCTCCTCGAATATGATTTTTTCTACAGAAGGCACTTGAGCAATAATAATTTTCAGGGAATGAGACTGGGAAAATATACTCCAAGACTGGGATTTTATTTTTAAGCCCTTGAATATTAAGAAATAGTATACTATCACCAAAAGAGGGTGGGCTCACTGTTTGAATTTTACGTACATGACATCAGAATAATTGTTACAAGCAACTGAAATTAAGTCAAGCCTGTAGGGGTGTGCGAGTCACATTTTTTTAGTTCGAGTCAAGTTTGAAAAAAGTTTGAGTTTCGAGTCGAGTCAAATATTATCGTATCGCAATAAAAAACGTGGTAATTTTTGAGTTTTCTTGACAAATTTTATTATTTAGTTTAAATTAATTAAATATGAACATTTATATATCATATAAAATCCATACAAAACTTAGAAAGAAATACTTTGTTAACCTTTAAAGTTTAAACAAACCGTATGAATCTAAACAAAACATAAGTGAAACATTAAAAAAATTAGATCCACTAAAATTGACTTAACTTTATAGCTTTCTGCTATATTTTCTGCAGTTTTATTCCCAGGCAGGCCCGTATTAGCCACTATTTACGCCCTAGGCCAAAGTTCTAGATTGCGCCCCCTTCTGTGTTCTGAGAGGTTTGAGGTGTGTGGAGTTTTTTCTATATTTAACTGTAAATAAGGCGGTTCGCGCCGCAACTGGTGACCGAGACTAGAGACTGCGATCAACATGTGCCTCGGTGTCTTCTGCATGTCCCTTGTCTCTGTCGCATGCGCGAACTAGCGCCCGTTCAAAGCTAGATGACAAATACATAGATCGCGGTCGCCTGTCTCTGGTCTCGGTCTTCGGTCGTGACGTGAACCTTGCACTAAGGGGGGCACGCACGCAGTGGTTCGTCGTCCGAGTCTGCGTGAGATCCTTTCAATTAATAATTACCTACCACATTTCTGTGTTTTTTCAGCTATTTCTTTTATGTTAAGGCTAACATGTAGTATTATTCCTATAACGTTTCCTCAATTTACGTGGTTATATTTTTAATTGTAATTTTGACAAGCTATCAATTTTTATGATGTAGCGGTATTTTTAAATGTTGGTTGGAATAGTCTAAGGTTAGATCTTAAGTTAAGACATTAATTAAATGTAGTTCCTAGATTAGTGTAGTCCTCTGAAGACGGGTGGAGTTTTTAACTACCCGAAACGTTAGGAGAGTAGTTTTTCTCGAAGTGGCAGGAAAAGTCTGTTTCTTTCTTTTAAAATTGCTCTCAGCCACTATTTTGAATTTTCAAACTAACAAACTTGAATAGTTACCAAGAAAGAAATATAGTCCATGGCCATCACACCAGAAACAAATTTAATTTGGATTTAACAATATGTAGGCTATCAAAACCATGAGTTACCACTCCATTTTAGGAATAAAGTTAGACAATATTCTTTATTTATATATTCATGGAGAACAGTACATGCGTCAAAATTTATTTAAGAAAAAGGAAGTTATACAATGCAATATGTATTCTATTCATCATTTGGATTGCTGTTCAGGTTGCACTATGTAGCTCTGTTGGTCAGGAATTCTTTCTCGAGTAGAAGGGTCTCTCTTGAAGCCACAAGGTCAGTTTTCTCTTGAGGTGTTATGGGGTCTTGGACTTTCAGATGTTCAGGAAGGTGGTTTCATTTTCATTTTGAAAAGGCTAAGATGGTGAGGTGGCAGGGAAAAGTCTGTAGCGTGCCTAGTGTTGTGCTGGTGTAAATTGTGGTCTTGATTGCTGGGTGCTGACTGCATGCATGATAGTTTCACAGATGTATAATAAAACCACTGTCTTATTTAAGTATGTAAGAATTTTAAAGTCTTTGAAATGTTCTTGGCAGCTGTCTAGACGTGGTATGCTTGCTGGGCATCGAATTGCTCTCTTTTGTTGAATAATAAGTTATTTAATAAGTTACCGGACACATAAAAGCTGTTACCTCAAAATCAGTTTTTAAAAAATATGTACAGTTGGCCTTGTGTCGGATAATTTAATATGAAATGTTTAGTAATTTAAATGTAATTTTAATGTGTTTAGTAAATGAGTGTAAGTAAATTATTGAATCTTTGAATGATTAATTTGTTTGCTATTTTATGAACTCTACTACAATGACGATGTCCATTGCAATTTTTGTAAATTTCTGAAGGAAAATAAAGGTCTTATTTGTCTTATATTAAAAAGCACAGTTCATAGTGTTGTTCAATCAGGTATATTCACTTCAAACATAAATATTCCTAGTGAATTAGTTTATCTGACTATCTTTAGCGCAAACAATGTTCAACACTGCAAGAGTGAAAGTAATTTAAGAATGCAATTAAAGTATTACTATTCTCTTTGAAAATTACAGGCAGGTTTTACTTTTTGAACAACAGGCAACTTAAAAAAGACACTTCTCATTCAAAGACACTTTAATGATTTGTTTTGTTTTAAAGATAATTAACAAGCAGGATTCTTCAAATAAAATCAAATTACTTAACAACACCAAACAAGTACAAAACGTATTAGACAACTTTATATTAAAAAAAAAAAAAAACAGCATGTGATCAAACTATTAATTTCAAGATGAATTCATTCAATTACAAAGCTGCTACTTTTTCCAGACTTTGTACCTGAAAAATCTATCTCATGAAATCACAGAAACTGATTTGGCTCTCTTATTCAATGAGTTTCAAGAGTTAAATGGACAAAAAATTATTTTCCGACTAATGACTGGCAAAATGCGAGGACAAGCATTTGTTACATTTTCAAGTAAGTGAAGTAGTAAGTAAGAGACTTAAAGTGTGATGCTCATGGCGCACTGTCGTGGTGTATCTCTTTTGCTGGCTATATCATATTCTTGCATAATGAGTAACGGAACATGTGGCAACTAAAAAAAGTCAAGGTGTTACCATAGAAGGTGAAGAAGCTAGACTCAGTCTTTTGAATGTTTTGTCTAGTTTGAGCAGGTGAATTCAACCGCCTAACCTAAGCTATTGTGGTTTCCTGGACACTACTTTATCTCTGCCTCTCAGGGTTTGTCCCTCTCCTCTCCTTGACCCAACTTTGGCTGCAAATAGAAATGGCAACTATATATCTGATAGCCTATATAGTATATTGGTTCAGATATATCAATATATTTCATAGCTAAGAATTTGATGACAATATCCATTTCAGCGCAAAGCTAATGAATGTTTAAATGTACACTAGAACACCTCAAATCCAACTTCCGCTTATCAGAATTTCCGGCAAATATTTTTGGGCAAAAAGTTTGGTTACTTAAAAATGTTGGCAAAGCTTCCAAATACCTTTTCACCTACAGCCACATTGTTTTAAAAAATACAATAATCCTGTTTAGATCAAATAATATAAATTAATCAAAATCTCTTTTTTTGTCTTGGAGACGTCCTCTCTCTCTTGCGATTAAACACCAGAAACTCATAAACATCAAGTCGCTTGGAGTGGCCGATCGATGCTGTGTCGATGCACTGTGTCCAATGCAGTGGCGGCGTCTGTACCATAGCAGGCAATGTCAGTAGGCCCAACTTCCTCACTCCAACTACACCATCGACCATGTATACTATGGTGCCAGTTGATACGCATTACAGTGCATTTTGAAGTCTACATTTAATATTAAATGGTGCTCTCTGGACAATTTCAAGAAGTATTATGGTAAACATTAGATGAACCGTAAACTTTTGGGGCATTTTTCAATGTGGCATTTAAAACCTGATTTTCTGTAATCTTTAAATAACTATGGCAAAAACAAGTTGAGAGAAAAAACTTTCTATGTGTCGTTGAATTTGAGTTGAAATTCCCTTTCTTAATAGGTGCCACAAGGGGAGGTTTGTATTTAAAAATTTGGGGCCCTCACCCACTGGTTTAGGGGGTGTGACTCAGAGTACATCAAAACAAGCTGTTCCTATAAAAACATTCCCCAAAGGGTTTTTCTAAATATTTCCTTTTTCAAAGGTTAAGGGGAAGGGATTTAAAACTCACCTTGTATATTATATTATACAGTTTTGACACCCCTATAATCTACAAATAGTTAAACTGTCGAGTTCCTACTGTATTTTAATGATTTAGATGCTTTCTTTTAAAGTTGGAAAAACACAGTACAGTACTAGGAAAATCATATTTAATGTTTATATTTTACTAGAGCCAATGTTTTGATTGCAGTATTTTAATGACAGTTACACAATTAGAAGGAAACTTAGTATAATGTCTTAGTTTATTAGTTCTTGGCAAAACTGTTAAATTAATGGTAATATATTTTCAGATTGTGAACTGGCAAAATCTGCATTGGAGTCTCTGAATGGTTCAATAATAAATGGAAAACCCTTGATAATTCAATTTGGAAAACAAAAATAATAATTAAAAATAGCAAAAATCCAGGATAATTTACTGACGTGCCGGGAGGAAGAAGAGGACGTGGAAGACCAAGAAAAAGATGGCTCGATGACGTCGAGGCTGACCTGAGAGCTCTGGGTGTGAGGAGATGGCGGAGTTTAGACTGGAGTGGAGGCGAATTGTCATGGAGGCTGGAGCCCTACATGGGCTGTAGCGCCGAGGAGTGAGTGAGTGAGTGTAAATATTAATGGAAATTAAATTAATGCATTACACATAAATGTGAGTTCTTAAATGTTGAATTGTATTGCGTTTTTCTTTTTCTTGGTTGTACGTATTTTGTTTTGTCTTGATTTCAACTATTTTTCAACTATCCAGCCTTGGTTAATCTACATTTATGGATCACAATGCTTATTATTCAATAAGTAAAACTGGTTTTTTAAACAACTTTTTCCTCATTTTCTAACCCACTACAACGTTTCTAATAACTCAACCCATAGCCTACTGGGCATGAGTGTGTATCTAGTATTTTATAGCCTTCTGAATTCATCAAATGTATTATCTTCACTCTATTGGATGCTTCGCTCTTCGACAAAGTGGTTAGCCATGCAGTAAAATCCATCCTACAAAATATTGAAACACATAAATAAATTTAAGTTTCTGTTTGCAGATTCACTACTGGCAGCAATAGTAGATCTGGAGAGGACACCTACCACAGTGCCACACATCGGCGGCAAGCATTGCCCAGTTACGTAGTGATGTCCCGCCCACAGCTCTGCGGTACAAACCAACGTTTCTGGAAAACAGCCCGCCCCCTGAACTAGTAATTGTATCCGAAAATGAAATATAAAATATGGTATATTTGCAGTTTGATCTACCAAAACAAATAATTTAACTGTACTATCTGAAAATATTTGAACATAAACGAGTCCAGTAATTTAGATAACTTATGATACAGGGTTATTCAAAAGAATGTCCTACTTTCATTCTTCTGTATTTTTTAATATGAAGTGCTTCATGAATAATTTACATATATTTGAAAAGAAGAAGTTTCCAAGTTGTGTTTACATATAGTTGGAGGTAATTTCCGCTTTTAATTCCCAACAAGATGGCTGCCCATTCAACACAAGATATTTTTCGTTCTTGAATTTCCAAAAGCCAGTCAGTTCAGTTCAGCGAGTTTTGTCTTAGATTTGTGGTTTCCTCGTGAATTTCTTTTTGGGTCTATATAATTGGGTGAAGGTTTACGATTCACTCTGACAAAAGATCTATGGAACCGTATCAGAGCTGCCCATGATACTCCATGTAGAGATGAAGCTCTTCTTATTAGATTTATATAATTTAAAAATTACTTCACATTATCTATTAAAGTTGTTTAATTGCTCTGAGGCCTTTCAAATACCAAGTATTCATCTTCAGAGAGGCACCCAAACTGAAGGAAAAATAATTTAAATTTTAAAATATTGTATAAAACATATAACAAATAGATGTTAGAAAAATAAACTTAAAAATACAAAATAAAATAAAAAAAGATTGTATTGACATACTTGACTGGGACTCGTGGCGTGGTCCTGTAATCCAGCTTCATGGAGGTCAGGTTTTGAGGATGATATAGGTCTAAAGCGGCTCAGATGGTCTCAGTGATCATCTGATGATACCGCATCAACTCCCACCATCGTTTAGACATATCAGACCATCACCTGGGTGGTTCGAAGTCACGTTAAGCGTTGGTCCTTGTATTTCCATTGGTCATTGGGCTACTAATTAATGACCCATTCTAAGGAAGAGTCGGCCTTAGTTTGTAACAAGACTACACCTCATAACTCATTACTACCATCATCACTCATCTTCCACCACATATTTGCCTTAAAATACATGAGAGTGGTCATCTCAAAATAGTGATACTATAAAGAGTTAATTAAAATAATTTGAGGAAAGGAGAATTTTGAAATAAGCCTGGTTCGTTGTTGACTAGAAAATTTTGATTTTGTGTATGTGTAGGGTTTCATTCTGCTGCATCAAGATATCTCGAATTTTGTACTTCTTGTAACAATTTCACTTCATTAAAATGGTGACCGGTTTCTAAACAATGTTTCGCAATTGCCGATTTTTCTTCTTGGTTATTTTTGAAATGGTTGACACCCATTATTACTATATGTCTTATTTTTTGTCATAGCTTTTACACGGTATTTCATAAATTCCTGATTTTTCTTCACTAATAATTTTGGATTTCCAAGAAGTGATATTAGTTGATTTTTTAATTTAAACTATATATTTATGTCGGTGTGTTTCTTAAAGCTTCGTTTTATAAATTTTGAATAAGGCCCGTAATTAATGCTTCTCCAGTGGATATTTTCTGTCGTGTTGATGGGAATGAGGGTATTTGTGGTTTATATCCGTTGAATCAAGCAATTTCTTTGATTTTCTTGACTTCTTGACAAAAAAATTATTAGTTTTATTTGTATTGGATTGTTTGTGTTCAAACTTGAATTTATTGTTAAATTCTAATAAGAAACTGTCTTCTGATGTTAGTAAACGTTTAAAACAACATAAGTTTAAAATTTAAACTTTAAATATTTTATTCTAGATCTTTAATGTATTTTTATGGGTGAGGTAGGTAGGTTTTTCTTTTGAGACCAAATGTTGATGTTATGTTTTATTATTATATGTCTTATTTTTAAATTTAACTGTACAAAACAACAGGTTTTATAATATTTATTTATGACAATATTATCAATCATTTATTCTTTCATCCATTCTCTGACTTGTTGATTTTTTTTTCTGGGGTCCTTTAATGCTTAAGTCCAATCTGGAACAAAGTAAACCCAAGTTTGATTACTTATTACACAAGTCAACTCATCAATTAAAATAGACATTTCTTAAAATAGTTAGATATAGGATATTTATTTAAGATACAAATCCTTCTTTTGTAAGTTTTGTCAACTACTGTTCGATTTAGGGGCCATCTTTTCAAAGTTTTAGGTATTTGCCGCTGCTGGGTAGACCGATTGTTTGGGTCTCCTCCTATCCAACTTTATATTCGAGGGCTGCAAGATATATTGATTACCGTCTAAATATTGTAAACATAATTTAATCAAACTAATCCCTTTAGTTAAAATATTGTTTCATTTTTAGCTTACTCTAGGTGATCAAAATCTTGTGCCAAAGACGCACAGGAACCAAAGAGTTAGTGCGAGATCTGTTATACCAAATAGTGCTATTTAGAGTCACGGATAGGGAATCCGTGCAATCAGCAAGGATCAATTGTATAACCACTGTCAATTGCCAATTGTTATGTGTACCTACATTTTCTTTTATTTTGAAAACCATATTTGATAACTAAAACTTTTAAGGTGTATTTTGTTTAACGAAAGTAGCCTAAACTTTGACATGCATGTCAGGATACTTGGTGTTATGGTTCCACAGTGTAATGGGGTTTTTATTTCTCTCCTATTTTGATTGAATCGGTGTTGATAAGAAAATAGGTCAAAACACGTCTCACAACAAATAGTTTAAATGTCTCTGAGGTTTCTAAACGTCAAAAATTAATTTCTTCTACTATCCTACAAATAAGGTATAAACAACATTTATTTTTGAATGCCAAAACTTAGTTTTTAAAACTATTTACCTCTTTAGCATTTTTTCTAAAGCATTTTAGAATTTCTACAGCCTTTGTGCAGTGATCCAGCTGGCTGAAATCTGTAACAAAATATGTATTTGTTGTAGAACCTTAACTATTTCTATAGCTATGGTTTCCTAGGAAAGCGTTGACCGCTATGTTACGGCCGTAATGTAGCGGTCAACGTAACTGAACGTAACACAATTTTTGAACAGATGTAGACAAAAACAACATTTGACATGTTTATTTTAGTTGTCAAAGTTTATTTACGTATATAGAAATGGACAAGCTAGACTTTTGTTTACAAAACAAAATGTGTCACCTGGTGAGAAAACCCTTAACTAGTTTTTGCCGTTACTTTACTTCCACCGTTCTCTAGGAAACCACTCTTATCTGGTAACATGGAAAACAAAACTCACTGTCATATTACGGCCGTAATGTAGCGGTCACCGCTTCCTAGGAAACCATAGCTTAAGTACATTTTAACCTCAATTTGAATGCAATAGGTCGTTAAAAGACCCTACTTTATTGATTTTAAATGTTGATGTTTATATTATGGAGTTTGTTGGTAAAGTACAAACAAAAATTGGTATGGTCAAAATGCTTCCAAAGTATGCAAGACAATTAATTTAAATTCATTTAAGTAGCAAGATACCATTTTATTGCCAAAATGCAATTACAGTACTGTCTTTCCCTGAATATCTAAATGAAAAATGAAAAAAATATATTGAAAAATAAAAGTCCAAACTATTTCAAGGTCCCTGTACAATTTTAATGCTTTATTAACGACCAAATAAAATAACATCTCAGTAAAATGGGCTAATTATTACCGGGATTATTTGTACACTAATTTCACTGAGGAATTGCAAGCTTTAGCAGGTAAATACTTAAATAAGTTACACCCCCAAGTACAACAATTGTATTTCTTACCTAGTGCATCACATTTCTTTAATGCACTCTCGGCTTTCTTAATACTTTGAGGATCATTTGGAAAACTTTCCTCGAAGTGAGGTGTTGCAGTTGCATGGTTGATGTTTGCGTTCTCATCAATCTACGACAAAACAGAAACATGTTAAGATATTTGAATTGGGTTCAGACTCTCGTTTTACTAGTCTCTGTTTAACACTCAGTTGCAGCATTTTTTTATGGAAGAACCCCTTTTTTGCTATTCAATGTGAAAATTTCAGTTCAGGCAGATAGTACGGCTTAAACTCTTATTTATATGGCATGGTATAATGGGTTTAGCAGCTGCCAACTTAGGCATTTAGGAGGAATCAGTAAGTACCTATTTAAAAATACTACGGTAATAAACAGAAACTAATGTTTTTTTAATTGCTCCTACTTCTTAATACGGGAAGAAGGAATGCCCACAGGCCTGAGCAGTGGGCATGCAGCTATTTACAGATGTACGAGCAGCTATTTACAGTATTATGCCAAATGTATGAACTCTTGGCATAGCGCTTAAACAAATGAAAGTAACAATCACAATTAACACATAAAAAGACTAAGTATGTAAAGTTCGTTCGTATGTAAAGCACATAGCCACCCCAGTTCAGTTTGAAGTTTAATGTTTAACCACCTATGTCTAACCTTTCTCACCACATATAGTAGGTAAACCTTCAAGGTTAATTTCAAGTCTCTAATCTGAAGGTATTAACAGTAAAACTAAATGTGTCTGATCAATATTATACTTAGTACTTACCAATCCTTTCTTCAATACAAAACACTCCATCAGGCACTGAAACACAAACCACACAATAATGTTACAAAAGGAAACAACGCCTTGGCCGTGGACAGCCCAGACACGTGACACAGTAAGTCATGAGCACGGGTGTTTTCTACAAATAATGCATTTAAGGTTTCTTTCTAGTGCCTATACAGTTTGTGTAACTTTCAATCAAACTCAGTTTTTCGGGTAGGTTTATAACTATGCTAGTACTTTAGTTTCGTTGACTCAAGTTAGTTAATTTTCTACTAGTTACCCAAGGCCGACCTTTGACTGTCACTCCCCCTCATTACCAGAGTATTAACATTTTTAAAATGATTAGTTTGTATATTACCCCCGTTTTATTGATTCAAACAAATTTAACTTTTAGTCACACATTTATTTGACTAAACATCACACAATTATTGTTTCAATAGTGTGTTGCGAGTATAATTCTGAGCGGTAGGGCTTTAGACCTAGGTAAAAAAATCATAGATCTAGGTAAAAGACTATTTACAGGACTGCTATAGTTTTTTTTTATTTTAACGGAACTGTAGTACATCTTTTCGTGTTGATACTTCTGAAACCCGTCTTAAAATGACTTGTAGCTCTCCACACAGTTCTGCAGCTACAATATCTTTCCCTCTGTTGTGTGTAAGTTCATGTTCCAACTTTTGCACTTTTCTAGGACAAACTGGGTGAATTTTTCAAGTTTACCAATATGGTACAAAATTCCGAGTTGTTCATCAATTTCTTTGACTTGGGTTCGTTCATCAAGGCAACTCACTGCTGTGTCTAGAATAACAAAATACAAATATACTCTAAAATAGGGGTCTCTAACTGGCTCATCTTCAGCGTCACAAGAAAGCTGTCTAGTTTTTTTTTATTTAGCCGTTTATGTCCAGGTTCAGGTTTAAATTTTGCTGGAATATCAAGATCTCCTGTAATTTCTTGTAATCCTGTAATCTCCTGAATCCACCAATATCTTCTCAAAGCTTTGATAGTTTTTTTATTGTTCGTTAGTTGTCAAGTTGTTGATTAAAAACATTAAACCAAATAATTCATCACACTTGGCTACATCCTATCCGCCTCATAATTACCTCCAAGTTTCACTGGTGCAAAGCCTATACTTATACAATTTGATTGAAAATATATGTAGTATGACTCTGGTACTACGAGGACGTAGCTCATAAATAATCTAGTCGCTCGACTAAACAATTCTTATAAACAAATATGTATTATTAAATTACAAATGGCAAGATTGTAAAAAGGTGTCATTGACCAACATATCCTAAAACTATTATCTCTACTTGGAATATACGTAAGACCTTAACTCTAGAACCTTATCCACTAAACATGTAGTGCCGAGGAGAGAGAGAACACCTATAAAGTCTATGTCTAAAAATCTTGTACTCGTATCGACTCTACGGCTCGCCAAGTAATATCCCATGTATGTCCAAAACGCACCGATTAAAGATTCAAAGAACTTAAGGAAACAGTTTTCCAAAATATATATCCAAAATTAAATCCGTTAACCTTAACCCAAAAATCCTACAAAGGCTAAAGAAGAAAGTCACCTTTACAAAGAGAACCCCTCCGATGCACCGTCCCATCCACCAGCCAAAACGGTTTCAAACTCTCTGCCCCTTGGACCGTAAGTCCTGGGGTATCTATGCACCGCCAAGGGTAGGCTCTAGCCGCACCACCTTGAGGCACGTACGCGGAAGGTTTCTATCTGACCACGCAATACCGTAAAATTAATTTCCATTTGTAACAAACTAAAATGAACATTAATACCTTACAACCCCCTTCTCCCTAAAAAAAGCTCTGCCTCAGAGTTCACACTACTGGTCTCGAAAGACCCTCGGAGGCAAAACCGGAGGAGCCCCGGTGAGATCCGAACTCACGATCTCCTGTTTACCGATCATATTTTGGAGCATTAAACCTTCGAAGTGAGGAAAATATTTTGAAAATTTTACAGTAGATTCAGATGTGGTCGTCTGAAGTTTTCTTATAAACTTAAGAGTATTTTTGTCCGTACTTTCACGTCAAAACTTCTGGATACCATTCCTGATTAGCCCTGAAACACTTTAGGAATATGAAGAGTATATATATGTTCTGTGTCCGAAGCTATGTTTTAAGGGTTAAGTAAGGGTATGTTGATAAAAGAAAACGATATACACAAGTGTATGCTTTACCATTCGGTCAAATGGTGCCGGCTTGGTTTATATTAAATTTACAGTTGTCTTTTGTTTGACATGCTGAGTCGGTTTAATATAGCCTACTTCATGTAAATAAAATGCAATACATTACTGTCAGTATAGCGACTCTTTACGCTTCCCAATCCGTACTAACAGTACTCAGGTTATTAAATTTTAAGGAAAAATATAGCTGAAATGTAGGTTACACTCAGATTGCGTAGGATATTTGGTTAGAAAACTTGTACACAACAACTTCGATATTAGGAAAACTATGATCAAAGCAATACAACGGGTTTACTCCTTATTCTTAACACCCAATTAGTTGTATTGTAGACCTGTCAATGTTCGACTTTACAAAACACCACGAGTTTGAATGAAGAACTTGAGGAAAATCATTATTTCAACATGAAAAATGATATTACAGTAAAAGAAGCACTCATATATCTTAACGATAAACTGATTGTACCTTTGAAGCTAAGAACATATATCATTGGACTACTGCATGAAACTCACTTGGGCTTTGAAACATCAAAACCCAAGGACAGACGTTCTTACATTGGCCTGGAATGATCTCTGATAACAAGGTAAGCTCGTGCCATACATGTATCTGACAAATCTATGATTTCAAAGATGCAAAATCAATGAAACCTCTGCTCCAACATTAAATACCTGATTCACCGTTCTATAAATTGGACTTAATATTGCTGAAAATGAGGCAAGAACTATTTGATACTAGTAGATTACTACTAAGTGGATTGAGGTAGAAATGATAAAAGATAAGTCTATAAACACAGCAATAATAGACGTGTTAACCACCACATCTTTGCTAGGTTTGGAATTCCAAACTTGATCATTTCAGATAACAGCTCGTTTACCTCTTTTGAGTTTAGAGAATTTAGAAAGCAATGAAATTTCGTTGTACTGAACACAAGCAGTCCAATGTATCCAAAAAGCAAAACAATTATGAAAAAATGTGAGTGTGACAGCCAAGATTTCAACCTTTACTTACTATGAGTATATTATAGAAGTTCACCTGTGGCTGGGTTAGAATACAGCCCGTCACAGTTGTTAATGAATTGTCACCTAAGAAGTAAGATTTTTCAAGAGTACATTTTTAAGACCTGTCTTTGCCAAAGACCGTAATTTACGCGAGGGATAAACAAAACAAAGAGTTAAATTACAATCAAAATTGCAAACAACCAGAGGAATTTTGAAATTCACGAAAAATTCTTAGTGTTTGATAAGTTTAAAAGAATTTGGGAACAGGTAGAAATAGTAAATAAATTGAGACTTTGCTCTTACATTGTTAAAGTAAACGGCAAGAAATGCCTTTTTCCTAAACACGTTTAATGAGCCATACAAAAGCACTGAGTCCAGGTGTAAGGATAAAGACGAAACATTCGACAACTGGCTAACAAAGCGAATTGCCAACAAACTCCAGCTGGCCAAGTTAATGATTCTGATAAACCTTGAGCGCAAGAGCCATTAAACATGAATGTGGAAGACCCTGGGCTACAAAAGCCAAAAAGAATCACCAAGAAACTGTCAAGATATAAAACTTAGGAGGAGGATGTTTAGTATATATAGTACTTACATGATTTTCTACAGATAGATTTAATATTAACATTATCACTTTGTTTTGATGAACTTGTTGTTGTTAGAGCCTCATTAAAGGTCATGAAGCTAACTCCATTATTTCTTATAATTTGTCTAAAATAACTAAAACATCTTCGGGCCTTCGGCCTCAGCTTGCTCTCCTGTCATTCTTGAAAAACTGTATGTGAAATGTAACAATTTAAACCTGATTTCTTGTAAACTTTAAATGAGTATTCCAAAAAAGAGTTAAGACAAAAAAGTGGGTTTTGCGTCGTTGAATTTGTATTAAAATTCTCTTTCTTTTGAGGTGCCACAAGAGGTGGGTTTGTGTTTAAAAAATTTGGGGCCTCCACCCGATTTTTGGGTGGGGAATGGGTGACGCAAAGTACTTCAAAATAAACTTTAGGATCCTATAAAACATTCCCAAAAAGGTTTCTCAAAATATTTCCTTTTTCAAAAAAAGGGACATTTTTAAAGCTTACCCTGTATATTTACCTTACGTAAGGTATGTTAAAACTTTACCTTACCTTCCTTTATCTGATGTAGGAATCAGCCATTTGTCCAAGATCTCATCAATATCTAAAACATGTACAAACATGAAATATTATCATGACTTGATGTGAAGAAATACTCATTTTGTAAAGTCTTCACGGGTTTCACTGTTTTATTTGTATTATAAATATTAATTTTATTTAACGGCAAATTCAATTACGTTAAGTTAATCCTAGCGTTTTTCCTATAAGAGGGTATAAATTACACCAGGACTGAACTTCGGGGAAAGGGGCTTTTCCCACAAAAATAGGGATTATGCTATACACTAGCTGACAGTATCCGTACTACGCTACGGGGTTTAAAATTGACCTAATTTAATTATATTTAAGTTAAAATGTTTGATTAAATTTACCTAAATCGCCTACCAGTTTTCCATTTTATAGTTTTAGTACATAAATATGGTTATCCACTCGTAGAGACCATGTTCATATTTTGAGAAGGCGATATATTCTGTTAAGTGATTCTGTGCGCATATTCGGTTAAGATTCTGAGAAGGCGACAGGGATTGTGCAGCTGTATAAGGTCCATATTGACCATATACATCAAAGTGTACCATTGTAATTTAACCCGTAAATTTAAAGCGTTTCACAGACTCAGATTCGCCTAATGACTGTCCAAGTATTCCATTAGTATAAACATCGAACTGGAGAAAGAAGTCCCGCAAAAGTAAGAGTTAGACATCGTGGACACTTAGTCCTCCTTGCTCTGGTAAACTTGACATTCTCGCGGTTCAATCATTGACATTCTTCGTGAGAAGCAATCTCAGCACGCAACTGGCGGCACTGTCAGATACATACGAGGACTGTATTGCCATAGTCTTATAGGTATAATATAGCGTATGATAATGCAGGAAGACAGGCATCATCACCGGGGGTATCAAGACAATTAACAAACTGTCTTGGTGACAAGAGAATGTGGGATGAAGAGTTTTAGTTTTTTTGACCCAAAGTTCTATAATGATCTCCCAGATAGTCTCAAACCAGAAACTCACTCTGTAAATAATTTTAAACCTAGGTTAAGGTCAATACTACTTAAGGGTTACTGTGTATGTAATTGTGATTATGTGTACATGTAGTTTGTAAAGTTTGTGTGTATGTAGCCTAGGCCTAATGACTTGAGTTGTTCTGTAAATCAGTGTAACTGAGATACGCTTCAAAATAAAGGCATTTTATTTTATTTATTTATTCAGTGTGTTTTTCATTCAAACAGTTTTTTGCATTCTTACCGAAGTTTGTTTTAACTATTTTATATGTTTTAAATACTTTTAAAATTGCATGAAAAGCCTGTTTTATAAATTAATGTACGCTATAATTTAGATGCAGTTGGACAGCAGTATACAGCTACTGAAGGTGCTCCCTTCTCCATTTTGCCGCTCGGTGCTTTCGCGCGCAATCCGATCTGATGTCTGGCAACGTTTAATAGGAAATCGATGCCTATATGTATCGATGATGTACAGAGCTCACTACACGGTAATCCGACCAGAATGCCTTTAGAAGCCCAAATCTCAATAGTAATACTGATTTAGATTATCTTACATCATTCATTTTATATTTCGTTTTTGTTATAACACAGAAATACCAGAGGAATTTTTATCTCTGGTTATAATGTGTATAAATAATATATATTTTATATTATGCTTTATTTTAATTTTTACATGTATATAGTTTTGCCATATTTATATTTCCTTTTATTTAATAATTGTTTATTGAGTCGTTTGGCAAAATTTATATTTGTAAACTCAGTTTTGAACATTAAAAATAAAACATATACAAATTTACGAATAATTTATAATTTACAACAAATGCTATAAAAACTGTATTTGTTTAAATTTATATTTACATTCATTTTATAGAAGGAGATTCAAATAGGGCTACTATAATATTAGAATAAAAAATCGAATAGTAGTTTTAAGAATTTTATTTATGACTAGTTTCGCGTCATGCCATTTTTAGTTGTTTAGTGCGCAATAACTTGCAATTTGTATTGATCGCACCAAGAAAATGGCATGACCGTCGAAACTAGTCGTGCAATTATAAAATTCTTAAAAGGTACTACGAGTGTGTTTCGATTTTTATTCTAATATTATATTTACATATCTACGAGTGTATTCAACTGATTTTAAACCGTAATAAATAAATAACACAGTACTGTATTTTTGGGAATAAGTTTCAAAAAATTGAATCATGATCCATTTTGCATAATAAACCATTACAATTGTACATACTGTACTATGTAAATGTTCTCCATTCGACTGAGGAGGTGTTGGAAAGCTCAAACCTGCAAACCGGTTTGTTCGACGACGTGTCGTTCTACTTGGCGAAAGAAGTTGATTGCTCATTTCCTATGAAAATTCGTCAAAGAGACAGGTTATTTAAGATAGAAACTCATTTAGATAAGAAAGGTTTGATTGATTAGAAAGTCAGTTGGAAGTCACTAACGAAAGAGGGTAGTCTGGAATTTTGAAAGCAGTGGCGGTTCTAGCCATGGGCATGGTTGTTCCACTTCCAACCAAAAGTCCGCCCATGAATGTTGTGTTTTTTGAAATCCAGTAACCGGTAGAACAGTCCATCGATGTCTATGTTTATGTTAATGTAATAACAGTGGCACAAAGAATGTTTAATATTGTCTATGCCAGTTCTTTTGACTATTGGTCTATTGAACTATTATAATGGACTACTAAATTTATGTCGGTAACAAAACCAATAAAAATTTACCTTGTGGTAAAATAGTAACTTACCCAGACCGGTGTTGTGTATTTTTCACATTCTGCTAGAAAGGCTCTTTTTTTCTCTCTTGGTAGAGCTCCTGAAATTAAGTATGGTAACAATACAGTGCCTGTAATAGATTATACTTAAGTAAGTTCGATGTTAACTCGCATGAATATGAGCCCATTATTTGTCTTTTACTATATTATAAGAGAATTTTCTGTATTATCTGTAATTTTAATAATTTGTGTTGTATGTTTCTGTGGTATCAATCAATCCTTGCATGTAAGTCAACCATATAATATACACATGACGTTATTCATAACGACCACTGATTGTAAAATATATGTATATATAAAACTTAAAATAAAAATACTGAATAAACCTTTAAAAGGTGTATATCCACAACATGTTTCAGCTAATTTAAAGCCACTAACTAGTGGACAAGTTGAGAGCAAATAATAATATAAGCTTTGAGTTTAAAAAAAAATCAATTTATAGCCACTAGATAATGGCTTTAAATTCGCTGAAACATGTTGTGGATATACAACTTTTGATTGTTTATTCAGTATTTGTATTTTAAAATTTTATATATACAAATAACGTATTAAAAATATTGTATGTTTTTATTGAATGCAACTAACTATGTATTTACTTGTGAAAGCTGGCCAGTGGCCACGATACAGTTTACTGTACTGTACAAGGAAGTAATCTCAAGCAATGCTGAGTTCAGTGCTAAGCGAGTGTTCTCTCAGTTATGGTTCTTGTCTCATGGTCGTCAACTATTGTATTCGGTATGAGAGATAAAGTTCAGACAATGACGACCTTCCTATACAATGTTTAGTATTGGGTATTTCCATCCTCTTCTTCTTTCTATCAATCTTTAACTATTTCAAGCTTATACAGAATATCCCATCAGTAAAGACAAGTGCCAAACTTCAAAACCCCGGTTTATAAAATTTGTCAAAATCAATTTATTATTAAGTAATGAATTACTTACTTAAGCGAAAGTAGGCTAAACAGTTATGTTCTCACAAAACCGATGTTATTAAGTTATTAATGAATTCATTATAAGAACTACAATTATATGTTTACAACATTTTTATAAGAATTTGCAAATAAACAATCCACCTATATGGTTTTAAGTTTTGCATAATATTAATTAATATAAAGTTTTCAAACCATTAAACAAATTTAAGTACTTCAACAGCCAACCTGTTACAATAAAATATCGTCAATACCATTAATATTTATTATTGAATGGTACTACATAAGATAAGGTGACCAGCACGGAGACAAGTAGGATGGCAGACTCATGGTGCTGGCAGAAGCGGCGCGAATGCAGTGAAGCAGTGTTAGGAGAGGTAGAGAGACAGAGAATCACCTAATGCAAATACAGTAGAGCAGTTTGATCGACCTGCTCTGCGGCTTCGCAATGTCTATTGAACGGCTAGAAACCGCGCCCAGTCGCTTCTGGAGCGCGAGAATATTGAACTGAGTTTAACAACCGGTTATTATTAGACCAATCGTTGAATTCAAAAAGCAGTCTGGTCAGTAAACCTAACAATTTGTTTAATATAAGATTATTTGCAATAAGATGCGTTTCTTAATGTTTATGCCTCTGCCAGAACGTCCTTTCAGCATAGAAAAATATTCAAACATAGATTTCCTTAATACAGTTTAGTAAAATTGTATTAAAAGAAAGTCACCAACAGGTGTTACGCTAAACATGTTTTATGTTAACTTTGCCTATTGGTAAATTAGCCTGCACACAAGTACTGTAAACCTCATTTCAATACAATTTTGTACAGGGTTTATTCAACCAAGTTATTTCGTAATATTAGTATGGTAATTTTAAATAAAATACCTCAAATGTAATAACTGCAACACACAGAGTAAGGTTTTGAATTTTATTTACTTGATTTGAATAGTAAAGTTTTATAAACTCTTAAATATTACTTGATATTTATTTTGAAGCATCATATTTCGCTCTCACCGAGAACAAGCCCTCATATCTTAGCGTAAAATAAAATACACAATGTCTGCTTGGTAAAATCGATTTTATGGATTTCTTATTTGAACACACACAACTTTTTTAGCAAACAAGTGCACTTTTCTTACTTCTAGTATGGCAAAACTTGACACACCATTTAACATCTCCAGGTCACCAATAACTTATATAGGGTGTAAACAAACTACTTAGATTTGACACAAAGCACAAAACTATAAGCAACACTTTTGCACAATCGTTAAATTATCCTCATGTTTAAAATTCATCCTCCGTTAATCACCCTTATTTATTCATCATGGTTAATTTTGTATTCATTATTACTTCCAACATGAATAAAAAGAGGGCGTCATATCTCCAATCAATTGAAGGAGTTTATTTTATTTGCTTGAAAAGAAAAAAATGTATAATGCAGCAGGCCTAAGTGAACTGTGCTGTTAAGTTATGTCCTACCTCAGGCAAATGTCAATAAATACAATGTCTATTGCAAACATGCAAGAAAAAAATCATTCATGGCCTTCATAATAAACTAAATTGCATTGAATTTAAATAAGTAACAACATATAAATCAATTACAACTTAAACTTTCAGTTGAAATTCCAAAGTGATCATGCTTAAATGAACAGGCAAAAAAATTCGCCAACATTGTTTATTTAAAAAAGTTAAAAGTTTGACTTGTTTAACGAGGCAAAGTTATAGACTACAAGAAACTTTCATCTCTCAACCTCGAGTAAAACGCACCTTGACTTATTATTACCTCTAAAACGCACAAACAATTTTGTGCAGAGTTGGAAATATTAATAACTTGTTCTAAAAATCAAAAAAATAAGATACTCCATGACGTAACGGTGATGTCCCTTAGATCTTGATTATTCCTAAGTATGACTTTAACATGCCTGAAATTCACTAAACCTCCATTGTTCAAATTTGAGAACAGAGAAAAATTTCTAATTAATAGGCCTTATATAGACTGTATACATAACATCAATTAATTAGAACAAGTACATAAAATAATGGCTTCATAAGAATTGATAAAAAAAAATAGATACTTTTGGGTCAAGTTTGTAACTTTGATTAAAAGTTCAAATTTAAACACTAAAATTAATCTGCAGTCACAAACAAAAAGTACTGCTCCACACCCGCTCTTTAATAAAAAAATCAACTATTGCGACTAGCCTAGATTAAATCAAGGTTATTGTTACCTGAGTCACTTAATTTGCCTACCGAATAAAAGCATATAATATTGTTAGTTTAAAATCGTATTTCTTCATTTCTTGGTAAAAATTATCAACCGAATAGAGACTGTGCAGAAATAAATTAAAACACATTCCGCAAGTCCATAAGAATTAACAGTATTTAAAAATCGGTTTATTTACAAACATAATAAATAATTACGTAAGAACCAGCTGTTGTCATGACAGGCTAAACAAAATGCGTGACAGTGGCGTTACCTCTCACGGTGCAATGTCGGCTCCTCAAACTGCAAACTTCGTTGGCCGCTTCTTGCCATTGGAGTTGACTGCCCCTGGAAGCAGAGTGACGAGAGGACCGTGGCACAGATATCAGCTGTTACTCGTCCAACAGCTGGACTGGAGCTACTTAGCTACTTCGAGATTATCAATCATCGAATCAACCGGCATCATCGAATCAAACGGTTCAAATACCGACGTAGCTTTCCTTATAAGCCGACGTTTCGAGCAAGATATTGGGTTTGAATCCGTCAAATCGTTGAACTGGGAAGTCACGTGTAAGAGGGAAAGATGATACTTGAAGTGGGAAAGCTTTAAGCACCATAAAATAGCCACCATTTTAAAATTAAAAATGTATATTAAGACGTTTGAACCCTATGGTTCGAGATAAAGTAATATAAATAAATTAATTATTTCACCATATTGTTTTTAACATATTTTACAATAATTGTTTGGAAAAAAGGCTATCTTCTCCAGTATTGATGGCTTATTTGAAATAATAATCACTTCAACTTGTCACCGTCCATATTAATTACAACTTAAGGCTTGTAGAACCTCTGACGCAATCTATATTTGGAATAATAAATACTTACGCCAGACAATAGTATTTACACTAGGCATAACAATAAATAATATATAAATTTAGATTGAAAACAATAAAACAAACATAAACATAAATAAAGGTAAACCATAGAAGTAGGTCGTTGAAACCAAATAAATCAAATTTAAAACTATCTTCTTCCATACATCCTAAATTTCATCCATATTATAAATGTATGTTCACCAAAAATTTGGTCAGGCTTTTCTCTTGAAAATTTTAATGTTGTATTCTGTTTTGATGTCTTCAGGTAAAGTGTTATAAATTTTACCAAATTATATATTGAATGTTCTTATAAATGATGTTTAGATATATATTAATTTGTTTTAGTTCTTTAAAATGTCAAATTAAAATTTTTGTTCTAGTTCTTGAAAATTATTTTTCAGAAATATCATACATTCCAAAAAAAAATTGCATTGACGGAGAGCGTTAGTAACTAAAATCATAAGAGTAATTGTTCTTTTTTTGGAAAATCGCTTTCGCAAGGTGTTTTTTTTTTGTGAAATAAATAGGTTATTAATACTGTTTTAATTTGAATTGCCCCAGATGACTATGGCATAACGGAATTTCGGGACAACTAGACCATAATATATAGAAAGTAATGTTGTTGATGAGCAAAACTTAAAGTAATCGAATAAGAAAAATTGTTGATGATATTTACATAAAATGCTAATGTGTTGATCGAATCGAAGGTTTTATCAATTTTGAGTCCTAAAAAAGTTTACTGTCGTTTGGCAGAATCTCTTCATCATCATAATTTTGTGCTGAAACATCTTCTTTTCTTCTTATATGCGTAAAATTTATGTATTTGATTTTGAAAAAGTTTATTTGAAAGTTATTTTGTTGCAAAACCATTTGTTATATATTTAAACCAAGTTATCAAACTAGTTCAATTTGTCCTTGAATCTTTTGCTATGAGTTATCAGATGTATCATCGCAAAGTCAACACATCAGAGCTGGGATCACTACTTTGGGAAGATCATTAATATAGATTAAAAAATAGTAAGGGACCCAGTACTGACCCTTGGGGAACATTGGTGATTTAACAGTTAAACATTAGAACCAGCATTTTGAACTCTTCATGATCATAAAAGAAATTTTACACTTTTGATTTTCGATTTAAGCAGGTATGAATCAAACCAACTTTAGAGCAGTACCTCTAATTCCAATGTTAAAGTTTCCCTAAGTAATGTGCCATGAGAAACCATATCGAAAGCTTTTAAATTCCTGGAAAAGGCCTGTGGTGTAATTATTTTCATCAATTCCTTTCACTGCTTTTTTTTGAAACAAATTGGAACATAGCACTCACTGTATATTTATTTATTCTGAATAAACACATTTAAAAGTTCTATATCCACAATATAATCTAGCCAGAAACAAAAAATGGTTCTGAAAGTTGTGTCTACCACTGACGCTTTGATACCTGCTTGTTGTACAGAATCTGTAATGCAACCTGGCAAATTTCATTATCATTTTGGCTACTCGCAAATAAAATTCCTTTAAAACTTTAAATGACCACAAATGTTTTACAGGAAGTATAAGTACTAAAACAAAAGGATATGAACTTTCTCTTTTAGTTTTGAATAGTATAGTTCTCACAAAAAAGTGTTGAGTTGTTCTTAATTTATTTACAACGGGTTTGAAAGTATCCCATAACATTGTATTCCATACAGTAACCTAGAGTGTACCAAAGAGTAGTACAAAGATTTTAGCAGGTATGTGTCGCATACGTTCCTTAGATGATAAAAGTTTCTTATACTACTACGTAGTTTGTTGTTTTTAGCTATATATGTGGTGTTTCCTATTTAGTTCTTCATCTAAATGCACTCCTAAATATTTGAAGGTGTTCACTTGTCAATTGCTTATCTTCCACATATTAGAGTTATTAAACACACAAGTAGCAATCATGAAATTTAAACAAACTATTAAAAATAAAAGTTTTGTATAGGAAATACAATAAATTTAGTTTTTTTGAAACATTAACAATCTTCTGGGTTTACGCTGCAACCACTTACTTAACAATTACAGATCATGTGATATTTCGTCTCACAATCGTTCATGTCTGTTTTTCCGTAGCTAAACGTGGCATGGTCGGCGAACGCTATGCTATATAACTTTTCCTAAAGGAGTAAATCATTAATGTTATTAAGAAAAAGGTTTGCCGAAAGTACCGAGCCTTGGGGTACTCTTTTGCTTATTCATTTTGATGTACTAAAATGATTAACTAATCTAGAAATATGATATGTATTTCTTAAAATAACATAACGTGTATTGCCATTGTTACTAAACAATAATTGATTGTGTTGACATTAATTCTTAAAATTAAGTTTACAGAGAATTTAGAAATGATCTATTTCAGGTAAGAGATGATACTGAGATAAAGATTTGCTGCGAAACGTTATTGTTTACACGTTATGCGTAACTGGCCGGTTAAAATGTTTTATTAAGGCTAGTAAGTGTTCTGAAAAACGGTGCCCATAAGTCAGGCATGATTCCTCACAACGTTAGAAGAAAAAAGTTTTTATTGAACATAGGTTGAAAATGCTTAGTTACTGTTATACAGAAGATACCACCAGTTCTCAGCGAAACGAAGCCCTGGCTGGTATTTGTGGTTAAGCTGTTAATTAAGATTGAGTCATTTAGCGGTACCTCTTTATAAAATGAATGAAAAATTGACCAAAATCGTTTTCAGCCGCCAGGCGATATGTCAGGTTTTAGCTGTCCGAAAACAAGCCCCTTGCTGCCTGAAACAGACGCTCATGCCAAAATGTCAATAAACACAATGTAGCTTGACAGAACTTTGCAGTGCTTAACTGAGGTTATAAAATAAAAACAGGACAACGCAACTTTACAAAAAATATCTGTCATACAAACGCATGAAAAATGACAAAATCTGTTCATGTTTTGTATGTAACTAAAGATTATTTTTTTAAAGGTTGCGTTTGTTCATTATAGACTATTTTATCTTTTCTTTCGAATAATTACATTGTGTTTATTGAACATTTAACATAGTAAATCTGCTTCAAACCTCAAAGGAACTTGTTTTAAAATTCGTTTAATGTATTTCGCTATCTTAAAAAAAATTACTGTAGCTACAGGTCTTTTAGTCAATTTTCAGTTCATTTGACATAAAGTACGCTAAATTGTACATCTTATCAACAGGCCAACAATGCCCGTAGGGCTTGTTACAGCAGGGGAACTGAAATTCGTAACTTTCACTTCCTGTATAACTTGTAACTAAGCACTCGAACTATGTTAATTGGAATTATTTTTCTTCTTTTGATGTGTGAGGAATCATGCCCTGACTTATGGGCCCCTTTTTTCTTAGAACACCCTGTATAGGTAGCAAATTCAAAACAGTTTTATTATTATACAAGTAATGTCGCATGAAACTAATCCGTTAAAACGTGTCTTCCGTTTGTTTATACACGCAAAAGTTTCAGTCTAAATTCAACCTAGTCTAAAACGTCATGTTTTTTGCACGCTGGAGTTACGTTACAACATCTCTGAACTTTCTTAAGTTCATCTTTAACTGCATTTGTGAACACTATGTACTTGACATGAACCAAACAAAAAAATTCCACTACTTGGTCTCCACGTTCCTAGGACATTACACTACACAGAGGTTCCACAGATCATCTAGTTCATCTCTGATTACACTGTACGACCATTGACTTTAAATATACATTTAAAATCAATGGTACGACTCTTTTGTAGGGATATGTCAAGGACAAAGTGTTCACAAAGAAAGTTCAGTTCAAGAGAGTGTAAAAGGTTATTGTTAAGCATGGCGTGAGGTCGAATTTAGGCTACAAACTTTGCGTGTATAAACACCGGAAAGCACGTGGAAATCGTTTAGTTTCCTTGTGACATAACTTGTATGAAAATGAGTACCAGTTACGTATTTAGAGTAGCCTACATCCACGTTTTTAAGTCGATCGGCCAAAATGTGTCTGACAATTCATAACCACCCGCAAGAAAAGAAGAATTAGTACAAGACATTTCGGCCAAGGAACAGCTTTCTTAGAATTTTTAAGTATACGGTAGCCTAGATTTAATCCTTCGGAAACAAGTTTACCAATCGTAATTGAAACTTTTTAGCATAAACATAACCCAAATTGTCAGTACAATTTAATATTTGATAAAATAAAGGAACAAACAGCTGAGTGTCAACTTTAAAATTTAACCCGCTATGGTTTCCTAGAATTGGTGAACGCTATACGCCCGTAATATGGCGGTGGCCATTTTTTTCGATGTAACCATATGAGAGTGTCTGTTTAGAGACCGTCCACCAAAATGTATCAAAACACTAACAATGATAAATTTAAGCAATCTTTAAAAATTACAATAGAATAATTTTTTAAACGGGATATAAAATATCCTTTGACACCATAAGTTATAAGAAACTGCAGAACACTTACAACATCTGTAAAACAACATTGAAGATAATGAATCACGCTAAGAGTCGCAATTGCATTTGAACGTGCACTAATGCGCAACCGAACTTTATAACTAGTAATCGAAATTATATCATTCGATAAATTGTAGGCCTACTCGATTATCTTGTTGTATTCAGTTTAGTTAGATCGATTATGGATATTCAACCTGATCATGATTTACATTCACCTGAGTTGATCAGGTCAGTGCCCATTGGACCACTGACCCTCAAGCGTACACAACTCATCAGTCCAGTCCACAGAGGAATATATAGGCAGAGAACCAAGCTAATGCAAACCCTAATGTATTAAGTTTGCTCGAACTGCCTCTCACGGCGGCGCAAGGAACTACTTGAACGGCGAGTAGAACCGTACCAGTCACCAGGGGACGACGACAGTATGTGTTTT
The DNA here is from genome assembly GCA_018831715.1 of Matsumurasca onukii. Taxonomy (NCBI): domain Eukaryota; kingdom Metazoa; phylum Arthropoda; class Insecta; order Hemiptera; family Cicadellidae; genus Matsumurasca; species Matsumurasca onukii. The sequence goes on from CM032059.1 coordinate 89,020,072, forward strand.
CATAACTTTCATGTGCTAATGTTAGGTTTTTGTTACTTGTGTTTTTAAGATTTCTATTAATTTGGGGTATTCAATGTTGTGTGTTCTATTGTGTTTAAGATGCACAGCTGCCAGCGACTCTGGTTTATTGTAATGAGCCATGTTGTGTTATTTAAACCTTTGTTATAGTTCCTATTGTTGTAAAATGTTCAAAAATAATCTTTTCGCCATCTGTTTGCGCTTTGTGTGAAGGCGAACACCCATCTAATTCTAAAGGCTGTCAAGTCTATAAAACAATACAAAATTAGAATTCCCCCTCTCAGAGCTAAGCAAATTAATACTGAAAAGATTACTTCTGCTCCCACAACCTCAGAAAACCCCAAAACCTAGCCCCACCAACAACTTATTGGACCTAGATCTGAACATAACTACTCTTATGAACAAGCCACAAAATCCAAAAATGACAGTCCCACTCCCACCGAAGTGAATGTTACGCAGTCAATCCAACAGTTTTTCGATACATTAGAAAAGTTATTTTTCCAGCAGTCACAACAGATAGGTTCTCTTTTAAATTAACTCACAAGCCTCATTGCAAAATTGAACTATAATGAATTCCTTAATAAATATTGCACTTTGGAATGCTAACGGCTTGGTACAACATTTCCAAGAAGTAACTTTATTTATCAAACAACATAAACTAAAAGGTAGGTAAAGTTTGTCTTGTTTAACGAGACGAAGTTAGGCTAAGTCCTCTCTACCACTCAACCTCGACCTTTACCTAGCGTCACCGTATTAGTCACATTACAAATGTAAGTTGACTGCGGGGATCGAACGCCACCGAGAGTGATGAGCTCCGGAGTCGCGCGATACCAATCCGCCACAGATCCGCTCTAGATATCCTACTGGTAACAGAAACACATTTCACAGACAATAGTTATTTCAATATACCTTACTACAACATATACCATGCTAATCATCCTAACAACAAGGCTCGTGGTGGAGCTGCTGTAATTATCAAACCAGTCTCTCACACTATGAACTTCCCAAAGTTGAACTTAAACATATTCAAGCTTCAGGTGTTACGCTTAATACTAATGCTGGTTTGGTAAATATTTCAGCAATGTACCTTCTTCTGTAATAAGTAAATAAGAGTTTCAAGAGTTCTTAAAAACTCTTAGTACAAAGTTTATAGCAGGAGGTGACCACAATGCCAAATCTCCCAGTTAGCTCAAGACTAACAACACCTCGAGGGCGTGTATTGTACCAAACTATTGTTGATAACCAGTTGAGAGCCTTACTGGTGAAGCAACATACTGGCCGACAGACCAAATAGAAACCTGCTTGATTTCTTTGTTACAAAAACATTTCTCATATTACCTATCCATAAAGTCTAGTTTGGATCTGATCACTCACCAGTTTTAATTTCAATCGGTTCAAAAGCAATACCGAAAGAAAACCCACCCTCTCCTTCTAATAAAAATACTGACTGTAATCAAATTTAACAGTCAAAAAAGAACTTACAGTTTACTGAAAGAACTTACTTTTAAAAACTGAACATGATTTGGAAGACGCTGTTTACCACCTCAATACTGTAATTCAAAAATCAACTTGGGAAGCTACACTTAAAAAAGACATATTGTTTCACCCTACAGTTACCCTGTAAAAATAAAAAAGTTAATAGCTGAAAACGGAGACTTAGACTAACATGGCAGCATAGACTAACGGACTCTATAGAGTTCGTTTGTTCAGATGGCAGTTAACAAGAATTCTGACAAAACAAGTTTTATTCGAGCCGCTAGAAAACTTAAATAAGCTTTAATAAATATAAACATCACTGGTTTGATATATACAAAGTTTCTTTCAGCTACTAAGGCCACTGATTACTCGCTATGGAGAGGCACCAAATATCTGAAAGACCTAAACAACACAATCCACCAATTAAAATATCGATGGGTCATGGGCCAAAAGTAACAATGAAAAGCTGCTGCAATTGCCAATCATTTCTCAACAGTATTTCAGCCTTATCCTCAAGATGCACAGTACAATGAACATGAAACAGACGTCCTCAACTACCTAGAATCCCCTCTACAATTATCCTTGCCAATCCCAAAGGTTACTAATGTACGAGACACGTTATTAAAAGACATTGATTCCAAGAAATCTCCCGGATATGATCTTATAAAGGAAATCGTATTTTGAAATAGCTACCAAGAAAAATATAATCTTATAATCTTTTATTTTCAATGCGATATTGAGGCTCGAATACTTCCCAAGCCAATGGAAAGTAGCTCAAATCGTTGTGATTCCAAACCAGGCAAACCTCTTAGTGATGTATCTTCTTACCGTCCTATAAGTTTTTTCCAATTATATCCAAATTAGGTATTCGAAAAATGTTTCTAAAAGATTGGCGCCCATTGTTCAAAATGAAAATTTAGTTCCTGACTTTTCGAATTTGGCTTTAAACAACATTCAACAATTGAACACCATCGTATCATCAATGTCATCAAACATACTCTGGAAGGTATGGTACAACATTACCATGGAATTAAACTGTTTCTTCAAAAAAAAAATAGACATATTTTATTGGTTTCAGAAACTCACTTACTGAAAGAAGTGACTTTTCCGTTCCCAAATAACACTTTATTGTTCTAGTCATCCAAGTGGAGAGCTCATGGAGGTGCTGTTGCAGTTATAAGAACTAGCCTTCAACACTACGTAACTACTACAAAACTCAACTTAACTGCTTACAAGCAGCAAGTGTTGTAGTTGTGACCAGCAAGGGCCCAGTAACAATTTCGGCACTGTACTGTCCTCCGTCACACATAATCATAGAGCATAACTTCCGTGATTACTGTAACCCTCTTGGTGCCAAATTTATAACAGGTGTAGACTATAATGCAAAACATCAAGTTGGGGTTCTAGATAATAACAACGACAAGGGCCGCGGATTGTATAGAGCAATTGAAAACGAACATTTGTCAAATGTTTCAACAGGTGAACCAACTTTTGGCCCACTGATGTCAACAAAATACCAAACCTTTAGACTTATTCGTTGTAAAAGGTATTCGTAGTGACCGTATGAACATAAACTCTTTCCTGGATCTTTCGTCTGATCATTCACCCATACTATTATAATGATCTTCAAGTCTTAGCGAAAGAACGACAACCTTTCTAAAAACTAATAAAATAAATACCAATCTGGCTTAATCGAATCTTACCTCTCGAAAATCCGTGTGACATAGAAGAGTCCGTCAACATAAACAACACTGTGGCTCAATCGGCTGGATGGGACACACCAGCAGCGTATACTGTAATAGAGAATACATGCCCAGCAACTGTTCCATTCAAGTCATAAAGCAATAGCAAAAGCGAAGACTGAGAAGAGTTTGGCAAAACACAAGAAATCCTGTCGAAGAATTTAGGCTAGTCAAATTAGACAAAAGGGCAGTTAGCGGAAAGTTTAGGTACAGTCCTAATTCTTTTGGATCTTATGTTTTCGAGGTAGCTGAACACGAATTTGAGGTTTGCTGACAGATATTTTGGCCGGAACATAGTAAAAAACAGTGAAAATTTTGTATTTGTTTTTAGTGTTTGGCCTAATCTGTAAAATGCATTTTATCGAAACATGTACCGAATTAAAGGTGACAAAATTTACCACAAGTTTTATATTTGACACCTTTTCTCCGGCCAATATTTACGCCGCTATAGCACATGGAAAACCCTGCAGAATTTTCAACTATTGAAAATACGCCATTCTTTTATCCGGCTTTCATGGAAACAAGCCGTGTTACAATAATTTTGACTATTTATAAGCAATTTTTACAGGTTGGACATTCAACTTTATTCTATACTATAATAGTTATATATAGGTGGCCCATAAGTCAGTTGACCGACATGCATTCAACGAAATGCATGACTGTCAACTGATTTATGGGCCACCCTGTAGTTATATCGTAGGGATCAAATCGAGAACAGAAAAAGACGTAGTATATGTCAGATTAGTTTTGTTTACTCAATACAATTTTTATTTGGAAAAAATTGAACTCAATAAAATACAATTAAAAATACTCTGTCCAGCACAAGCTTCACCTATATTTGGCTTAAATGGTAGAGACAATTAGAACTAATTACTGAATTTGTACAATTATAGTATTTGTGCAAATTAGTACAATTATTAGTACATACATTATTAAGTAGCTTCATATATATAAGTAGGATCAGGTATTTTATACATACATGAGCAGTATATTATACAGAGTAATTATGTCAATGATAGAAATAATCTCTTGATAGAAGGTTGTCATTCCATGAGCCCTTTCTTTGAAGGTGAACCAGAGATGGGAAATACTTATGACAAGAATAAACATTATGGAAATAGTTGCGTACTAAGAAATTATACCATATTGGGAATGTGATGGTATTTATATAAGTAAGAGAAAATGTAAAAGCAAGTGTTGAATTATTCAGGTAATTGAATATTTAGGTATTTTCACATAGCCTTTGGTAGGGTGTTAAGCATACGGGAATTCCGGGAAAACCGGGAACTATACGAAAATTTTCAATGTACGGGTAAATACGAGAATTAGCGGGAACGTTGTTTTTCCTGAACGCTGGACACCCTGTTTTGAGTACCCTGGTGTTTCCTCGTCTTCTTCCTATGCTGCTAAGACCTCCTCAACGGTAGGAAACTTATTACCAAGTTCCTCCTGAAGATCCAAGTCTTCAGCGTCATCTTTGTGTTGTTCAAGGACCACCGATGCATTATTGCATGATCTGTGAACGTACTCGTAATTTATGCGTAGATCAGTGCAACGTAGCCCCGTCTTTACGCAGCTGCAGTTTCGTGCACAGGTTTTGGTGCACTTGCATGTTACCAACTTAAGCAGTTCAGGGGGAACAGGAGCTAAACGGTTGTAACTGCTTCTAGACCATTGGTGGTTCTCTTCCAACACCAAACCTCTGCTCGCTTATCAACTACCATCCATTGCTGCACTTGATGGTAAACTCTGTAACTATGATGTTTGACTGCGGCTGCTGAGGGCGGAAGTGCAGCTATTTTGGATGAAGCCTTAAATGCTGCCTTCTTGTAGTTGAGGAAGCGCAGGTTCAAAGAGGGTTTATTTTCATAAGTATTTCCCATCTCTGGTCCACCTTCAGAGAAAGGGCTCATGGAATGACAACCTTCTGTATCAAGAGATTATTTCTATCATTGACAAATTTACTCCTTTTAATATACTGCTTAGCTAAAGCAACGTAATAATGTAGGTAGCCTATAATTGAATGTACAAATTCACTAATTTGTTCTAATTGTCTCTACCATTTAAGTCAAATATAGGTGAAGCTTGTGCTAGACAGAGTATTTTTTAATTGTATTTTATTGAGTTCAATGTTTTCAAAGAAAATTGTATTGAGTAGACACAACTAATCTGACATTGTTTTATACTAATACGTCGTTTTGTTCTCGATTTGATCCCTACGATAGTGGTTCACAGGAATGCAGGTTCATAATGGGTTGACAGGTCATGTATTATAGTTGAATGCATGTTTGGTCAAATTATAGCCACCCCATGAAAGCCGGATAAAAAGCAAGGTATGGCGTATTTTCAATTTGAAAATTCTGCAGGGTTTTCCATGTGCTCTAGTGGCGTAAATATTACGGGAGAAAAAGGTGTCAAATATAAAAATTGTGGTAAATCCCCTTTAATTTAATATCGGGCACATGTTTCGATAAAATGCATATTTACTAAGATTTACAAAAACTAAAACAAGCAAAAATTTTCACTGTTTTTGCAAAAAAACAGTTTTACCTAAACATGTTTTACCTAAACATTCCTTTAACTTTGCTAATTTGACTAGCCTAATTACCTCGCAAAGGGTTCGTACTACTTACACTTATTTTCAAGGCCATTTTAAGGATAAAATATTTCCCTAGCCAATGGAAAGTGGCCCAGACCGTTGTAATACCTAAACCTGGAAAACCTCTTGAAGAAGTGACATCCTACAGACCAATAAGTTTGCTACTCATTCTTTTCAAAGTATTCGAGCAGCTTTTACTCAAGAGACTTAGACCGATGATAGAAAGTTCTAACTTGATTCCAGACTACTAATTCAGCTTCAGGAGGCAACACTTTACAATTGATCGCAACAATATTTGAGGCTACACATCTACAACAAGTCCACAGGATCGTTGATATGATAAGACAAACTCTCGAAGAAATTTCTATTACTGTAAGTTCATAAAAGATACCCTCCCAGTTACACTTACTCCCTATTATAACTTATGCATATATTGAGAATTATAAGTAATTCTTTTGCCGTTGTGTGGTGTCTTTTGATCCTGCTATAGATGTTTTCTTTATTAACGGACAGTAAATAAATACAATTATTAAAAATACAATAATTGCAAAAGACTTCGGCTCCTCAATCGCCTGCAGTTTATAGACCTATTAGTATTTTACCAGCTTTATCTAAATGTTTGGAAAATATTAGTATATCAACAAATAACTTTTTTTAACAGATACATTATTTTATCTAATTATCAATCGGGGTTCCATTCTCAGCACAGCACTACTTAAAACTTCTTCATGGCACTACAACTCTTTTTAAAATCACTGATGATATCCGTTTAGCAATAGATAAGAAATAAGTAACAATAATGACTTTGTTTGATTTATCCAAAACTTTTGATTGTGTTTACTATCCTTTATTACTCAACAAGTTAAAATTATTGGGACTTTCTTTTAGCTCTCTACATTGGATAAAATCTAATTTAAACCAGCAAAGACAATGTGTTAAAAATCGTGACAATCAGTCTTCTTGGCAAACTGTCAGGATTAGTGATGTTCCGCAAGGTTCTGTTTTAAGACCACTATTATTTTCACTATACATAGATGACATAACCAACAAGATAAGATTTTGCCATTTTCACTTGCACGCTGATGATTTACAAATCTATGCCAATGCCAATTTTATGCCAATGGAATGCAGTGTACGCTCCCGGATCCAGCAAATTTAAAGAGGTGGGGTCTTGCTGAGATGAGTGAGTATCCCCTATGTTCAAGAACTCCTGTAAGTGACATCTTAGCAGGCTGCCTCATTTAGCTTCTGCACGTAAAGGCACGTATCAATACATAGGAGACAGGACAAGGTACTTTGCATCATACGGGCATAGACTTTGAGCTATTAACACCGGCGCAAATATTGTAGTCCCATCACTGATTGATTTCCCTAGCTGCCTGATCCACGGCGCGCGCATGTACAGACAGACAACGCCATTGAAAATAGTTCAGCAGGCGTAATGTCACGCGTAATCACTGGGGACAAATTCCCATCAAAATGAGCGGGACAGATTCATTAAGGAAAGCCGCCACTGTTAGCAGGCTGCCCATTAGCTTTGCACAATGACGTTATACATTACTTTGCATCCAAGCTTTGAGCTTTGAGTAGTCTGTTTTAAAATAGTTCACAGGGTAATGCAGGGATAATACGAACATTCAGATGAGCGGGACACCAAACTCTTCGACCATTTGAGTAGTCTGTTTTCGAACATTTGAACAGGCAAAACAGACGAAAAAGCACGTTCGATCATTTGAACTTCGATCATTTAATACCCCACCAATTAGGAGATAGTGTGCTCTGTGGACTTTGCCGAAAACAGAGAAGGGAATTTGAAATGACAGGACAGATTTTATAGAATAAAATAGGCCTACAAACAAACAAATGAGTATCTTTGAGAAGTTGTGTGTTATTTGTCAAGTTGTCAAGCGGGATTAGCGTCCAGCGTTTTTAATAAGGTTTTATTTGACCTGGTTCGATAGTAAATAATAATATATAAGTTGTTATCGAAAGTTTTAATCTTGTATGTATGTAAACGGGAAAGGTATCAAAAATTGTTTTGTATTCAACTAAAGTAAATAGATATTTAAGTACTAGACACTGCGTACCTGTGACTGACTTAGGCTAGGCCTCTTAAAAGCACAAATTTTGAACTCTGAGGAAAAACTGATAACCTAACCCAAAAAATAAGTCTACAGTATCACTGTTCAAATTCAAACCATGAATTTAAAATATTTTAATGTAGGTCTGTGTTTATTTTTAAGCCTACTTAAAGAATTTAAAGGTATGCCTACATCTTCGGCTATTACTTGTAAAGATGAGAACAATGTGCCTGTGGATTGGTGAGTTGTTTGCTTATATACCTGGATGTCTGTCTGTTATTTCCTAAGAGAGTTTATGGTATACTCAATCTGCCTATACAGTAAAGTCTCACTTATAGGTTTTTACTATCCATTATCTAACTGAGACTAAAACATGTACAAAGTCAAAAGAAAATCACACATTTGCTTTTATGGTGAATGTTATATGGGTTTTTCACTTTTTGTTCATATACGAGGGCTGATCAAAAAGTCCCAGGACTTTTTATATAGCTTAAGAATGCAGCGACATACAACAATAGAAATTCCATCAGCACTAACAGAATTACTTGTATAATTATTGTATTTTTAATAATTGTATTTATTCACTGTCCGCTAATAAAGAAAACATCTATTGTAGGATCAAAAGGCACCACACAAAGGTAAAAGAATTACTTATAATTCTCATTATAGACTTAATCACTTCATTCTCTGTGACTGGTACAAAACTGAACTGAGGTCCGTCTAATAAAACGGGGGTAGATTCAAGAGTATTAGCATAGTCTCTGGCACCATTAAAATCAATCGGAATATTGACAAAGAAATTTTTATAGTATCTAGATTAATTGAAATGGGTTGTTTTGATTGTGTATTACTAATTCCAAGCTCTTTTAATTTATTCCAGAGTCATTTGGAAGATTTATTTGTATTTGAAAGTGAGTTGTAATAGTATCGAACTTTAGCATTGCTAAACTGTTGTTGTGTATGGTTTCGAAGCCTTTTATAAACATGTAAGTCTTGAGGAAGTTTAATACGTTTTGCTTTGCAGAAAGCTGAATCACATTGTTTTGGAAGTTGACAAAGCAAATCTGACATCCACGGAATAGGCTTTTAGGTTACTCGGTATGTAACTAAAGGCAAATGTTTCAATTTTGCTTTACAGAAGCATGAGATAATGTAATGCCAAGGAATTGATCTAACATAATCTAAATGAGCATTATAGTTTTCATAATTTCGGTAATGAATAAACTGATGTCAACTTGCATTTGGGAGGACAAAGTTTATATGCACAATAAATTAAATCATGTTAGGATAGCCCAGGAGCAGGTATCTCTCCATGATGTGCGACTTCATTTACATCACTCTCACCAATAATATCCAACCAAATATCAACATTAGTAGAATGATGTGTAGCAGTCAATGGTCATATGACTTGAATGAAACATGTTAGTCAAGTGAGCATGGTCGTATGTAGCCGGTCCAAGTAGGTCTGTCCAAGTAAGTCTCCCATCACAAAAATATGACTATGATGAGCCATTAGCTCAATTAATATATTTTCAAATTCAGCTAGGTACCCTAAATGAGGTGCCCTATAACAAACGCTAACAAGAACAGGCTTTCCATTTATCGCTATGTCGAGACACATGAATTCAGGTCGCCCATGACGAGAAGTATCAGATGAGTGAATAATTGAAGTAGGAAGATTGTATTTAACGTAGAAGTTAATATGATATCAAAAGTTTTATTTTGGAAAATTGTACAAAATTTATTTATATGACAGTAAAGTGAGCCTTAATGAACATTAACATGAGCGATCTTTAAGAGTGTTTGAAAGTTACATAGATTAAGGTCAATGATCTGAGATAGTGAAGGAGAAACAGTCTGTTGGTTTGGGATAGAATTGTTAGCTATTGGGAATTAATGCAAGATTGTGAGAAGAGAGACCTGTACAGGAAAATAATTCTTTAAACAATCTATTCATCTGACACGAGCAATACTTTTCAACATGAAAAACTATAGTTGAAACTAAAGAACAAGGTGAAATAACAAACATCGTAATTAAAACAAACAAAGGGGTTTCCCAATTTAGCATAGTAAGCATAGCATTGATACTTAATTGTTAGCCATGGATTTAATCAAAACGAGAGCATTCACATTAACAACTTGATCAATGTCAAAGGGCGTTTGGAACAAGGATCATCTTCTGTTGATGATTGGCCATCTTTAAACCTCTTGTACCACTCGTGACAATGGGGTCGGCTTAAACATTCTTCAACAAAAGTCTCTTGTAACATCTGAAAAGTTTCAGTACAGCTGGGTTTCCATTTCAACACTGAGATCAACATTGTTTGGCGCATGTTGGGCTCACGCTGGGGACAATGTTGAAAGAATGTTTGCACTTCCTTAGTTTTGAGCCCAACAGTGTTCGGCTCTTGTTGGGCAATGTTGTGACTCGGTGAACTGTTACCATTTAGCAGTGAGGTTTCAACAACTATGGCTGAACAACGTGCGACTGCAGCGTTTTTGGTGATGAAGGGAGTTTATACCAGGTGATTCAGTAAGAGGTTACATTTTAAAGTTGGTATTCTTTATTTATGAAGATAAACAGCTGATATTTTAAGCTTTGTTTACCTTTGACATTTGTTGTTATGGAGCGGTTTTCAACTGAACAGTGAATTTTGATAGGCAAAACCTTTTTAGAAATGATTTTTACCAACACTGTTCGTGCCTTACGGAATGACTTTGGTATTCATAATCGCCTCCAATTGCAAAATTAGTCAACAAATTCAATACTACCGTATCAGTGTTAGATGTCACCGTTGGTCGATCGGCTGAAAACATTGCTGCAGGTGTAAGTGCTCTACGTTATGCGGACCTTCAACCTCAATTCGACAACGTTGAGCAGTTGGATCTGAAGTACAGCACAACTCAAAGGATTTTAACTAAAGATCTGCATTTGCAACATTCAAAACTCAACAAATAAAGCCTACAGGTCATCGCGATCGCCGTTTTGTTTAGGTATTGGAAAACAACACCGTCAATGACACTTGAAAGAAATTCATTTTCTCTGATGAAGCTCATTTTCAACTCAACGGGTACGTTAACAAGCAAAACTGTCGATCTGGGGACTTCAAAAACCAAAACAAAAGCAAATTGTATAAATAACTGGTGTGCTGTTTTGGGATGGCGGGCGATTGGACCGCACTTTTTGAAGATGCGCTTGGTGTTGCTGTCACAGTTAATGGAGAACGTTATAGAAATGATAAATAATTATTTTTGGCCACAGTTAGAGACTGTCATCAACGACAATGGAAACTATTGGTTTCAGCAAGACGGTGCCACCTGAAGGAATCAATGGAGCTGCTTCACACGAAGTTTCCTGGCCGGGTACTATCCCGCTTTGGTGACCAATACTGGCCGGCAAGATCCTGTGACCTGACTCCAATGGACTTTTTCTCTGCAAAGTGTGTGTTAATAAACCGACTACCATCTTAAAGCAGAAATAATGACATGTTATTGATGAAATAACCCCAGAGATGTAGGAAAACTTCATCAAAAGAGCCGAGGTCTGCCAGGCAAGTGGTCCTCAATGATAGTAATGTCAAATCAGTCATTCATTTTGAAGAATTAGTTTTATAAATTTAAAATGTGACCTCTTAGTGAATCAGTTATTAAGTCGGAAAGTGCCACCACATTGGTGGGTTCAGTAGTTTTTAGAAAGCGTGAAAGTGAGGGGCCTGGGAGTTTGATGTTGAGTGGCTATGAGGTGAGTCTTTAAAAGATAAAGTTTGCTTAGTTTAGTGGATGGTGGAACTTTCACCATGGCTGAAAATACAACGGTAATAGTAACACAATACACTGCTATGTACATGTTTTAACATGAAAATCTTTATTTGAAATGTTAGATGTGTTGGCTGGTTTCAAGTGCAGCTTACATCGAATGTGTTCATAATCTTTCAGAAATACATGTCTTAAATAAAACTTGTTTATTTTAATTGAGTGAGGACAGGAAATCCATTATGCAAATTAATGAAGTCAGAAATGCTTGTTACTATTGTTTTATGACGCTGCATTCTCACGCTATAATAAAGTCCTGGAACCTTTTGATCACACCTCATATTTTCACTTTGATTGATCATCTCTTTTGCTTAAGGTTTGTCTGTTATCCAACATTTTGGTTATCTATGAGCCCATACTGTACTTGAAACTTGCAGTCTAATGGAAGTGGTATTATTTTACTTTGACTGCATACAAATTGACTGATTGATCATTAATTCTATGACACTGTGGAACTGTGTGGATGACCCACAGAAATATTGTTTATGCATTGTACAATTTTATATTTAAATATTTTTCTGTTGCTAATATTGTACATATTATAAAACCCTATATTACCATGTCTAGTGTTCTTAGGTACTTCACTTTCAACATTGTAAATAATCATCTCATCAGCACTCAAATAAAACATTTTTTAGCTTGTTGCATGTATCAAATCAGACCAAACCTGTACTGAAACCTCTCACACAATGTTTAGATTGTGTAAACATTAAAACAGTTGTTACCGTTGATGAAAAAAAAATTTATTTATTAAAAATTAGGGAAGGGGAGAAGTAGTACTACCAACCTTCTGACACTCAGTTTCAGTATCTTTACAATAGGTTTCAATGTAGTTTTAAACGGGATAAGTGTTTTAGTACAGTTTAATAATTTTAACACATTTTCAGGTTTGTAATATATAAAATCCCAGAAATCAAAGATCACCCAAATACTTTGATTAAAACTGGCCTTGCATATGCTTTCATTACTTCTATTGAAGAAAAAGGATGGACACTTTCCAATAAATCAATAAATGACAGCAGCTCTCTTCCTGGATTATCATTGACATCTCTTTATAACCTATCAAATGAGGTATCTTTTAAGGTAATTGTAAATCACTAACATATATTTTACATGTACAGATTGTTTTAAAAGCCCTTCTCTCTTGTACCTAATCCTTTGAAATTTCAGACCTACGCTTCTCCTTCCGCAAACCAAAATTTTGGAAAACCCCTGATCACACACAGAGTTGTTATTACTGCCATTTTATGTCAATCAAAGCACTACATGATTTCAACTTTGTTGGCTCAACTACATAGATACTAATACTTTTGATTACATTGCAGGAATCTTTGTATGTTTTGTACAATGATCAGCCTCCAGATGGACCCGTCAGTTTCACCGGAGGTCACACCAAGGGAGTCGCACTTGGTGACAAAAACGGTGGTCTGTGGATGGTTCACAGTGTGCCTCACTACCCAGTCCATCCTCAAGACCAGTACAGTTACCCTCACACTGGTCTGAAGAATGGGCAGACCTTCCTGTGTCTCACACTGCCTCCCGACCAGCTTGATCTTGTCGGTATGAACTCACCAAAGTACCAGAATCAGCTTATTTTCTCAAAGAAAAATTTTATCCTTACTAATATATAAAAATGAGATGGTGTGTGTGTCTGTTCCTCAATCACGCAAATACCACAGGACCAATATTGTAATGAAATTTTCCAGGAATGTGGCTTATATACCTGGCCAAAACATAGGCTATTAACATGTTTGATAATTTAATATTTTCAAGATGGCAGTTATTGGCGGGAGTATCTATGACTCTCACAAGTTAGCCAACACTTATAAGGAGAAGATGGTAAACTAACAGGCAAACTTAAAGGGTTTTCTAAAGATATATAGAAAACTATTTTTTTATTACTTTAAATTTTCAATTTCTTAAAATATACACACAGCTGTGTTAATAAAGCCCCGAGGTGAAGCGTGGGCACTCTCAGCTAGTATAAAGATATTAGATAAATAGGTCAGTCTTATCTTATCAATTTTTAGCGAATTTTCTATAAAAACATAGAACATAGCCGACACGTAGCCACAATTTCCAATAAAACAGAACAAGTTTTCATTAATCTATTTTAAATTATACGATATTCCTTTATTCACTACCCTCACAGTCACCACTTTCATTTGTAATTTGACTAAACGTAATGCTAGGTAAAGGTCGAGGTAGAGTGGTAGAGAGAACTTTGTAGTCCTAAATTGGCCTTGTTAAATAAGACAAACTTTACCTTTTTACTTTCTATATCCAACGAAACGTAGGCTAGTAAATTATATAACAGGTTAGTTTATGCCCAATGCTCTGAATGTCAAATAGGCCTAGCAGAAACTCAAATTAAATAATTAAACAGAAATTACTTTAAATTGGTAGAGTACTCTACTATAAAGGGTGATCTTTGTGTTCGTTTATGGTATTGCTACAATTTTATATGGTAAACAAAACTTTGAATTTGGCGACCATTTTGAAACGGGCTATCCTATATAGCTGGTTAACAAACTTAACCTAGAGATTTGCAAAAGAAAAATGTGTACCAAATTTTGTGAAAATCGGACCAAAAGTGCGATTTGTAGAATGGTTACATATATACAGGGTGTCTCAGACCACCTGTATCATATGTATATCTCGAGAACGGGTTGGCCGACTTGAGTGAAACAAAAAGTTTCAAATTTAAACCGTTCAAAGAATTCAGGAAAATTATTCTACTTTCTAGTATACAGTATCAAAACCGAGGTCATAGGTTCAAATCTCAAATTTTCAAATATGGGTCATGCTATACATCATTTTAAAGCCTCTTTAAATAAAAACAATGATGAAGTAAAAATGTTTTGGTTCAGCCGCTACAAAATGACAGCTGAAAATCTAAAAATAAAACCAATTATTTAAACCCTGTATTGCCATTAATATTTTTCAAAACGAAAATCTAATTATTGATTTATACTTGTCACCTAACGCTTTCCAACGATATACAACAACATGCTATTTCAAACACCTTAGTACCCACCAAAATGTAACACCCAAATTTTAAAAAAGGTCTACTATGATTATCTAAATTTTTTCAAATACTTATCGTGTTGTATAATTGTAAAGGTCTACACAACATTGGTGAAAGCTGTTGAAAATATTAACGTGTTTCAAAATGGCGGCCAAAAACTTAATTTAGGGTATAATTGACAAAAACAAAAAATGTATGTAATTTACACACTCAAAAATGATGAATATGATCTTTGGTATACACATTTTCACCATATGCAGCGTACCGTCTTAGTAGACCTGGCGGTTGAATCGCAGCTGCTCGAGAGCTCATCGCTGGCTACGAAGTTCGAGTCCCCGTAGTCACCACTTACATTTGTAATATGACTATACGGCAACGCTAGGTAAAGGTCGAGGATGAGTGATAGAGAGGACTTTGTAGTCCTAACTTTCCCTCGTTAAAAAGACAAACTTTACCTTTACCTTTTTTTGCCATACTTTCCATCAATAACTACATCATTGAAATAGACAGAAAAAGCTTGAAAAGAGTGGTAATATGCATGGAATAGTTGGGAATAATTAAATGGAAAGCATTCATATTTCAAACTTTATTACTGCTAAGATAAACCTGTTGATACAACATGTACATATTCATAAATTAGCTTTTTAGCGTTTATACAAATTAAGATCTTTATACTGAATAAGTCATACATGTTTGTTGGCTTTATTATTTGGATACTTAGATGATATGTTCAAAATGCTGGCCTTACAAACATTTTTCAACCTGGCTTTCGAAGCTGGATGTAGCAATTTTGATTTCTTTAACTGAGAACTGAGGACCTGCCTGACGAGTTCAATCTTTCATGTCATCTTTTACCATTAATTTTTCAAAATAAACTAAAGGTTTATCTTGCAAGTCAGCCGTAATAAAGGTTGAAATACATATGCTTTTGATTTAGTTACGTATTCCCAACTATTTCATACATATTTCCACTCCTTTCAAGCACCTGACTGTGCAGCTGTTGGCCTGGCAGATCGCTACATCTCACCGTAGTTGATTTCAACTTGTGAAGCGGCATAGAGGAGCTAGCCTAGTTTTTTTTCGCAAAACCAAGCCTAAGAGAGACATGAAAGATCGAACTCGTCAGGCAGGTCCTCAGTTCTCAAATCAAGTAATCAAAATTGCTACATTGAGCTTTGAAAGGCGGTTGAAAATGTTTGAAGGCCAGAATTTTGAACATATCTAAGTATGTAAATAATCAAGCCAACAAACATTTATGACTTATTCAGTATAAATTTGCATTTGAATATATCAATAGGTTTATCTTAGCAGGAATAAAGTTTGAAATAGCACAAATACTTGTACTTTCCATTAAATTATTTCCAACTACTCCATGCATATGCCACTTTTAAAAGCTTTTTCTGTCTATTTCAATATTGTAGTTATTGATGAAAATATGGCAAAAAAGGTAAAGGTAATGTTTGGCTTGTTTAACAAGGCGAAGATTTTGTTTTATTATTTAGGAAGATTCTGAGCTCTATTGTATTAGCTTACATTTGTTATGATTATTTCTTTAATTTATTTTAGGTACACAGTTGATGTTCAACTATCCTCATATATACAGCAACCATACACCTTCAGAGTTACTGGAAATATATCCAAAACTGACCGATGCAGCTAAGGGAATGGACGTCAAGTCCCCTCCATGGTATCACAGTCAATCTCTAACTTCAAGTCAAAAAGTTACTTTTTATTCTTTTGCCAAAGCTCCAGAATTTAACAAAGGTAACTTTAAACTTCACAAAGCCTATATTTTGATAGTTAGCCTAACAAGGCACGATACTTTACTTTGTTTTGGATTGGGTACTGTTGGATATTCTCATACATTAAGACAAACGCTCCAATACTGTGTTTTCACAGAGATCTGCTTCAAATCAGGACAATCATAACCATGTATGTGTCCTGTTGCTAATTACGAGGGTCATCCAGAAAGTAAAGAACGTTTTGGCATGGTCAAATAAAAACAACACCAAAACTTTATTTACAAATGCATAGAACCTTCCTCTACTTTTCTACAGTCACGTCATGGATTTCAAGACACTTGTTGTAACGTGAAACCAGTTTTCCATACCCATGTTGTACTAATTTGCCGCCAAAGACTTGAGCCAGGGTTTTTTAAAAAATTTTTACTGTTGAGAGGGGAAACGATTAAGTTAGAAGCCTACGGTGAAACCCTCCAACGACTTCAACGTGCCATCCAAAACAAGAGGCGGGGAATGCTTTCAGAAAATTTGTTGCTGATCCATGACAATGCTCGGCCTCATGCATCTGCAAGAACACGCCAGAACTTCAACGTCTGTTGGGATTTTTCCATCCACCTTACAGCCCTGATTTGGCCAAAAGATTATAACTTATTCCCAAAGCCTAAGGATTTTATGGGTAGAAAACAGTTTGCTAACGATGAAAAATTCCAAGAAGGTGTGAAACCAAGAAACATGGGTTTGGACCGCTTTCCCAAAAAGTGTTTGGTAATGCCCACAAAAATCTTAGGTTAAGTCTTTAAATTAAAATGCCACTAGCGTAGACAGTAAAAAAAATTAAAAAACCTGGCTCAAGTTTTTGGCGGCAAATTAGTACAACATGGGTATGGAATAACTGGTCCCACGTTACAACAAGTGTCTTGAAATCCATGGTGACTACGTAGAAAAGTAGAGGAAGGTTCTATGCATTTGTAAAAAAGTTTTGTTGATATCTTTTTTTTATTTGACCATGCCAAAACGTTTTTTACTTTCTGGATGACCCTCGTAAACTAATGGTTATAAGACCTTGGTTTATATGTCATAAGGTTTATATAAACCCCTATAGAACCCTTCCCTAGGTTTATATGAAGTATGAACCCTGGTTTATATAGTCCTGGTTATAAGTTAATTATTCAAATTATTATTTAAATTATTAAAACCAGGGTGCTATGTTCTTTTATTTTTTACACTATACAATTCTAGTAACTAAGTTAGTCTATCTGTAATAAAAATATTTGTATTGCAGATATTTACAGTGATTGGATTGCCCCAGCTTTACAAGTAAACTTGCTGGCAGAGACATGGCCCAATGGACCAGGTCGTCTGAACTCTTCTTGTCATCTTACATACAAGTAAGTATCATCCAGCCAAAGTCAAAATATACTTTATTAAATGAACCATTTGTTAAAAAATTTCTTAATAAATTTCTATTTTCCCAGTTGCAGGACCTTGTTTTATTACAGTTACCTTGGTTGTGGTGCCTGTAGATCTTACGGTACAGGTTGTGTTTCGCAGCGCTTGTGCTGCATCATCAGTAGGTACACTAAGTCACTATTTACACTATTACTAAGTCACTTAATTACAGTTATTTATATATTCCACGGCACTTGTGCACTCGCGGTTCGCGGGTGACAGGTCAGGTGGTTAAATCCACATATTCGCGGAGCCATTTCCTGACCTCATTTCATCGACAGTCAGTCGCACCCTCACGCTCCGCGAATATGCGCTTCCGGATCCGACCACCTGACGCGTCACCCGCAAACGGCGAGTGCACAAGTGCCGTAGAATATGTAAATAACTGTAATTAAGTGACTTAGTAATAGTGACTTAGTGTACCTACTGATGATGTAAAGAATTTCTTTCATGTTTTTTTATATCACAAATGCTCTAGCCTGTGGGATAGTTAGTTTATTTTCTTAACAATATTTCACATTAGCTACTCCCATAGCCATTTGTGTTCAAGTTGTTACTCCAAGTAGCCACTCCAACATAGCTTTTCTCTCGGGGTCAGTCTTCTTCATCTTCTTTGCTGCATCTATCTTCTCTTTATCCTCTTTGGCACTTTTACTGTGTCTAGTGTAAATACTTTTGCAGTAATAAACTAATGCAAGATGTACAAATGTTTACAGCCAATTGTAACAATATTAATCAATATAGAATAGAATATCTGGCAAATTTCCATAGGAAATAGAGCTATTCATTTATCTTGCCAAATAGAAGGACAAATCGTAGAAAGGTGTGGTTTGCAGCTTTTGCTTCCCAACATCTCCTGAGTCATATGGCAAATCTTTAACTAACCATAAAACGACAGTTTGCGGCCCCGCCAAGTGTGGTGGATTGAACGCCGCAACG
Organism: Matsumurasca onukii; assembly: GCA_018831715.1. Taxonomy (NCBI): domain Eukaryota; kingdom Metazoa; phylum Arthropoda; class Insecta; order Hemiptera; family Cicadellidae; genus Matsumurasca; species Matsumurasca onukii. The sequence continues at coordinate 89,038,959 of CM032059.1, forward strand.
GCTCGGCAGGCAAAACGCGACTGTTTGCCGCCTGTATCGGAGTATACTGATGGCAGTGATGAGCAGCAGCAAACCGCTTGTGGAGAATGCCAGGCGGTTCACCGGCGCGCGGCCAGACGCGCAACAACCGGCAACCTGCTAAAACCGCGGTGGCGCCGCAAACGGTCGCGTTTACCGGTCCTATTGATGTATATGTCATGACCACTACAGGTCGGATTCATGAAATTTGTACATTTTGTAAATCTCGATCAGTTTTAAAATGGTGGCCATTCAAAGTTTAGTTTTGCCTATAAAACTTGAAGTAGACAGGATTTAATAAAATTCTAAAAGTTATTTTACAATGATTACGTGTTTGTTTACACAATTCTCCATTACAACAAAGTGCAATAGAAATTAGTCAAAAATGCACCAGCTGCTTTTAAGAACAAGACACTGGCTCCCTTTATGGCACACATGCCATGATCTATGGTTATGAAGCTTGTCTATGTGCCTCCTCCAGTAGTTTTCATAATCCCTCAAGTAAGTTGGTTATTTCTTTCATCATTCTCGATAACCACATCATTTCTCTGCAAGACAGACATTAAATAGATAGGACAACATTCTCTAGGCTACTTGTATTTGATTTTTTTATCGGTTGGAGTTACTGAATAATTAAGCAGGTCCAGAAACACCCACTGCAAGCCCTGCCAAACATCAATCCTCCAACACATTCTCTGTGAAAATGTTAAATTTTTGATTCAATCCTTCAAAATAGAGTAGGTGCATTTAGGAATCTTCCGAGAAGCTTGGCTATGATTTCTGCTACATGCTTAATGAGAAACTTAGGAAGGAACATCATCCCATCCTAACACAGGCCCGGATTAGCCACTAACATTTAAATATTTACATATTTATTATATTTATATATGACTTTATTCCACTATTTGGAGACCTGGGTTCAAGTCCCGGTTCGGTCCAAACATTTTTGTCTTCAAATTTCTTTAGTAATATTCTTACTATTTTTAAGAAAAGACATTTTATGGAAGTTAGATTCAAAATAAGTGAGAAAAGTTTTGTAAATTTAATTTACAAAACAGTCCTCCTTCCTCATACGGAGTTAGATAAAGGCTGTCGCAACTTTCCGCCTCCAACTCAATTTTAAATTGGAAAGATATTTTCAGTTGACAACTTTCTTTGAAACGTTAGGTTGTTAAATGATTTGATCACACAAGGCACTATGATTAACTGGGCTGTATGATCTGAGAGCTTATTGGAGCTGTATGATCCAAGCAATCTGGGAGTATAAAAATGCTTTCAAACCTAGTGAGTTATGAATGTATACAAAATGATTAAAACATGGTTAATTGTTAAAATTATACTGTTTCAGAGTTGAGAATGTAGACACTGTCAGTGTGTCCGTGGTGTCAGAAGAGTTTTCATCTCATAAAGACCACTCCAAGTGGGCAATTTCTGAAAGTAAAACTGAGCCTTGGGTTTGTGTCGGAGACATAAACAGAGCTGTAAGTACTACATATTTTAATAATCATGAATTAAGTCTATGATTTGCTATGTAAAATTAGATAACAGTTAATTACAATGGATTTTTAGCTGTTACACATTTACCTACTGCACTGATAATCTTAAAACATGAAAACCACATTTGAAGCTATGTAAACGTTTTGAGTGCCAGTACTTGACGCAATGGATGCGTTAATCAAAACTAGGTTCAAATTCCAAAATAACTATATAATTGTTTATCCATTAGCGACTCTAATATTTTAGAAAATAATAGATATTGAAACAATAGATATATGCCGATAATTTTGAGGCAATAGCTTATCCCTTCTCTTATAATATGTAGTGATAATTTTAGAAATTTTGAGCAACTCGGAAAATTAACCCACCTTTATGCATTTGTTTAGTATGTTTAGGATTTTTAATTAGGTTTTTTAATAATATGATTAGGTTTTTTTGATTAAATAGTTTGATATCCAATATAGATCCATGCTTTTAGAGTTAGAGGAATACAACATTTACAACACATATATACATATGTTTAATATATATAAATATAAGGATATACATATGTATATATGTATACAAAGAGTTGAAAAAATGCTCAAAACAGTTCTGCAGGTCTGTGCTCATTTCATGGTCCTGGCTCTTACCATACTGACGGCATGAATATCTCATTTTTTCTAAAGAAAATTCGATAATTAGTGGAAAAGGTTTTGAAGATATTAAGCTAAGAACAGTCCTATTCCCAAGTGGTTTATAAAATAACGTATCTCTGAATTACCTCCAATATTGACTTGTATTATAAATGGTTCTTCTGGGGAAAGCATCATTCTTAATAGTTTGAAAATGGCAAAGTTAGACCCTTTTTATAAAAATGGGAATGCTTCAGAGTTCAGATTGAATCGCCCATATCAATTTTGCCATCAAGTACGGGGGCTGTTTTGAAATTAAGTTCCGTTCAAAATTCTAAAACGTACACCATTTGTAGATGTGATATATTATATTCATATTAAAGAGCATCCTTTTAACTATACTTTGAACTATACAGTTGACAAGCTTCTCCTTCTTCTTCTTCTGTTTGAATGTAGCTTTTTTCTTGATATTAGAAGGTGCTTTCATTTCAACATTAGATCTTTTATAACAGGCTTAGCAAGCACAAATTTTAGACATTATTTTCAGTTGACTATAAAAATCTACTATTGTTTCAGACGACACAGGCTCTGCGTGGTGGAGGAACAGTTTGTATGAAGAATGTGAAGCTGTGGGAAGAGTTTTACAAGTCAGTAAGCAAAGTTGAGAGATGTCCTGCCTCTTGAATATACAGCACACATGTACAGCAGTTCATGTACAAAGAAAGAAATGAGTTAATGCTGAAATACTGGTTAAGGATGGTTACACACTGAGGGTAGCTAAGCATGTGTTTACCTTAGCATGAGTTCCTTGCATTAAGATATAAACTGTCTGGATTCTACCTTCCTATAAGTATACGACAACCCACAGATAACGGGAATTTCATTATAAGAAACATGTTTTATTATTCTTTTACAAATTTACATATACACATTCAGTATAAGTATTCTCCATTAAATGCAATGGACTTGTTCGTTTGATGCTCCCAATTGACCGATTCTTGATACTTTTGGGTACCCCTTCTTAGGTATTGTTTGCATATTCACATTTGAAAAAAACTGCAGAAAGAAGAATTTATTATGTGGCACTCTCTACCTCGTAAATGCTAAGGTGCAGTTTTACATCAACAATGCCCAGACATAAATAAGAAAGTTAACAATTTTAAAAGGTCTAACAGTAGGTCCAAGGACAGCATTCGTTGTAGACATTGTTCTACCGAGAACTTCATTTTTGAATCATGAACTTAGCAGCAACTGTTGTCATTCTCTGGCCATATATCGAAGTCCTCAACTGAAAATGACCTAAATTTATTTATTGATGATCTCGAAGCATATTGTGACAAAAGGCGAGATCATAATATGATACAATGGATTGTTGGTGACATAAACTGTTGTATTTTACCTGAGCAAACTCCTTTAGCACAACGATACTTAAATGCATTGAATTTTGCTGGTTTCACAAGTACAATTAATATTCCTACAAGAGCTACAAATCATTCCTCTTGGTGTATAGACCACATTTTCGTTAAAAAATTAAAGAAATAGATAGAGTTTCAACTGCAGTGGTTCAATCTGAAATGACAGATCATTATTTCATTTGTTCCAAGCTAAATTTAAACCAAAGAAAACAGAAAAAACCAATACAGAAAATGTTAACATTCATTGATGAAAACTGGACTCCTATTTTAAGGGAAAATGATATTAATATATGCGCTGAAGTGTTTAATAGTAAATTGCAAAATATTATAAAAATTTCTACTAAGGAAAAGTATATATCCTCAAATAAGTTAACTTTTTTTAAGCCATGGATTACTAATGCTTTATTAAAATCAATTAGAACTAGGGATAAATTGAGTAAACAATTAAAAAAACAACCATTTAACCCAAACCTATCTAATCATGTTAAAACTTATAGAAATATCTTAAGCAACTCCAAAATTTACATAAATTATACCATTATTATTTAGTTAGAAACCTTTTCAAATAATTGCATAATTACAAATTACATAATTATATATTTTAATACAGATTGACAAACCCTCCCTCACACAGGTAATTTTACCCATGAGGGAGGCTATTTCCATAATTATAGATTTATATCAATGTTATTAGGCTATTTTAATTTATAAGACTATTTTAAAAACTGTAATGTAAATATCAATTGGAAATAAATGATTTTATTATTATTATTATTCCCAAATTATCAGTAAAATTTGCCAACCAAACTCCAACTTACTCCAGACATCAAAGAGGTATTCTCAATGGTCCCCTGACAATCTTCTTGCACAATTTGACAGATTTTGTTTTTTCTGAACATTTTATCAGTCAGAGAAGGTGAAGGTCGTCCGGGACAAGGCTTGTCCTCAATTGACACGTCGCTATCTTGAAATTGGGAAAAACTACTTGTACACTCTTGTTTTACTCATCACATCACTTTGGAAGTAGTTTTAATCAATAAAATTGTTTCCAAAGCAATCGTACCAAGTAGAAAGCAAAACTTCACTGCTGCACATTGTTCATTCAGTGGCTCCACCACAACAAAACAAAGTGAAACAAAAACTACTATTAGGAAAACACACACAACCTCTCAGGCACTGAACCTGCTTTTATTTCCTATCGGCCATAATGCGAACTACGCTCTCCATACCTCACCACTGACCGATTTCGATTTGGCTGCCACCTCTAAGTTTTAGTTTGCATATTCACAAAAAAACTGCAGAAAGAAGAATTTATTATGTGAAGCTCTCTACCTCATAAATGCTAAGGTGCAGTTTTATATCATCAATGCCCAGATATAAAAAGAAAGTTAACAATCTTGAAGGTCTAACGGTTGGTCCAAGGATGCACCCCATGTAGACATTGTTCTACCGAAAACTTCATTTTTGAATCATTGCGTCTTGTATTTGGTTGGTGTCATTTTGAAAGCTCTCTGCGCAACGAACGTCACCACAGGATAAGTTTAATTTAGGGTAGTTGTTTAATTGATCAACTTTATTAACTAAGAGTTCATCATAACTAAACCAAGTACTACTTTAGTACTAGTTATGTACAATTTTATCCTCTTGAATACAAGTAATACCCTGTAAATGTATAACAAGTATTTTCCTAAAGCCAGCATGTCAATCTTATTTTGAAAAACCTCTTGTCTATGGGCTTGAGACAGGCTATTCCAGAGTTTAGTTCTCCTGTGAGCTGTGAAAGCTGATTTTTGCTCCGTAGCTGTAAGATGATGGATTGGAATAGAAAGGTTTGAAGTGTATTTTGTATAAGAACCATGATGGCCAATAAACTAAAAAAGAATAAAGATATTTCTGTTTTAAGCTATGGTTTCCTAGAAAAAAGTTCACCGCTCAAGCGGTGAACGTTGCGTAACACAATATTTAAACAGATGTAGACGAAAACAACTTTTGACATGTTGTTTTTTTCATTTGTCAAGGTTTATTTACGTTTGTAGTAATGGACAAGCTAGACTTTTGTTTACAAAACAAAATGTGTCACCTGGTGATAAAAACCTTAACTAGTTTTCACTGCTAACTTTACGTTCACCGTTTTCTAGGAAACCACTCTCATCTGATTGTATTGAAAACAAAACTCACCGTCATATTACGGCCGTAATGTAGCGGTCACCGCTTTCTAGGAAACCATAGCTTGAGAAGTTTCATGCTTTGCTGATAATGCTTGACTAAAAGATATCATATGCTGTTAGTTGACAAAAAGAAAATTTGAGGTTTTATAATGGTACCTATACAGTCAAATTTGAAGTTAGCAGCTCACAACCTGAAGATATTGATACAAAAAGACAAATGCAGTTAAACTATTGAGTATTACAATTTACAAAACAAAACACCAAATCCAAAAGTTTTGTTTTTTTTATAAAATTTAAAATCAAATATCTAAATACTACAATGAAATATTAATAATCAGATTGTATTATCCACATTAAGGTACAATTGCTAAGCAACGTCCGAAGCGACTCCAACAATACTGCTGTAGACGCGCGACTATGACTCATACTGCTTAGCATGTATGCTTTCCTATGACGCGACTGAAGCGGCTCTAGTGAGGCGGCTTGAGCAGTACGACTAGAATGCTAGCATGAGCAGTTTAGTCGTAACAGCCGCAACGACCGTGTTTACTTTTTGTTGTATATCTGTTTTCTTTATTTATGGAATAAATATTTGTTCTTCCGTGTGTTTTAAGCTTTTTTAACATGTGTGAATGTTGGTATGATTTTGATCCGACAAGACATCCATGACTATAAACTGCTCTAGTTGCTCGTTGAGGAATGTACCTGTCGGCTGCAGCCGATCTAGCCGTCTACAGCAGTACGCCAGATTCGCTTCAGTCGTCGCTTAGGAATTGTAGTACCTTTACTGATTTAAATTATAAGTTTCTTCAATCAAAATAAAAATTGGTTGGGTTCTACTGGGGAAAAGCCTTAGGCCTGGCGCACACAAGCAAATTTGAGTCTAGCAACAGTTGCTCGACTAGTTGGGGGACTGTTGTGCAACAGTTTTGGAGACTCTGATGTATAGCAACAGTCGAACAGGCGTGAGCACACATCCGACAAGCAGTCACAAGCTGCCAGTCTCAATTGGACATGTGCTAGACTAAAACCTGTAGTCGTAAATATGGATTTCAACATCACAGCAGTTGTATCATTCATTGTATGTGCTCTTCTGTTGAAATATCACGCGCGAAAACGAAAGAGGAGATACTGGGTTCATCCCATATATACAGTAAAGGACTTGTGAAAGGGTAGTTCCACCTTTTGTATAGTGAATTAACTTAAGGGAACATCCACACAAGTTTTTTAAGTATTCTAGAATTACTCGTCACACATACTCATTGTAGTTCAAAATACGGTATAATGTACTTCTTTTATGTTGCCTGTGTGCGCGTCTAGACTTGTTTGTGTAGTTCCAGGCCGGTCAGCAAATTCTTCTAATGTCGTTTAGTGCTGCTGTAAATCTAAATTTATCCTTTGGACTATTGCTTCTGGTAATTTTTATTCTAAATTTGTCCTTTGGACTATTGCTTCTGGTAATTTTTTATTTCTATTTTTTTGAAGAGTTGAAATTACGTTTAACTTTATTAACTGGATTTTCTATCATTATCATCATTTAGCAAGACCTGCTTTTTGTTCAATGGCAAGGAGAAAAGATTGGCTTTTTCCTCGGAAATATCATCACCAATCAGTGTTGGGAGAAAGTGTTCTTTAAGTGTACTATTATTCAAAGGTCTTAAAATCTTAATTACCTTTTTTGTAGCCTGGAGATCCTGATGAAACTTAGATGCTAGATTTGGTGCTGATGATCGTTTCGGTCTAATAAGACCATCTTCAGAGCACAACACTAAACTAATGTTACGGTAAACACTTCAACTGTTACTTTCGTCATCAAGTTAATTTTGTGTTTCTAAACTAAAAATTTTATTTTTCCATAAAAACTGCATAGTACTTGAAATTAAGTAATTAAAATTATATTTTAACTCAATTTTTTTGTTTTTATATGCTGCAGCACTAACAACAGCTCTATGTTTCCAGAGAACAACTTGCCATGCCTTAGTTCATTACAACATTGTTTGCAAAATTTCCCATGTTAGATTTCCTATCCCATTTAAACGCCACTCAGGCTAGATCCGGCCACCTCTTTACATTTGTTCGAGGGGTAAGATAAACTTTAGAACTGAAGTAGACTTAGGGGCGACTTGGAGGATGTATCAACCTCATTCCTTCTAACATTAAGTGTAGCAGAAGAAAGTAAAGGGAATTTGAGGTTAAAAGCAGAAAATTACCATACAAGTGGAAATTTATTTACAAACAATACATATAACTTTATACACAAATCGTCTCAATATTCTAGACAACCTTACCATCTCCAGTTTATAACGGCAAGTAAGTTGTAAGACTTTAAATCAAAATATCAAAACCAAAACACATTTGGAATCTTTCAGTGTTGACTACATTGTGTAAGTAAATGGAATACTATTACAAATGGCACTTAACAACAACGCTTCCTGAATAAAAAAAATTTAATATGGTCAATCCTTAAATTTTTGAATGGGCCTCATACTACTTAGTGAAAACTGAATAACAATCTTCAGATGTTTCAAAATATCTTGTAAAAGCATTTCTTTTGAACTGACTTCATTAATTTGCATAATGAATTTTGTTTCAATTAAAATGTTAAGTAATATGGTATTTCTGAAAGATTATAACACATTCGATGCAAGCGGCACGGAACCATGCCTCTATCATAACATTGAATCAAATAAAGATTTTCATGTTAAAACATGTACGTAGCAGTGAATGTGTTAATTACGTATTTTCAGTGTATGGTGAAAGTTCCACCATCCACTATACTGTTAGTAGACTCAGTGTCCAACTCCATCTCACTCACACCAGTCACTTGCGCAGAGCCCTTACTCACTGTTCCATATCAATCAACAAGACTAGCTTCACCAGAACTCATTGTGCACTACACCAAGATACTCATTACTCTTTAAGATGTACTTTAAATTTGGATACTATTAAAGCTAATTCTTAAAAGAATGAACCAAATTCATGAATTATTCATGATACAAACCTTAAATAAATTTCTTACCAATATGCTTGATCGCCACACCAGATTTGATTGTTTTGGTTTTGATTGACAGTTAAATGAACCAATTAAAAATGTATGCTTTATATCAATCTGATTTTTGAGCAACAAAAAATAACCTGGCCTATTTTGTTTGAAATGTTAACAGTCATTAGAGTAGAAAATTCAACCAGGTCTAGATTTTATGAACTGTGAACTTACAATTTACTTTTGAGTTGCATCAAAGTTCTAGTTTAAATTTTAAGTAGATTTCATTAAATTTCCAACAACTTGTTGGTGACAGTTTCAAAACATATTAAAACTTAAGCTAGTTAATATCGTAAAGAATGAATATTAAAAATGTAAATTCTTCTTTTGAAGATTAGTTTAACAAAAAACACAGTTCAATATTTGAATTAAATACTAACAACAATAATGCTATAAAAATAATAATCATTAAACTAGTAACTTAATATTGCTATATTTATATCACACAAAATATTAATTAATATTAAATGGACATTTAAATAATGCATATATTCTTTCAGGTATAATAAGCAAACATTGTTTATAACAAATACAGATTCCATTTGATAACACCAATATAAATTACGAGCTTAACGTAACAAAAATATGTATCATTTAGTGTTTATTTAAAGATATAAACTTTTATCCAATAAGGTTAAGATCATAAATATATTATAATTTATAATATACAGTAGTTATAATTTCAGAGGAGGCAGCATTTGTCCAAAGCTGCATGACAGGGAGGATTCAACAGAACTCATATTGTTGTAACTATGGTATACAACTGAAACATGAAGGCCAGTTTGCTGGAAAGGAATTATGTGTTTCTTATCTTTCCAGGGACGTAGTTTTTGTCAATGACTGGTTCTTGAAGAAACATGTGGAGACACCTTTCATTCTGAGCAAGGGGGTGTCCAGCAATCCTAAATATCCAAAGAAAACTAATTAACGAGGTTACTACATTCTAGTCAAACCTAAATTTCTGATATTTCCAAGTTCATCATTTCCATTTTACAGGTTTCATAATACAGCGTACGAACTAAAGCACCCAGTCTCTGCATGGAGTACACCCTCCATTATGGCATTTTTCAATTTATCAGCAGAAAAATAAATGATAAATGTATAACATTTATCTGCTGTAAATCCAGCTCTTTCCAAGCATATAAGCTTGGTCTGCTAGAAAACCTAGACTTGACGACAAGTTCTGTGCACCACACCCAGATCCACTGTGCCTAGACTTAATAATTTCTTTATCAAAACTGTTCCCGTCTGATCTATAAAGTATGTAAAGTTGGTTTTGACTCCACCTGCCATGTTTGTTCACTTACCATTTTACAAGTGCTCCCACCACCTATATAATGCAGAAAAATCCTTTTATTCATACTTTGTTGATACTAGCTGACTTTCAGTTTAAGGGTTTTTGGTTTTTATAAAATAGTACTTTGAAGGCTTTTAACTACCATAATCTTTAGAATATTGAAGTGGCTTAAACCAATAAATAGTGAGAGCAAAACTGTGTGAGTGTATTGATGTCGCGCTCACTTGGTACACTATTTTATTAACATAGACATTTTTATGTTAATGTAATAACATGTGAATTTTCAACAACTATAATATACTCGGGCACAAAAGTTGTCCAATACTTTCTAACTAACTGTCAAATAAACAAACGATCAGCATATAACGGACATGACAGCTATTCACGTCCCATTAACTAATTATTCAAATGGGATTTTTATCCAGTTCAAATAAATATTATGTTTATTGTATTTTTATTCATGCAATATCAAATTAATTTAAATATGTCATTTTATTATAGCCCAAAATACCCAAATTAGAACTCGGTGATAATCAGTTTAAGCTAGGGTAGTAGTAAACATGGTGTTTTCATTAGTAACTGAAACCCTGAAACTTATCGTGATAGGGTGGAATGGGGAATTAATTAACAATTACTTAAATATCTATTATGATTTCACATTATAACTTTAATATTAAAAATACTTTAGTTTAATAATACTGGTAGGCCTAGGTTAGTTAAACTTATAATTTGACTTGTAATTGGGCTATGTTGCTGTAGCCTGGCCTAAATCTTAGATAACTTAATAAATTGTGTTGGCTTATCATACCTGAGTTTATGATTTATTTAGCAAAGAACTGATGGAACCAGTAGAACCGATAACCCAAAAAGCTGAAGAACCAATAACCGGCAAAAATTTGGACCCAACCCATCTCTAGACATAAGCATCCCCTAGCAGGTCAGACTCAAAGAGCTCAATAAGCCTCAAATAGGGTTGTTGTGTGGAGTCTCAAACCTATTTCGGATCAACCAACCTAATAGAAAAACTTGATACGAATTCATAAACATAGATAGATTTTCCCATGAGACATGCAACAATAGTAAATATACACCTCTTGTCTTTAAAGCAGTATAATTGAGCATGTAGAGGCCCAACAGCCATCCAGGCCGTTGTTGGCAAGGCCAAAAACATTATTGGTGATATAAGCCGGAGTCAAAAAAAGTACGCTTTACTCAAAAACTCACGCTTTACATAAACTTACTTATTGATAAACTGTTCCAATCCTTTCCTTCTGTCTTCAATAAAGTCTTCTTCAAATATCCCATCATCTCCTCTGAAAGGCATTTGTCTCTTCCATGCTTTTCCTGGCAAATTAGGAACCACGATCTAAAAAGAACCATTCAAATTACAGTTACATCTATATAATAAATACTGGCTGAAAAATCTGCTTGAAAAATGCCTCTCAAGCTTGAATATTTTATTCTACACTATTTCAAACCCAATTCATTTTAAGACAGTTTGTTTAAATTTTCACATATCATACATCAGTGATTTAAACAATACACATAACAGATAGTTAGTTAAAAACTGAAAAGCTCTTTTTTAGACATAAATGGTTACAACATTGTCCATTGAAGAGTTACAAAACTTATGCCAAAGCTTAGCCAACATGCCACATTTACAGTGTAAATCAAGATCTCATTTGTGGAAAATAAGCTCAAAGGCATCAGAGTGGCATGGCAGCAATGTCTGTTGCTCGTATGATTAAATCCATGATTTTTGATAAAAAACCAATAGACAAATTTTAAAGAAGTTAAAATAACTAAAAAAAATAGTGTTGTTAACACCAAGCAGCTCCAAATATTTATTTATGATATTAGAATAACCACTCTATTAGAGAAATAACTCTGAAATTTCAAAACAAGCAATCTTGGCTTTTGTTCATGGTAAATAAAAACTGATTAATGCTTGACAATGCTAAGTTAGACTATGAATGAAACACTAACCTTGCTGTCTCTTTCTAGCTCGTTGAGTAGCCACTCAAAGTCACTGTACCGCCTCCTAACACTGGACTCCTTGACTTTGAAAACTGGAAGATTTGTCTGTAAAATGAAATCATATTTGTACTTATGATACATTAAAACAATAATGAAAAGTACTATCAGTGTGCAAAGCTTGCGTAATGGAGTGAACTGGAAATATTGTGTAATTCAAAGAATTTCGATATTCTCTCTCAGGTGAATAATGAAGTGTCATTTTACCATACTATTGGTAATCTACAGTTGGTGAGTTATTTCTGTAGAAACACTCCATGTGAACCTAATATATTCCCCAACTGATGCCAAAGACTTTGAAAATGTGCTTCTACAGTACTCTATCAGAAGCTACTAGAGGAAAAGATACATTAGATTCTTTTCTTACTAATATGGACAGTAGTAGTTTTTCAGTAAGCGTAAGCAAGGATCAAATAGCTGATTACAAGCATGTATTTATGGAAGTTAATTGTACATACATTAATAAGTTACCTGTTGTAAATAAAATAATACATTTTAGATCTTTTCAGGACTCAGCTGTAGCCGTGTTTTTGGATACTTTGCAAGACCATATACCTGAATGGCTTCAACTTACAGAACTATTCAACCCTGTTGAGAGTTTTAGTCTGTTTTACTCCAAGTTCTGTGTTGTTTTAACCGTGTTTTTGCAAGTAAGGACAAAATAATTTCAGTTCAAAACACTTCAAAGAATAAACAGATGACAAACTCTATTAAATCTAACCCGAGCTTTCTCGTTTGAAGAGTTTTATTACTTTAATACATGATCTATCCAAGGATAGACCAGACCTGCTTCCCTTACTGAGACAACTACAGAGAGACTATCATCTTGGTATAAGGAATGCTAAACTTTCTGCAAATGCTGCATTCATCTGTGAATTCTCAAACTCATGTAAAGCGGCATGGAACATAGAGCATGGAACTAACGCACAGGCCAAGTTGTTCCCTAACTGTGGATCCCCTAACTGTGGAAACATCATCCCTAACTGTGGATGATTTAGTTAGAACAGTTTGTTAATTTTGAAGTATCCAGTAGTCTATGACCTGACACCCAACTTGTTAAAACAATGTATTGATATTATCGCACCTGTTCTGGTAAACATGATTAACTCTTGTTTTCAGCATGATATGCTTGATATTTATTTTGTATGATATGTATATATTGACATAGCCTATTGTACTTGTGTATCTAACGGCCAAATAAATAACTTATTGACTTGTAAAAATGCTCAAAACGTATTCTGGGGGTCAGGATCGTTGCTCATTTCACGGTCCCGGGTCTGGGTCTCACCATGCTGACGACATGAATTATCTCATTTTTTTCAAAGGAAATTCGATAAAAGCCATTCTTAAACTGGATATGTACTCTTTTTGTAGTTTTACTATGTTAGATCTATCCAGTTTTGGTTTTAGCAAGCTAACTTTTTAGGAAATTTAATTTAATGGGCTCCTATTTGAAATAGCCTAAGCTGACTCAACACTAAGAATTGCGATTTCTAGAAGCGGCCAAAAAGAAATTATAAACTAATTTAAATATATTTGATGTTTTTGCTTCAAAAAATGAGAACTTCTTTTAAAATAATTTTTTCCACCACATAGGCACATCACACACGTGGTGCCCCCTAATTAGTCTTGTTTTAAATATCCGATACATTCAGTTACTAAACTAAATAATTGGAATTAAAACAATGTATATAAACTATTATAGTCATTTTACAATCATATTATCAACACTGCAGTTAGCTGCATGTGCACTTTAAACTCGAAGGAAAGGGTCGAAATAAGTGTGTGATGTGCCTTACTGTAGGCTAAATAAAAAGGATTGCTTCTCTTAAGTTGCTCTTTGGATGTATATTGCTTTGCCACAGGATTTAAAGAACTAAGCCTATGCCAAGTTCAAAGACAGTACCAAGGTTAGTTACTCACTAGACCTTTCTAGTCACTGAGCGAATTTCTTTGACACACAAACCTAGGCCTGCAGTCAGATGTTTGTAAAATGTGCATAGTAGTAGTTAAGTTGACACCATATATCCAGCTGAGCTAGTAAAGGATTCTGCCGGAGGTAATCAGGTAATTAGCTAGTAATAAATTTAATACTTATTGGCCACGACAGTGGATGGTTTCAGTTGAATTGAAGGGCCTATGATTTTTCTGGGTTTAGCCTATTTTATAAGTAACCAGCCTGGACTGGTAAGGTTTTTAGATAGGAACATAAGACCACCTTTGAAAAAAGATTGTAGCCGAGGTTAACAGGGCACACAAGACCTTGCTAATTTATGGTCCATGGGCCATAGAAACTCTAATATTCTATGATTCTCTAGATTTGAACACTTTTTTTAAACTTACCCTCATTCTAACTTCATAATCGGTATATCTTTTCTTGGCGACACCGTGAGTTGTGGGGTTGACAACATCAATTTCCAGGAAATTGGCTGGTGCCGCATAGGCATCATCCAACGTTTGTTTTTTGACATTTAATCGACGAGTGGCATCTACAGTAGTATCAGCCATAATTATTCGAAAATTAATTTACAAACAAATTATTAGATATGACAATTTACATGAAAATCAAGAAGAAACGTGAATTCCGGGACTACTATTACAATAGAATGATTCTGTAAAATTTCTGACACTGACAGAAGCTTCGACAGATATCTTTTTCCATCTGTACCAAAGGTATATCAGGTTGGCCAACTGCTTTATATCGCCACCGCAAGGTATAAAGTTTACTGTCTGTGCGTATCTTGCTTTTTACGGAAATAAATAGGTTAATACAAAAGTAAGTATACACGAGGCCGGATTTAAGACCTCCATGGTTGCTGTTAAGCAAAGCTTATTATTTGGTGGATGATTTCATAGATGATCTGACAAATAACTAATTTCTTTAAGTACTATAAATATCTCATTGCCTGTAGGTCCTAAAGATGTGTTGAAACTTTCACACGATGCATTTGGGGCATAAGCTGCTATTTTAAAGTGTCTTCTTCCTTTCTTCTTATCACTAAATAGTCTATATACATATTTTTTACATTTCCCGGTTCATTACACGCGTGTCACCGTTTGCGAACCAATCGAAACCATTGGGGACGACGGCGATATGTGCAGGAACATCTTGGCGACGCGGGTGGAGAGGCGAACTGCACTGGGCTTGATTTGTACTAGTCGCTGTCACGATGGAATGCGGCTGGGCTGGGTTGTAAGGGGCGCGGCTATTTTATGAGAGATTTACGGGTTTCCCGAAGCGGCATTTATGAAGTTGGAGTTGCTATAAAGCTTACTTACTTATATTTTGTAGATCCCACTAGAAGCACAAGGTGCCGTGGTCGTGAATTGTTTTCTTTATAAGCTTCTATCCTCTTCATATTCTTTACGGGAATAATAAGCTTTGTCTACAAGCCTCTTCTTAAGCACATTCTTCAATTTGTTAATGTCTTGAATATTTCTCACTTCCGATGGTAACTTGCTGTAAATTGTGATGCATCTAGCTCCTGGGTTAGTTTGAGCTAAAGAAGTTCTCACTTGCATCACACGCAAATTTGCGGTTTGACGAGAACTGTGTTGGTGAACTTACAAATTAGTGATGAACAACTCTGGATGTTTTTACATACATAGCGCATTCCAGTATTAACTGAGAAAACAGTGTCAGAATCTGGAGCTCCTTGAACAGAGGTTTGCTGTGTGCCAGTCGCGCCTCCTTTGAAATAAGCCTAATGGCTCTTTTTTGAAGAATAAATTAATATTCTTAATTTGTTTATAGTATTATAGTGGTTAGAAGCTTTAAACTTCACCTAAAGTATGAGTTAAACTTGCCCTTTAATAATATGTTGCGATAAAAATTCCAAATTGTATAAATTTGCTAAAAGAACGTATTTACTGACAGTGAAATTTAAATTAATGCGTGTAAGTATGCCTTATTGGAAGAAAAATCTGAGTTTAATTCAACCCACTTCTAAATGAGCTGGAAACTTGAAATTTGGTATGTTGTTACCTTTAACAAACTCGCTTACAGGAAACGTGCCAAAACCACTCTAAATTTTTAATCACCCTAAAATAGATAAAAACCAAAATGGCGGAAAACACAGTTTGTTAAATACCCCCTATTACGCGCGCCGAGCGAAGCAAGGCCACAGTTTGGTTAAAACACCCTTCACCACAAATGCCGAGCGAAGCGAGGCCACTACATCAAGCTACCCTGAAGGGGGTTGGGGGGCCCCAGGGCCTCCAGCGAGCGCCGCAGGCGCGAGTATTTATATAATACCCTACCGTTCAGTAGGAATGAATCAAAAAAGCTAAAATGTCACATAACAACAATTTAGTTAGTAATACTGTAAATAAACCCAGGCAAATCTGGAATATAATAAACAACAATTTTATTGCTCCTAAAGAAACACAAATAAGACTGCACAGTAAGAAATTGCGATATAATCTGACCAATCAATGTAGTCAACGGATGTAAACAGATTAAACGTTTTCGAGCAGCTGGTAACTTTGAGACCTAGCGCCAACTTTAAGCACACAAATTTCGGCTTAAATGGGGTTGCAGCTTTTAAATCGAAGGTCGTGTCAAACGTTCAGTTACAGTTGTCAAACTTTAAGCTTGAAAGTCTGAAAAAAGAGGTTAGTAATTTCCATAAATGTGCTAGGAAGGCCGATCTTTACTATCTGAATTTGAACGTGCCTTTAATTGAGCACTTTTTAAAGTCACTATTTGACAGTCACATGTTTCGGATAAACATTCAGATTTAAGTACTTATTTGAAGACAGAAATAGTTGGGCTGGATGGTGTAGTGGTGAGCATAACCGCCCGGCAAGCGGGAGACTCGGGTTCAAATCCTGGTTCGGTCCAAATATTTTTGTCTTCAAATTTATTTAGTAATAAATTAACTATTTAGCATTTGTACAAATTAAGATCTATAATAATTTGACACAGTATTTAAATTCTGTTTGTAATATTTCCAGCTTGTTGATTTAAAGCAACTATTTGACAGTCATATGTTTCGGATAAACATTCAGATTTAAGTACTTATTTGAAGGCAGAAATAGTTGTACATCTTACCATACAGAATCTTAGGGCCATTTTGTCAATTCCAAGCTTAAGTGGAGATTAACTAATCTCCAATATTACATTGTTTAAAATCTGCATAGTTTAAATTTTTATAATTTGTACACAATTGTCATCAAAAATGTATGTAAAAAAAACTTATTTATGTTACTTGTATATACTGTATGGCTGAAGATGAGATGTAAATTAAAAGTTCAAGGATGCTATTGTTATATAATATATTTGTTACATTTACTGCTAATACAATAGTAGAAACATTTTTACACTAAAATGCACAACCAAAACAGACAAAGTAAATTTTAACCTCCTGAAATTTCCTGCGTTTTATTGGTTAACTTTGTCTTAACCTCAACTTACCCTTAAGAGGATTGATCACCCTAGAAAAAATTGCTCAAAACATACTCTTGTAGTCCCTTGTTTAGGATGCTATTTTTAGGTGTTGAGATTAGATAAGTGGTTTTCCATATTCTCAAAGGTTGTCTCTAGGTTTGTATAACCTGGATTAAAAAGAAAATCATGCCACTATCGGCAAAAAATGTTAAAGTTGGCCAAAAATAGGCTATTTTAACAGTTTTTTGTTATCCTGTATAAGAAACATAGAACCACTCCTACCCTAACATACACCTAACCTAACCCCCATTTGTACGTTTTGGTTCTTAAACGGCGTTGGAAACATGGGGCTACAAACCCATTTTTTGAGTGAGCGGAGCAAAGCTGGAATATTGCTACTACCATTTTTCTTGACTGGCAAGGTCGGCGGCGTGCGTGACTCCTCAAAGAACTGAGCCAGACAAGACAACCCTACTAGAGTTGATGTTTTTGAAACAGAAGATAAACTTGATTTCCACCTACCCCTCGTATACCGGAAAGAAATATTGAATACTCCGCTATTTCAGTAGTAAACATGGGTTCTTGCTTGGTTGACTAATCCTCTTAATCTCAGATTAGAAATGAATTAAAAAACTTCCCCTTAGTCAAAATTGTACAGAGGACTTCCTACGCTACATGTTGTGATTGTTACTCTGAAGCCAATCCTTCTAAATGAGTATGAACACAACAACCTTTACACAAGTCTTATACAACAGCCTTTTTAGAAATTATTCACTAACAAATTGTTAGAGGATCGGCGGCGGATTGGTATCGTGGGCGACTTTGGAGCTCATCACTCTGGTGGGCTTTGGTTCAATCCCCGCAGTCATCACTTACAATTTGTAATGTGACTGTACGGTGATGTTAGGTAAAGAACGAGGTTGAGTGGTAGAGAGGATTGGTAGTTTTAACTGTGCTTTGTTAAACAAGACCAAGTTTACCTTTACCTTTTTAATACTGTTAGAGTTGAGTAAAATAATTATTAGTAATAATAACATCAACGTCACTTCTTAGAGTTAAACAACAACAAAAACTAAATAAACCAATTGAGGCCTAGTGCTTACTTAGAACTTGACTAGACTTAACAATTATATCAATGTATCTTCATCTTGTGTTTCATAAGTTAAGATAAGCATGGATGGATCTCCAGAGCTAGAGTCAGGGGACGGAGGGACGATAGTACTGCTGCTGGTGGAAGCATGAGGAGGGGATTCCAGCGCCATCATCAGCAGACTACAGTTCTCCCGGTATCCAGAGGTGCTTGAAGTCTGAGACAACACACTGTCATCCTCGTACGAGATATCCGTCTTCAACACTGTCCGAGGGTGTTGGTGATTGGAACGACTAGGACTCAGAGTGGGAGGACTCTGTGTAGGTGAGTCGTAAGTGGCACATCCAGTCTCACACTGCGCAGGAGCTGGTTGAGTACAGACCACACCAATCTGGGGCTCTGCAGTTGAAGGGCTCTTTGGTGTCTCTGATTTTGTTGGTGTAGTCACTTCCCCAGGTTTTGGAGGATTTGCATCTTGCTTTTGATGAGTTCCATGCTGTGAAAGAGATAGTAAAAATGTTATAAGCAATAACTACAAGGAAAACTGAATTATCTTGCACCCAAGCTGTATGTAATTTTTACTTTATTCAAGGAATGATGATGAGGAAAATATTTTAGTTCTACGTATTTTACATACAGCAGATTTCATAAAACTTCACAGGTATACTTACTGATACATACCAAGATTTTTAAAATTACATTATACAAACTTATAGGGCAGTGTTCATTTGAATCTTTAGGCAAAAGAAAATGTCATGTGTTTTTATTGCAGAGTGGTGTTTAGTAATGTTTATGAAGTTTCATGTAAGAAATACAGTTGAATTTTCACCTGTACATTTATAACAGTTTTATTCCAGTTTTCGAGTAATAACTGAGTTATTTCTTAACTCTTAAGCTGGTGTCATCACTAGGATCTAAGGTTTCCGACTTCAGTCTCAGCCAGTCAACCAGCTACTGAGGATGACTCTCTACAGCGAGGTCAACACGTTTAGCAGTATTTATAATTCAACTGTGACACGGTGTAAACAGTAAGCCTTAGATCTTAGAACTGAGTTATACTTTGAGTTTTGGTTGGCTGGCTTGTGTCCAATCAAAGTAAATTGAGGAAGACCTGATGTATGTAAAAAAATAATTGTTTGACAGATGGACTTTTAGATTGGAAAGTTTAAAATTACCTCCATTCTGCTTTTCCTAAGCCGGAAGGTTTTGCGACTTTGTGCTTTTGAGCGTTGAAGTCTTGGCTTTCCCTTTGAACCTCCCATCTCACCCGTGCTCTCCTCACCAGGACTCAGGACATCACCTATAACAGAACATACAAATGGTCATCAAACAGTTTAGTTTTATACACAATATCTTCACATGCTATGCAAAATGTAACTAAAAATATTCTAGAATAATCGCATTCCTAAACCATCAACATTCCTAGATGCAGGATTTAGGTGTTTAGGGAAAATTTAGAGGTGTCAGGTTAAAGCTCAGCTATCAGGCTGCTCAAGATCGACAAATTCTGCTAAGTACTAAATGACAAATACAAGGTGTCCTAAAAACAACGTAGTTTAAAAAATAATCAATGCATATTTGGGAAACTCCACATACAAAAAACCCTCAGCGTGCCTAGCTTAAGTAATTGCTGGTGCCGAATTGTGAAAGAAAATAATTACCTTACACCTTTATGCTCATTTTATTTGTTCAACTTTATACATGGTATTGAATAGGAAACAATTCTTTAAAAATTCAAATACATTTGTAGATATTTAAAACAAACATTTTTAAAACACTTTTAAGGCCACCGCACACAGACAGCGCATCTGCGTAGAATGCGATAGGAGTGACAGATAATAAAAATCGCTCGCCGCAGCAATTTTGTTGTGGTTTTTAATGTTTTATTAATATTAAAAATTGAAAATTATAAATTTCAACTTTGTTAGAACCAGTGACTTATATTTTAACGATGTACGAAGTTTCATGAGATTTCATCAACGTTTAGCTGTACAAATCGTCATGTAAGTGATGCGCCGTCTTTTAAAAACGAGCGATCCCAAACCACTGATTTTGCTTTCTATCTCTCATTATGGCCATTGAGGTTGTTGAAAAGTGGCTTCACTGCCGTATATTGGTTTCCTAATGGATAACAGCTCTATTGTATATTCCTATTCTCTGTGCAAGAAACAAATCATTTTTCAAGAAAATTGATATTCCTAAGAAGCATGATTTGATTGGAAGAAATTCACCAGACAACAAAATCAATAAATTGGGACGCCAATGTTGCACTTAGGTATACCATCCAAACCATACCAGCACATGAACATGCTGGTGCCAAACAAAGCGCAGCTGCTGAGTCAACGATTAGACGATCTTCCAGAACCACTAGACCTCCTGCATGGCTACATCCAATAAATGTGGGAAGGAATGTCATATACTCTTTGTTATATTTACCATAGTTGTTTTAAAATTTTTATTACGGTACTTAAAATCTATTATTGACATCTGTGGTTTTGAAGACTATGGTTTTTGTTTTTCTGAATGTAAGATTTCAACAATTACAATTTTATTATGAATACTATTTTATGAATATATAAGTTTAGACTTAACATAATATGCATATTTTAAAAACAGATTGTATAGGCATTTCAACAAACAAATCTGAAGATATCGAACATTCGAGAAATGGTCAACACATTGCATTGACTTTAAACAATAGAACATAACCTCTGTCTGATATTCTATATTAATATTTTAAATTTTAACATTTATAAAATATGGTACAAGAGGAAAAATTATTTAAACCAATAGTCTCTCGAGTCGGATGCGGTATTCGATTAGCTCACAAAGTTTACACCTATGTACTGCCGAGTTAATCAGAGACTCTAGCTGTGATGCGCTGGCAGTAGTGAATCCATGGTTTATTAGAAGCAGGGTATATGAGAAGTGGGCGGGGCACTGACAGATGGGTGAGGGGGCAAGGCAACCGATTCGCAGCCTCACAGCAAATCTATGAGGGATTTAACACTCCCGAGCCAGTCAATGCCTAATTTTGAACTGAAATGGGTTTTTTAGCCTATTTTCAAGTTACTCCGCGATATCTGGGATTTTAAATTTGTGTTGAAATTTCCCCAAGTCATCGCCAAATCCAGAGAGGACCAGGAGCCTTGCCACTGATAATGCAAGCGTGATAATGAGGGCTAAGTTAGGGCCGAGAGCGCACGGACAGGGCTAGAATCTAGCCATCTAATGCACGAAAATAGATCTGATGCATCTAGCGGAGTTGAGGGGCGGCTGCGAATGCCAACAAAAAACTACATTTTGATTCTGAGAAACTGTTGATAAGGAGACGCAGCTTGAGCCATACTTGGTACACTAGAGTAAACTGCAGAGAGGGTGCCAACACCATTATTGCCTTTGTGTCTGATTTACACACTGAAAGTGCTAATATAAAAATACACTGAAATCTCATTTCTACCTGAAAACAAGCAATCAAGTTTACAATAATTTAAGCATATTTTATAAATACGAGGGGGTACCCAAAATTAACAGGAATTCCATCATAAAAACCATATTTTATTATTTTTTTTACAAATTTACATTTATACCTTCAGTATACTCTCCTTTTAGTGTAATGCATTTGTCCATTCGATGCTCCTATGGTTTAAAGCACTTCTCATACCCCTTAGTCTGAATGACAGCACGCTCCATCCTCGTTTGCCTTTCATTCCTTCATTTTCGGCATAACGGTGATATTTTATGTATATTTTTATTTTGGGGAACATAGAAAAGTCGGGTGGAGCAAGATTTGGTGAGTATGGGTCGTGGGGAAGGGTGGTCATGCTGGTATTGGCCAAAAACTAGTGCACTGAGATGGCTACGTGGGCAGGCGCATTGTCATGATGAAAGGACCAGTCTCCATATCGCCACAATTTAGGTCTGGAGTGTGTTGAAATTCGCTAAACTGAATTTTAACACACTACAGGCAGCAAAGAAGCATTCTCAATGGTCTGCGACGCCTTTTTTGCAATATTAACAGTTTTTTTCTGAACAATTTCACCGGTCCGATAATTTGAAGGTCATCCAGGACGAGGCTGGTCTTCAAAATTCTTCAATCGACATGGCGCCATCTTGAATTTGGGAAAAATACTCGTTATACTCTGGTTTTGCTAAAAACATCGCCTTTGTAAGCTTTTTTAATAATTGCAACGGTTTCTGACGTGCTCTTACCGAGAAAAAAGCAAAACTTCACTGCTGAACTTTGTTAATTTAATTACACCATCAAAAGAAAACGAGGCAGAACAAAAACTATTTTTAGAAAACGCATGCAACGAGTCTTCACGACCTCGAAGACTGACCACAGTGAGTGTCCTGAACTCAGGAAAAGTTGCGCTTTCATCCCCTAGCGGTCAAAATGCGAACTAGGCGCTCCCCACCGCGCCATCGACCGATTCCCAATACTTTTGGGTAACCCCTCTTATTCTGGGTACCCTGAAGCTTGGCAATATATTTAATATGTTAGACATTGCATAAATTATATTTCAAGGTAAATGATGACCAAATGTATTCATTGAACATTTGTTAAGAAAAAACATGATGACCAAAACACTCTTCAGACACAGTGAAAAGTAAAATTGAGAGGGTGGTCTTCAACCCAAGTATTTGTTCTACTCACCTCAGACAACAACATTTATCTGATCCAAGCAATACTAGTTTTGTTTTAAAATGCAAACTATGCTCATCCAAACATCGGAGAAACCTCACTATGTGGGAGAAATATTTGCTTCAACTATTGTTCGTTTTAGGGTGACCAAATTTTCTTATTATTAGGTATGAACTTGAACCTTCCCAATGGTTTTTGGGAGGTATTCCGCATAAGATCCGTGCCTTGCGTTTGCTTGGCTTGAATATAACACCTACCATTATTGATTCAGTAAATATACCTGGTACAAAACATTTGACAACATTATTTTGTAACTTTAAAAATATTTATCAGGCCTAACAAACAGTATTTTTTAGAATGTTTATAGATATTAATGTGAGTTATTGAAAGTCAGTAATGAGTTGTAATAAATCAGGGATATTTCTATATATAAACTTTTAAACAATTACGGCAATAAAATACATTCACCTAAATACTTCAAGATTACAAAATAAAATCTTGAAAACTTAAAACTATAAAAATGAATGAACTTCATTCAATTATTTAATGATTGAATAGCTTTTAATAACACACTATACACCATTGAAACTAATAGGAGACATTCTACCTGGTGGTTGAAAAGTAACTAGGTAATAATAATATGTTATAAATTCTGCACCATTATGAATTTTATATTGGCAATAGTGTCGTAATATTGAGTGTTCAATAAGGTTTCATATTGACTACTAATACTAGTTCATTGTTATAAGTTTTTTGCTAAAACTGTTCGTGAGTGGTTGGACGGAATGTTTCCTGGACGTTGGCGGGGACGGTGTGGATGCGACGAATGGCCTGCAAGAAGCCCAGGGTAACGTCAAGTGATTTTTTTCCATAAGGACTCTGTAAGGAAGAAGAGTATAAGTGAAAGCCTAAACAGTGGATAAATTGGAAAATCGCATTCAAAAAATATTACCACTATTCCAATTGACTTCCTTTAAAAAAGTGTTAATTGAATGATTTGGCTGTTTGGATGATTTGTCAAACAACACCGGTGCCTGAGTGGAAATTTTAAACTCTCTTCAATTTTCTTATGTAGTTAAGCGCAATAAGTTTAGATAATTATGGTAGGAACTATTACAACTCTTATTTGCCTACTTACTTTTCAACCACTCTGTATGTATATCACTTTTTAGCTATTGGTAAAAATGAGCTAGGGATCTAACATCTTGTTGTTGATGTATTGTTTGGTCACCCTATAAACTGAGATGACTGTGGAGTGGGTGGGGGAACATGCTGGTGCGGTGAGACATCCAGCACTCTGACGTACCCGCAGCACTCGCAGGTCCCGGGCCCCCTGCTAGCTTTGACATAAGCACAGCGACAGCAGCATCACTACCCGGTGCACTTGAAACCGACTCTGCAACACAAAATCTCACCTCCGACCTTCTCCTCTCTACGCTCTACAAACCTACCACACTTCACTAGTCTAGGAATCATTAATCATAGGTGAAAATGTAAATGTAAAAACACTAAGAAAGGTATAAAAGCTATGATCAGAAAGGCTGAAAGCTATAAGTTAAGAGTGTGATAAAAATAAAATTTAATGTATATATTTTTATGTGAGGAAAGATGATAGTTTTAATAATCAATTGCCATAAATAACAAATTCAAAACACATAAATAATTTCACTTTAATTGGTAAATTATAGAAAATATATTTTTTAAGTTTTCAACAAAATATATTCTATAAACATATTTTAAAATTTAAACAAATCCTTATTGTTTTACATTACAAACATTTTCCCTCCAAAAAACCTTTTGATACTTCAAACATTATTTTTTATCTTCCAGTTTGTGTTTATCACAAGAGTACGTAGTAAAAATTAAAGTTTCTAACCGTCTTTTATTTGAATTAGTTGAAATACCAAAATGGCCTTAAAAATGTGTATAAATAAAAATATTGTCAACTTTTTCTGTGGAAATTGATTTATAATAGTGTCCTACATCAGATTAAAATAAATTAAGATGTATTTTTAGGAGTTATTACTCTCTTAGTTGAAAGAGGAAAGAAAAAAAAATGAGTACGAATTTTAAGTTTGAGTAATAATGAATGCTGTCTACTTTTTACTTTTTATTCAGCTAGAAATTCAGATTGTAATTAACTTGCAAATATTCTATGTAACCACTAAATTTTGAAAACTTTTATAAAATAAGTCAAGAATTCCACAGAATTGGGGGAAAACATTATATATAAAATTTCATAGGTTAAGTATAACCATGAAAATCAACTTAGTTATAGCTTGAAAACTTTCAACTTTTTGGAAAACCTATTCAACTAATATTTAGTATTCAGATCGGGCTGTGGCAGTTAACATGGAAAGTTCTCATGTTTTAACATGTCCATCACAGAGAAAGTGTAAAAGATAAATTTTAATGTTGGTAGTAAAAAATACTTATAGTTAAGTAATAATTTTGCATTATATTATCAATTTTAATTGCAAAACCCTCATAGTTAATTACTATTTATCTTTTTAGTAATTACAGATTTTTTTAACAAATGCACTTAATTGCTAGGTTAACAAAATAAATAAAAATATACGTTAGTAGGGGATAAAATTTAAAAATTCTCAACCAGCACATAATTTGTCTGAGGTGGTCACGATTAAGATCTGCTTGTTTTGTACAGTGTCACAAAAAGACCTGGACTGGCTTTATACTTTTAAAGCGAGCAAATTAGACACACCAAATTTGCTACACCATTACTAATGGTAGTAATCTACCTTTTACCTAAGTCAGTGACCAGAAATTGCCAGTGAGCTAGAGTCTGCAAATAGTTGGAAAAAATATTTTACAAGAGCATAGGTATGTGATACATCAAAAATTCAAACTAAACCAAGAGATACGTCAAACTAAAGGCCATTGTAAGGAGAGTACAATGCTACAAGCCAGAGCTCAACAGGTTAACTCTATCCAAAATGGTGTTAGTTTGAAGATGGGGAACTTTAAACTTTGAACGCTGCCATTTCTGTTAGCGTCAACCTTTCAAAATCCAGTTTACAGCATTGTGATCTACTGGGATCTTTTATTTGATATACAACCCAATCTAGTCACTTTTCTACAAATTCGTGGTGGAAGCAAAAGAAAAGTTGATGGAAGAGACGCTGTTGACCCCTATATCTAATTAAAGGTCTTAAATGTAGAAGTTAGGTTAGTACCTCACGATGCCGAAAACCAGATCTTAAAAGGTTGACTGTAACGAAAATGGCAGGGTTTCAAAATTTTAAGTTCTCAATCTTAAAACTAACACCATCTTGGATAGGATCAACCTATTAAGATCTGGTTTGAAGCAAAGTACTCTCTTTATAACAAACTTTATTTTGATGTGTCACATGGCCAGTGCTCTCATAAAAGATTTTCTTCTGACTACTTGTGGCTTGTACCTTGGTGACCAGTAAACTATACCAATATCTTCTGGTCACTATATACCATACAAAATAGTTCACTATCATTAAAAAATTGAGACAACAAATCATTGCAATAAGCAAAATAGCAATATGAGCAATGCCATATAGCTCAGCCAAAACTAAACTAAGTAATGATTTCACTGTATACGAAATAAATCGCTACAACCTGTAGGAAAGGTAGGGGTGTAGCGAATTTGGTGTCTCTGACTTGCATTGTTCAAAAGATGCAAAGCAAGCCCGGTAACATTTTCGTTGTTCTGTATATCACTTTTAAACAAGAACTATTTAGCACAGCATATCTATGAAAATAAAAAGGGTAAATGCAGGACCTGGTTTCTATTTGTATGTATATCTGTGCGAAGTCATTAAAACAAAACTGTAAAATGAGTATCTAAGCACAGTGACAATTTATATTTGTTTTTATTACTAGTAAATTAAAATATCCATAAGAACCTCAACAAAGTAATCATAGTTATTTATTAAACTAGGAAGAAAAACTACAAAGAGTAGGAAGCAGCACAAGATTTGAGATTGAATGAAACTGATAGGTTGATAACTTCAATGGTGTTTGCTTTCTATTCTCCATGTAAGTGACAAGAGTTACAGTGTACAAGCATGCTAGAACGGGCTCGTAACTACCTCGCTGGCCAGGAGTCACGTTGCCGCTCTGGTTGGCTCCAGTCAGCAGGTCAATGAGTGAGGGTCGGTGACGAGCATGAGTTGTCACCACTTCACTCGGAGGCACTTCCTTCTTTACAGTTGTCTGCTCATCTAAACCATAATTATGCACAATCTCTTTACACTGTACAGTACTAAAAACTGCTTTAAATTACTATATTATCCAACTCTGCTATCCATCACAACTAAATGTAGATTTGATTTTGCTCAATATTTTATTTTAAAAGTCACAAATTTTAAATTTGTTTCACTTGACAGTTAATAATGTCAAAATTTTGCACAAGCTGAACTAATTTGCTAAATTGTATCACCATATAGTAATATACCTTAAGTACATGGTATGTTTACATGGTATGTCTATATATCAAACAATTTTGTAAATAAACAAAAATAATATAATCTATTAAATCTTTGAGGGTTATAAAAAATTGCCTATAACTATCTGAATTGTTACAAGTAGTGTTTTCCCCCATTTCTTGAATAAGTAAAGTGAAAGTTTAAAAATTTTGTCCACACCATAAAACAACAATTCAATAAAACAATGATTCATATTTTTTAAAACTTATTTAGTAAAAAAAGTTCTGTGTTTTTCAGTTATTTGCTTTTTTTAGCTATTTTTTTTATATTAAGGCTAACATGT
Organism: Matsumurasca onukii; assembly: GCA_018831715.1. Lineage (NCBI taxonomy): Eukaryota > Metazoa > Arthropoda > Insecta > Hemiptera > Cicadellidae > Matsumurasca > Matsumurasca onukii. The sequence continues at coordinate 89,066,930 of CM032059.1, forward strand.
AGTTTTATTCCTATAACGTGTCCTCATTTTATGTGGTTATATTTTTAATTGTAATTTTGACAAGCTATCAATTTTTATGATGTAGCGTTATTTTTAAATGTTGGTTGGAATAGTCTTAGGTTAGATCTTAAGTTAAGATATTAATTAAATGTAGTTCCTAGATTAGTGTAGTCCTCTGAAGACGGGTGGAGTTTTTAACTACCCGAAACGTTAGGAGTAGTTTTTTTACAGAAGTGGCAGGAAAAGTCCGTTTCTTTCTTTTCACTAAATTGCTCTCCGCCACTATTATGAACTTTCAAACTAACATATTTTTTAACTTGTTATAGCACTTTTATAAGCTAGAAGGATCTAGTACAAGTACAAAATGGATGTTTGGTTCTATCTGAGATCGTAATTAGCCAACCTGACATGCATTCAGCATGGAATTAGGAGGGAGAAGGGTTGTTTACTTAGAATTGCTCGGCCACTAGATCCTTATCTTATCTTCACCAGAGGTACGCACTCACAACAAAAAACACCAGCAGTTTTTACTTCCCGCTGGCGAACAGTTTTGATTTCAACAATGTTATAGTAATTCACCACGAGTCACAATATTACAAAAGGAAATTTGTCAAATATAAAACTAAACAATGACTAAATAAGTCAAAGTAGTGTTGAAGATAGGCCTCTTCAGACACCGATGTTAAAGGAACACGTCCAAAATAAATCAAACCACAGCTGAAATGCTAACAGCCACAGAGACATTTTGTTTGAAAAAAGTTAACTAGTACAGACTCAACTAATTACTCAATTTGCTTGAAATAAAAAATTAGCCAACTTAGCCTTCCTTTTTAATAGGTAAACACACCTAGAAAATTTAAACGCAATCCACTAACTGATTTGTACGTTTATCATCTACACAAACAAACGAACACGTAATTTTTTTACAATAGTCAAAGGTTAAGATTTTCTTTATTCATTCGGTCATCCAAATCCTGTCTTTTGTGTGCAGGCCTGTACCAGGTCAAGACTCTTGTACTTTCAACTAAGAAAAAGTTAAATTGTATGGAAAAGTGACATAACTACTTAAAGTTAAATTTAAGTTGGGCTAGAAATGCAAAGCTTGCAAATCCTGTAATTCATTTAAACTTACCATACTTACGGTCATCAAGTTCTTCTTTGAGTCGTTTCATGTCATGCATGAGCTCTATGAGTATAGTGCCTCTGCACTTTGGTGCCAACACACTCTGGCCTCCCATCTTCTCACGTATGATGTACTGCATGTGACGTTCCGACTCAGACAAGGGAGGCTGACTAAGCTGAAAACAGAAAAATAACCTAATAACTATCAAAATGGTCAACCAACAAAACATAAATGTTTCTAGATAGGATTGAATCAAAATAAAAATCAACTTTATTCAGATCTTTAAAAAATATCTTGTATTAAAAATACAATTAATGCCATCGATATTAAGTTCTAAATTTGCTACAGTTTACAATATTGAATATAACTAACTAAAAAAGATGGCTTTAAATAAAAAGTTCTATTATTGAGTACATCAGTCTTGAAAACAAATTATTTTTTAGAACTTACTTAAATTTTAAAATATTTATAGTATTTTTAATTTTAGATTGAAGCACATTAAAACATTTGATTCTTATGTACGATTGTACATTGACTTTTCAAAAAAACCTTAATCTGTGTATTAAATATTATTGTACAAACTATGTTGCAAAGTTATTTCTATTAGGTGTTTGGTATTGGCGATAATCACCTAACAGTGACACAGAATTTTGGACAGTGTACAATATACATTGATAAAATAATATAGTTGCTGTAAATAGTCAATATATTTATGAATTTATCTTTTACACAGTCTACCCAATTTAATTTTAACACAGTAAAAATTGCTCCCTTTGGAGAATTAAAAGTCTATCCATATTACTATGTGAAGTTCCACTGTAAATACTTAATCCAAAAGACAACTTTGTGAGTGAATATGGGAAAAATATATTATTTTAATTAATCTAGTGTACACAATTTTGACAAACACTCACATTGATCAATTTGGAAATCCCAGCTTAATTTACTGTCTAGTTCAAACCATACTGTGCAATCAGTTTTATCTTACTAATAGAAAGCAATATGTGGAAATTGTTCATGTAAATAATCATAACCATATAATATACAGGGTGTTAATTAAGTCTGGAGATGGTTTAATAACTTTTGAGCGGTGCAGGATAAGTGAACCAAATTTTGCAACATAAGCAACTTGTCGTAGCTTTTTACATTCAGAAAAACCTGTACTTCCAGCGTCTGTTTTGAGTGGTTTGATTTTACAGTTTTGAAACTCTTAAGTCAAAGTATCTTTATTACATCTATAACGTTGATTTGCATATTGTTAAAAAGGTATTTTTTTCAACTAAAACAACAATGCAAACTGAATTTTTAATAAATTATTCCATCAAAAGTTATTGCTGTTGAAACTTTTAAATTTTCAAACTTTAAACGGCAATAACTTTTGATTGAACAATTTTCAGAAGTATGGTTTGCGGCATTGTTTGTGTTGGAAAAATATCTTTTTAACGATATGCAATGTCCTATAGCCATCGGCAAAATCCGTTCTACTAACCCCTAGTGGGACGCACCACAGCCATTGGGCCAACACTACGTAGAAAAGTAGTTCAAAGTCCCTAGTAAAGATCTGTAAAATTTGGTACGTTTATACTGCGCCCTACAAAAGTTATCAAACCGTCTCCAGACTTAATTGACAACCTATATACACAGTCACAGCTAAAGACAATCAAACATAGGGTATCACAGAGTTCAATTTTAGGGCCACTCCTGTTTCTCTGTTACATAAAAGAATTGCCTGGTGTTATTTCTGATACCACAAAAATTGTATCTGTCCATAATTATGCTGATGACGCAAATCTTTTGGCAGGCAGAAGATCTAAACAGGAAATTCAAGTATAGTAGGACGTCGATAATCCGAACTAATTGGGACCAACAGTGGTTCAGATTTTCAAATTGTTCGGATTTTCAAACAAAAGGCAAAAAAGACGTGTGTGCTTTTAATTTAGTTATTCTATTCAATTTAAATAGTTAACTGCAAATACATGACCTATAGAACATCTTAAATTTATTTTGAATTGTAAGGCAAACATGTTTCCTTTTCAATTTTGTTGATGTTGCCATTGGGAGAAACTCTCACACCACATGATAACAAGCCGAAACAATAAAAACGCACTAAACTGTACACCGTACCTAGCGTAAGAACGACTCGTCACTGTTTTTTATGGCAGGGTACAAACTAGTGGAAAGGGAGGACGGATGTAGGGGGTTGAGCTAAAAATAGCTCTTGGAGGTCACTGCCACAATACACTGCGTGAGTCACCCGGCTACATACATCGCACACCTGTGGACTGTTGTGGGTGAGTCACCACTACGCGCGCATGTAAACAACTTATTGTTGCATATGGAGCGTTCCAGTTCCAAACACACTTATATTTTAATCTCGCTCGCAAAAATATTGTTCTGGTGTCCATCCTTAGTAATATTTAAATATTATTTGACGAAAACATATTTTTGCATTTTCTTGCCGAAAAGGCGTTTGGACTTTTGACGTTTTCGGATAATTGACGTTCGGACTATCCGCTTCCTACTGTATCTGGTATTGAGAATATTAGTCAAATTTTTCTTCTTATAATCAACTTTTGCTAAATTTCTTTAAAACTAATTATATTAATTTTAGTTTGAAACTTAATGAACTCTTGCTCTTGTTTACATTATACATAGATGTTGTAGAAATTAATTAAGTTCACATTACCAATATGCTGGACCAGATTACCTTTTGATTGATAAATGGAAGAAGGAGAACAAACGCAGGAGAGCGCTGGGTCACAACAAATTCAAGGAAATCCCAAAAGAGTTGGCGAGCCTCTTGCACTTTACTCATGTCTCGAACGGTCCTTGCTATTCTTGGCCAATCTTTGACCAGATCATTCTCAAAACAAACCAGCATGATCTTTAAACCTGGACACACAACAGATAATAATTATACAAACAAGACACTATCTCTTTGCTGAATTCTTGTTTGAATTCTAATGGCTTTAAATGATACATAATTTTTAAAAAAATTCAAAAATAATTTATTTGATGAGCGCTTTTGCCTTCTCAGGCATCTCCAGATTGATAACAAACAAATTGTGTGCACTTTACACAATTTCAAACATTAACATCAATATAAATGAAATAAGACTTTTGTCTGTACATTGCAATGAATTCATAAGATTTTTTTACATTTGGCTTTTTTATACTTTGCAAAGACCGAAACTGCTGTCAAAAAAATTCCTGTCTGTCTGTCTATAATGTTTTTAAGGCATATTGGACCATTTATAACTCAAAATCAGTTGAAGCTATGGCGGTGAAACTAGTCCCGCCCCATCTGTCCCTACGGTCACTTGAGAGGCTGTAACGGTGTAACTTAATACTGTAACTCACCTATTACTGCATTAATTGTTAATTATTAGTTATTACTATTACAAATGCAGTACAGTCACATAAAATCTCTAATTTATGTTTATATTTACATTTATTTTACTGTGTTCTGCTTAGCCTAAATAGTTACCACTGCAGTAGGTCTAGTTGTATCTTATGTTTTTGTCTAACAATTAGGTTATACGCTATACAGTTTTAAAATATTAACCAAATGATTTTTTAGTTTTAATTTTTAGTCTAGTTATAATTAACACAACCGTTCAGCAAGCTTATTCGCTTATTTTTTCGGTTTAAAACAAATAAATTTTATAAGCAACAGTATTTGGTTAATTGGAGTGTCAGAGTGTAGGTAAGACTCGTAAAAAAGTAACAACAGGCACAATGTGACGGCGAGAACGAAGTTCTAAGTCTAGCAGTTAGCCTAGAGTAAGCGCTACCAGTAATAGTATCTGTACTCATCAGCTGTACCATCCCGGCTAGACCGGTGTATCTGTCCAGTCCCGGTCCTGGTCTAGTGTTACACAGATACGCACCCCAGTACGGCAGTACTCGACGCGATCTAAGTGATTACGTTATTAATATATATTTTTTATCGTAACTATAATAATTATATAATTATTATGTCAACTTGTTTATTTATTATTGTTACGTACTTGCTATTTTACATGTTATTGTGATAGTTATTGCTTTGTTGTTCGGAACTGTTGTTATACATTATTATTTATATTGTTATTTAGTTGTATAGAATATTTATCTATGATTATATTTATCTATGATCTATAGTATATGATGGCTGTATAAATGCAGATACATAAAAATATAGAATAACGGGCGGTGCCCGTGCTATCTTCCTTGATGTTTACGGAACAAAGATTGTCTTTGTGCCTCGACAGGCGTTTAGTTCCAACCTTGTTGATAGTCCGTGGACTGCGTTAGCCAACATGCAAATTTCAACATATATTTTTAGAAGTACCGTCTCATAGATGTAATAATACATGTGTACTGAGGGTATCCTTTTGAGACATTCAGAAACCTTAAAAACTCTCATATTTGCAATTGTACAGAATTTTTCCCAGCCATGACCGCACTAAAGTCGCAGGCCTTGCCACTGAATTTCAATATTTAAGTAGGTTTGAGAAAATGCCAATTGTTACCTAGAAATGCAACTTGGTAGACAGATCGTGAGACCACGGGACTGGCTTTCGCTTCACGTGCTAGGAAAGTGAATGAGCCAGGACGTGTATCTGAAGACTTGAGGTTTTGCGAAGTGAGGGCTGCGGTCTTGGAGCTGGGAGGACACATGGCGTGCAACACCACCGTCAGAGTAAAACTGATGTCCACTTGGCGCATGCAGTGCACATCTGGAACAGTTCAACAGCCCTCTAGTTCCAGTTCTGATCCCAAAGTACGCATAAAATATTATAATAATGCAATTAGATATAAAGAAAAAGTACATAGTACCCTGGTAAAATTGTATTTTAACATGGACCTGTTTCAACCTTTAGGCCATCTTCCCGCATGTAAGTACATTTTATAATAATTATTGTAAATAGTATGATTTTCTAAAACAAACAAAAATCACATGGTGAAAATTCGAAATTAATAGAAACAAAATTCGCAATCGGAACATTTAAGCTTGTAGATGCCAGATTTGTCATATTGATTAGGGTTTTTATTTGTTCGACTGTTAATAATGTGAAATGAGTTGTTTCTTGTTTTATAACTTATTTTATATTTATTATTAACGAATGTTCGTCTGAATGCACTATCAGCATGACGGCTATAGGGAACACAAACCATTGTTCTCTCATCATTTATATTGTTTTTATTTTTCTTTTTTTGTAACATGTTCTCGATCATTGTTGGTTTGTAACCATTCTGAATCGCTAAGTGCTTTATGACATTTAATTCATGTTTGTAGTCAGAACTGTTAAGGGGTGTCTTAAATCTGGCATCTACAAGCTTAAATGTTCCGATTGCGAAAGTTTCTACATAGGCCAAACCGGGAGGACCTTCAAATCAAGATTCAGAGAGCACATCCAGGCAATCAAATCCAACAACACAACAAGCATGAAATCGAACTTTGCAGAACACATCCTCAACTCAAACCACAACTATAAAAATATCGAAGAAAATTTAACCGTTTTGGATGTTGAAAGGAAAGGCCTGATGATGAACTGTAAAGAAGACCTCCACATATATTTAAGTAAAATTGAAAATCCGCACAACATATTAAACACAAGTAATTTAAATGTCAGGAACTCCATATTCGACTAAATCAAAAAGATAAGAAGTTCATGAAAACATTTTATACTATACACATTTTAAGATTCTTCATTTTTCAGTAACTGTTTCTATTAATTTCGAATTTTCACCATGTGATTTTTGTTTGTTTTAGAAAATCATACTATTTACAATAGTTATTAATATACAATGTACTTACATGCGGGAAGATGGCCTAAAGGTTGAAACAGGTCCATGTTAAAATACAATTTTACCAGGGTACTATGTACTTTTTCTTTATATCTAATTATAATTACAGTATCCCTCCGTGAATCTGTTCTAAAATATAATAATGCTTTTTTAAATACTGCGTTACTTGTTTAGAGTGATTCTTTAAAATAAATTATGAAAGTAAAAATAAACCATTTAACATTGCATTTTTTAACGTTTTACAAAAACTAAAGTCAAGCATTCAATTTAAATCAGTTTGCCATTTGTATAGTCTAGTTTCTTAATATTTAGCACAAATCTAAAGGAAAAAGATTGAGTCAAACCTGAATTAGAAGTACCTTTTCGTCCACTTCCAACTCGAAGACACAAGGGAAGTAACAAATTCATCAACATACTCTCCGTTTTTTCTTGGCTTGAAAAGACCGAACACCCACCACAGACCTGCTCTAAGGTGTAGGATTCCTGCATAACATAATTGAGAATAAAACTTGTGTGTTGGGTTCATATCTAATAGTCCTTTTATAATTCAATCACTAAACTTTAATATTTGATTAAATAAGGTGTGGATAAAAATGTAACATTGCATTTACTACTTAATGCTAGGTATATACAGTACATATATTTCTAAAGGCTGTATGACATGGATGTTTATTCTAGCTAAGTGGTTCACCATCAAATGCAGCATGGTTTAAAAGCTATTCTTGTCCCAAAAGACTGATCAAAAATGTATAAATATTAGCTTGATTTAAGCTTTAGAGGTCCATTTACAGATTCATTCTGTATGTGAGATGAGAGTGGCCACTCTTATCAATTGAACAAGACTTGGTAAAAAAATTAAATTGAACGAACTGGTGACTTCTTTCACAGAGATGAAATAAAGACAAATTAAATTCTAAAACGTAGACCTTCTGTTTGTTAACTTTGGTTTTCACTTTTAACTTTTCTCTATAATCTATGTAAACTTTTAGAATTAAAGTTATTTCTTTTGCAAAATGATTGGTTTACATTTGTATTTAATAAATTCCTATTAAATCATAATAACCTATTGTGTACCTAATGAAATAAATACTCTGACACTAAGGGTTACGTGTGTAATTATCGATCATAATTACAGTTGTACTAGTAGCCACACAGGTTAGATTTTTCTTGTTACAATGTTTGTATATGTAATTAGTGATTGTGTGTAAAAATTAATGTAAAAGTCACGTTAAGTTAAAAAAAAATTGTAAGAAATGGTGATCTTGGGTAAAGGGTTCAATTGAGGAGGAAAATCTAAATGTGGAGTGTGGCGGAAAAATATCTGGCCTAGGGCAGCAGAATAGCTTGTGCCAGTCCTGTGCCAACGTATTATATTTCACTGGTGAAGACAATAACACTCACGCCGACAGCTAGGATCTGCAGAGCAATGATGCGTACAACCATGGAGCAGAAGTGAGCTGGCGGCACCTGGCTCATGAGAGCATTGGTGGCCGAGGACTGACTCTCCCCAACTGGAGAACTGTTCTCCCCCAAAATCAGCGACTGCAATACCAAACGACAAGCCAATGTAACCACGATACAAAATAATCAACAAATAAATATTCTTGACCAATCATTAAGAAAAATAGCATTTTTAATTTATCTTCTTCAACCCTTTTGACTCAGATTAATTTAACATAAAGAAAAAAGTTGTTAATAAAATTACTGCCACATGTACTTGCTATACGGATCTGCCTAATTTGAAGATTACTGCTTTTTGGTAGGGTGGAATGCAATACCTGACATTGCACAGATTATCACATTAGCCAAGATCAAACAGTACACTTGCTATCTCACTTCTTTCTTCAGTGATACTTAGAAGGACAGGTTGTTAGGACCCCTGCTCCCTCCATTGCACCCCGCTACAAAGCGTGCTCGGAAGGGGATCTAACACACATCACCAGAGGATAAAAATGCCTTTCAACCATTTTAGTGAATTACCTTTGGAAAAATGAGCTATTCGTGTTGTCAGCATAATGAGACCCTGGCCTGGGACCATGAAATAAGCACCAATTGAGAACTCATTTTGAGAATTTTTCCACCACTTCATACACATATTCGTAGTTATGTGTATCATCTTTAAAATGTATATAATATTCAGATTTTCAAAAAAATGGTACAAATGTTTCTTTTGTTTCCAGCAAAATTGACAACCAAAACCCCCTTTTGGAAAAGACTTTTCACTTTTTAAAAGTGGTTTTAGTTATCTAAAAACAGTAAAATTCGTACAATTTTGAGGAAATTTGAATTTTGTTGTTGTACATCAACACACCAAAAACTATGAAAATCCATTAAGTAATTTCAAAATAAAAATTTTTCTATAGCAGCGGTCCAATTTTAATTACGATTCCCCTTATGACATAAAGTTAAAACGTGCAGTAAAAGATGACGTAAGACTGAGGTCGATGGCTCATTACAATACATGATGAAAGGCTGAGGTTGAAGGTTGAAACAAGGCTGTAAGTGTCGCTAATTAGTAATTTAAGTTACATTAAGGTTCAACATTTTAAGGGGGTAAATTTAAAGCTATTTTGTTTGAGTTAATCAAAGACGGTATAAATATCCCTCGAATAGAAAGAACCGCTATGCGGACGCCAATTATATGCAAGGTGTAAGAGGGTGTTATAGGGTAAGAGCTCTCGGAGGGTTAAACCTGGCTCAGACTAACCGAGAGTTCCGATATGCGTAAGTTTAAGTTTATTAACGATTGGATTAATATTGTTAGTTTTTTTATTTCTTCCGTACTTAACTCTAGGACTGGGCCCATATTAGATCTTGATCGCTAAGATTAAAAATATATTTTCTTATTCCAAGTTAAGATTTTCTAAATTAAGGGTGATGATGAAGACAAACTGAGATTGTTGATGAACTGTCACACGACTGAGCCCTACCATAGCAAATATTTGATGTTGCAATTTCAAGCAAAAACATATGACAAATCATTTTCTAACTTCAGACACGAGACTAAAGTTGCAGTTTTAACCACACTGGGGAATTTTGTTATAAGCAAATTAGAATAACAGATTGCTAAAGAAATTCGCTTGACTCATGCCAGTGGCGCTTTAGCGCTTGGCTGCGTGTCGCCTGGTTTTTTTAAATTTAGCAACTAAAGCTTGATTCAACTGTTTGCTCACCTATATTTTCATGACATTTCATTTAGACTTTACAGTGATGAGCTCTAAAATAAAAGATGAATGCAACAAAAGGGCTTTAGTAAAAATCCTCTTGTAGATTAGTTCACCATTGTTACGTTAAACTTTCAATTTGTTATAATTGGAGATTTTGTCGTATTTATAACTTTATACATGTGTTTGTTAACACATCTATCTTGCAAATGATCAGACTTGAACATATCAGACATTATTATTAAGCATAGGTAGAATATTACCTGGCAAGTAGACACAAGCTGTTTCAAGTTCTGGATGTGTACAACGTAAGGATGCCTGGAAAGTGTTTCGTAAACTCCCCTCAGTAAACCACTCGCTGCCTCCCAATCTGTGTGCCTCTAAAATCAAAATGAGTTTTAAAAAACTGAACATTTGATTGAACATCATGTTTTGTATTACATTTTCTCTGGTTGAAGAATATTACTACCATAGAGTATTAATAATCTAAGCTAATTGGGGCTGGTAGTACCTTGAATTTCTATAAAATAGGCATAATTAATATAGAAGTTTTACAATTAAAGTAGTCACCAGGTTGATTTAAATGCAAACTTTCATGTTAAACAAAATTTGAAACAGGTTCAATGGGTCAATGGTTCTTGAGTGCATATTCTTTTTCTACTTTGATTTCATTAATATACTACGTTTATAAAACATTCTGCTCAGTAGAAACTAGAAAGTGGACCTTTAAGCTCAATTTTGTTAGGAGGTCAAGAAAAAAGATTACAGGTTAAATATGTCTAATATGTATTGTGTCTAGATTGGTTTTTTAAAGAATTTTTCGAGTGTACACTTATGATTAAGAGATTAAGAAGTTCTGCAAGTTACCATTTTTGGGCGCCTGTAGATCCTACTGTAGTTTCTTCTTTCGGGACTTAACAATATTTTGGAATATTTCAGGACTGGAGTGTTCAAGAACAAAAAAGAAGACGTAAAGAATTCCATCATCTACAATTTCGCCAAACAATTAGAGAAGCAGACGTCAGGGCCACCACACCGAACCAGTTCATCCAGGATTCCCCCAGGACAAAGCACCCCTACACCTGCACCTCCGCCGCCCTCAATTTCACAGTCCAGCAAACCATGTCGCTCCGTCATCACCGCCGGGGTCGCCCGCCGCGTAGTGCACGGCCCGTGAGAGTTCTGCGTGTGACATCCTTCGATAGAAACTAAGTGACCGTTTGTGTGTGTATATAGTGTATAGAATAGATAATGAACACTGATGATGGGACTCCCCAGTCCCGAAATGTACATCTGAAAGAAGAAACTACAGTAGGATCTACAGGCGCCAAAAAAGGTAACTTGTAGTAACACAAGGTCCTACAGCTGGGAAAATTAAATATTTTAATACAGATTAAGAAATAGTTTCATGAAAATTAAGGGTTAGATAAAATCTGAGTGTTTTATAACAGTTTATGCAGCTTTAAAACTATTACAGGGATAACAAAACTTATTGTTTTACAGTATATCAACATCAAGAAAAAACTCTTCAGATTTGTAATAGAAATTTCACCTGATCACTTATTTTATAATGTTTAGATCTTACTCTGATGGAAGGTTTCTTGTATATCTTGTTGAATGTTTTGTCAATGCGACGAAGAATGAGAATGAGCGCTGGTCTCAACGCTTCGTTGGACCACTCAGTGGATGGAAACAGCTGAGTCATGTAGCGCTGCAGACCCTTGCCTGCCATAGTGTCAGGGTCGTATGGAGAAACCTTCAGTAGAGTGTGGGCAATGTCTGCCAGCCTCTGGAACAACAGGTACTACGGTCAGGCTGTTGAGTGGATTTATTCTTAAGGCCACAGTCATTACTTGACATAAGATTACAGTAAGTGACAAAGTCCAAACATTCTTCATTTAAATAAATGCTGAAGAAATGTGTCAACTTATGAATTTATGACTTAGTGCTTTACAAAATATATTCCTGCCATCACAACCGTAAATGGATCGTTTATTTCAGAAACACGTCAAGCGCCAACAAGCCTGAAATGAGTTAGAAGGGGGAAATTATTCTTTATTGGGTAGCACATTGATTAATGCAGAAACATTTCAAGCGCCATCGCTCAAGGCTGCTAGAAAATTAGGCGAATATACAGGGTGATTCAAAAATAGGGCGCCAAATTTCAGGGGTGGGTTCCTTATGCAAAAACAATGAAAAAAGTTCCTATAAACATGGGTCCTAAAATTCTTTCGTTACCCGGTAGCCGCCATTTTGTATTTTTACTTAAAAATTTATATCTCCAGAACGCTTTGACCGATTGCATTCAAACTTGGTAGGGTGTTTATGTGTCATAAGGTGAATTTAAGAAAAAAAGATTATTTCATAAAAACCCACAGAAACAAAATGGCGGCTATTTAAATGTTTCAAATTGAAATACTATGAAAATGGCGCATAATACAAAAATTTTACAAGAATAAAAAAAGTTGTAATTTTATAATTTTACATAAAGATACAAAATCATTCTTCCAAATTTTACATTAATATTTTCATTTTTTACGTCTTTTTACAACTGGTACATTTACCAGTCGGTTCTTTTCTTGACTTTTGTCTGTTCATTCACTTGAAACTTGGCGGTAAGCGCTTTGACTATGATGAAGAAATCGAAGCGGCCGTGACTACGCGGCTGTTAGAGCAGGCGTCCGACTTCTATGAAGAGGGGTTTCAAAATTTGGCTACAAGGTAAATGCCTTAACAAATATGAAAATTATATGGTATGTAAAAAAAATAATTGGCTAAAAGTACATCGAAAACAAAAATAAAAGCCGTTTTAGAACACAATGTTTTGCTGTTGACTTATTCAAAAACGGCCCTCGTATGTGGGGCTAATGTTATTTCAGGTTACATACTAGAATTATTTGGGAATTTAGGGGTGAACAAAATGTTAAAAACAATCTAAATTCTAATATTGTTTTAAATAGTTATAAAACTAAATGAAAAATGGTTATCTATTTAATAATGGTTTTTTGTTGTGTGAATAGTTTAGAACTCCAAAAAAATGCTAAAGCCTATTGTATAAAAAATGAACAACACTTTTTAGCAGTTATTTTACACCATCACTTTTATCAAGTAAACACTATAAATTACAGAGACTCAATGGCGTGACTAAACTGTGCCATGAGAATGTGTTACTTATATATAAATACACAATAGTAATTAAAAGTCAGTACTTAAGAGTGTTGAAGAAGTGCCAAAAATTTAAGCTTACAATGTGAGACCTGAGATCTAGCAACTCTATGATTTTTCCATCTTGAGGATACTTTTTATTGAGTTCGGCAAGGCGAGATGTGCAAGTAGTGACAAAGTCTGCTACTAAAGACAAGAGAGTGTCCCGTGGCCGCCGGAAATCACTACGCTGTACCTGTAAAAAATATGTATATATTGTAGGTTAAAATAATAAAATCAAATTCATAGAAACTAGAAAGAATATAAAAATCTTTCCAGGCATTCTTTGATATATTATATTTAAAAAAGTAAATACTAACAACTATACACAGTTCTACCTGTATTATAGATTTGTACCTCCTAGGTTTAAAAGTTATTTTAGTTTTACTTTGAAGTCAGAAATGTCTTAATTTTGACATATACAGCACTGGGCAGACATTAATCAGTGTGTGTGTGTGTGTTTTTTTATGGCTTTAGAAATAATATCAAGACAAGCCACCTTATTTTTTGTTTGTTTATCTTTATTATGGCTTTAGATAGAACAAACATCAAGACAAGCCAGCTTACAAACAATTTAGATACATCAAACAATAATTATTCTTATATCACTTATAATTTTATATTTTCTCTTATGACAAATTCTGCAACTGCCTTCCACCTTATTTAATAGAAAACAATTTACCTTAATCAGCTGATAAATAACTTACTAGCCTAGGTTTCCTAGGATACCAAAATAAACAATAACATTCTTATTTGAAAAAAAATAAAATTATAACATCTGTTGTTTGTTTATTATAACAGATAAATGAAAACCTTTTTATTTCATTAGAAATTCATGAAGATTCACAGTAGTGCTACGGGTCGGCTATGTTTTTTCTATTTGTCGATCATTGCAATTTGCACTACAAACAAATCTAAATGTGAAGACAGTTTTTCAAAACAACCAGCAGTTGAAATGTAATGTATCATCAAATTTAATTAGGTTACCAACAGAATAAAAGCTACCTCTGAGTCTTCCATGTCTCTTTCCTGGTAATTCTTGGTTCGGCTTCTATCACTCAGGTATTTAGAGTGTGAGTCCTCTTCAAACTCAAAGCCTGGTGAGTATGGAGCTCGACTGAAGTTCTTCTGGCTTGAACCTTTGTGTTCAGGACTGGTTGGGTTTGGTCCAGTGTAGTTTCTAAACAATATTATTGAGATCTTATCACTAAACAACACAATACCAGTTTACAAGATTACAAATAAACTTGCAGATTAGGTAAATCACAGTTAAAAGTATTGCATTCACTCTCCAACCATCTAGCTCTTGGACAATATGTTTGAAATTCAGAATTTAACACCTTTAGCACGACGTTTTGTACAATGTAACAACTAAACCTCTACGTGCGCCACTGGTGGAGCACTCTTTCCTTTGATTTCTATTTGCTATATTGTTTTTAAATACATTCGTGCTTTATCGTGAATGAAAGATTGTAGGTCTTAATTTATAAAGGCTTAATATATATATTGTGTAGGTACCATCGGTGGAGTCTGCCATAAGGATTTATAAAACCTTTTTCAATAAAATATCAATGTCATATTTTATGACATACAACTATATAAACCAGTCGTTATTTAAGTGAGTCAAATTTCAGAAATGCCACCGGTGGCGCACATAGAGCTGAACGTTTTAATCTGAAAATTGGATTTTCTTGCATATTGTGTTTTTTTAAATTTACAATCACACATTATTTCACCTTACTTGGCTAGCCCTTCACAGTTGTTGACAAGAGTTTTGATCGCAATTGCAAGTTGACTGATGATTTCTCTCTCAGACTTTCCTTCTTGCAACTTCCTGTACATTGGTAAACGAATTTGTTGTAAGTAGCAAGGAAGAACAGCTTCAAGAATAGTCTGGAACAAATCACATTAGTGTTACCAGAGTTTATCTGGTTTTTCTGTGGTGTTACTATTAAATTCATTTAAATTTCTAACTGAACCAATAAATATAGCCAAGACTCAAGATTCCTTTCTATGTTTGAGATCAACCGTTTAAGGATGTCAGACAAAACTGTTTGTACATTAAAAAATCTCCCAAACAAATTTTTTGAAAACTTACATTTTTTTAGTGTTAAGATTTTTAGCATAATTATCATTTCTGTAAAATACGCCCAAGCAAAGTGTAAACGATATTTATCCTGAAAATAAATGCAACTGCAAACGGTTAATACAACTGTTAAATTAATAAAAAGAAATATTTTCAGACATTTATTTTGTTTTCTTCATACAATAACCAACATAATTACAAATTAAAGGAGACCGTGCTTTTGAATCTAGTATTTATCTTTGTAAGAGACAGGCAATCAATTATATATAATATTATATCACCTCCACTAAGTTCAAAATGTATTCAGCCAACCTTAGTGATAGCTACGACAGCACAGGTCAATGAGCTATAGAAATGTTCATTATCGTACCAGCATCTGCTGAGCGCGGATGGAGTCTGCAGCATACGCCACGACCATGACACACAGCGAGATACAGTCTAACACAGTGACCATTTCACTCTCGTCATGATAGCAGAAGTCGATAGCTTGCAGCGGCTTCTCCTCCTTCACCAGCTCCCCGATGTTGAGCGGGTCCGGGGACGGAGTCTCCAGGCTCATCAGCAAGTTGAACAGACAAGATGACGGAACCTTAACAGTTAGCAAAGATTGTTTTCAAAAAAGGTGTGTTGTTTACAATTTTTATCTGGTTAGCCTAACATATTTTTAAAATACATCTATATTTATAAAAGGCTTTGTCCTGACTGACTGACTGACTCATCGACGCTGAGCCAAAACTACAAGGCCTAGAAACTTGACATTTTGTATGAACATTCTTTTTATAGTATAAGCCAACCACTAAAAAAGGATTTTTCTAAATTCAAAAATTTAGGTGGGTTTTTGGGGGGTTCAGAATTAGGAAACACTACCTCAGAATTTCTTCACTTTGACATTCATTACACTGGGCAGATTTCTTCACTTCGACATTCAGGGCACTGGTCAGATTTCCCCACTTCAACATTTAAGGTACTTTAAATGTTGAAGTACCCTATCATCATGAATTACTTTTTTATGTAGAAGCTTAAGTTTGATTCAAAATATTTTTATATGGGACCACCAGGGGGTAACCTCAACAAAACAAACCGCGTTTAAAACGGTAGTCGCATTCAAAAGTTATGCGTGTACAAACATATAAGAAAAAAAAGTTCCGCGTCGAATTTTGTAACTTCCTTAGGAAGTCGGTTAAAAACAATCTCACACTGCATTAATTAGCAAAACACAAGAAACACATCCCTCAACATCAAGAGGGGGTAACACAAACTGCTCGGGGGTTTTTGGCTGATTTAATTTGGTAATAAGCCCATGCAAGCTTATTTTATTTCCATACTTTTTCTTCAAATTATTGCATCCTTTAGTTAATCACACGTAAGTTATATATTTTAGTTACAGTTCTAGCTGTAGTGCAACTGTGCAGTTTTTAAGAAATAAACTATTTTCATTTAATTTTCTTTTAGAAAAACTTAATACAAAGTTCCATAAACCTCATTCATGTGTTACCTTCACCATAGCTCATTGATATCAGAGAATTATATTGTCTAAATTGACTGTAACTCTTTTCATTACTAGCTGTTTATGCTGAAGAATTCATACAATGAAAGAGTAAGAAGAAAGTAAGACCTCAGGACATGTACTGATACCTTGTGTGCATCCCCGAATTGTGCAGCGTCATCAATGTCCAGTATAGCAGAGACACTGCCGAACATTTGTAGAATGAAGGGTTTCCGATTCATCAAATAAAACTGTTTCACAACGTATTCCACTGTTCTTGTGACTAACTTATTGGTCTGGTGACTAGCGTACAGCTGCAGGAGTGTGGGGATGATGAGAAAGTACCTGAAAAATAAAGTAGCTTAAATTAGAGTGGTTTTGGTGGTAGTATAGAGAAAAAATCCTGTTCTACATAAAACAATTGAAAATTTGTTTTATAAAATCTAGGAATGAGCCTGTAGCTTGATTGATGTTTTTTGTGTTTTACTTATTTTGTTGTTGAGTTTTTAAGGTTAGTTACTTGTACGGTCCACATTGAAACAAACCCTTTATACTCAGTAACCCTTTATTTCACTGGCGATAGGGGCTGAAGCCCAACTACACAGTTCATTGCTGGTGGCCACATCAAGAGGAGCTGTGTCGCGTTTTCTAAAAGTGATGCAATGAGGTTTTGCTTTTTTCTCGGTATCACCTAACAGGTTAATACTTAAATTCAAGATGGCCATGTCGATTTGACAAGCCTATGATTTAGAAAAAACGTCATAAAAAAAATGAGCCAGCCATTGCTTAACTAACTGCACCATACCCCATACTAAACCATAAGAGCAAAATAAAAGTCGTGCAAAGCTAAGACAAGTTTGCAAGTATACTGAAGCATGAATTAGTTATAAATATAAATATAACTCGACAGTCAATTATCGACATAAACTGCACCATTATATAAGTTACAGCAATATAATATAAATTAGGTTGCAATATTGATGGTTGAAAACTCAATAATCAACCGTTTGATATTGCAAAATAGTTTGAAATCTTTTACTTTTTACCAAAAATCAAGTGTTTTGGTACAATTTGAATTGATGAAAAGTGTACACCACTACAAAATTAACTGCGAAACCTGAAAATAAGTGAGTTTTATTTTTAACTTGTCTTGACCTAAACTAAAAACCACAACTTGCACAGGCCTGGTAAAATTATGAAACCCTACATGAGGTTTGAAACTTTCTCACACTGCTTGCGAATTAAGCTAGCATAGTTTACTTTAATTGCTACTTGTCTGTTAGAATAAAAAGAAATTAATCCAGAATTATGTTCTAAAGATTTTATAATTTATTGCAGGATCGGTGAGTTGAGAATTTAGTAGCATCATTAGTAATTCCACAAATTCTAAATTAGAAGCTTTACACCATAGTAACTGAGCAGTCTTCCATGACATCCAAACAAGCTTACTAATTTCACTAAGCTAACCTTTTTTGTCTTATGGAACGTATATAATTATGAATGCTAGCTCATGTATAACATGTTTGAAAACCCACCCATTAGTGGAAAATATGTTTTTAAAGTTGTGAGCAGCATTGATGTAAGTAGCCATCACATAGCGCAGGATACAGGCATCTTCACTGTGTAGGATCACAGCCCCGTTGAGTACGTTGAGGAACAGGTGAATGTCGCCTGAGTATGCGATGTTACCAGCCATTGCTTCGAACATGCGAGCAATCAGACGCACCCACATGAACTTGTGAAGTACATCCAAACCCAGTAGCTCCTGACATTAGAAACGTGAAACAGTGGATAAGTTTATAATTTTCCTCAACTACCTAGTTTACAATTTTTATGTAAATCAAAACATTGTAGAGTAGTGTGATTAAATTTATAACTAAAATTATTCCCTGGTTATAATTTAAAAAAATAAATAATAATCATAATTTTAATTGATTTTTAGTTCTAAATTAGTAAATTTGTATAAATGCTAACTAAGCGCACTTTCAATTTATTAATCAAGAAATTTGAATACAAAATTTGTGGACTAAACTGCGACTTGACATTATAACAACGCAGTTATTAGGTGTTATCCGCGTTAATGTCCATTAATGTCTTCAAATTTAGTTGTTAAATCTGAATATTTATCCGAAATATGTGACAGTTACTTGACCTTTAGACCAATTTATAAAACAAGAACTTAGTATAGGCTGAAGGTATATTACTATGGTAAAATACATCAAGGAGTACAAGCTGGCTATTTAGTTGTTTCCATGTAAGATGGTTTTCCTCATATATAAGTCAACTTCTAATTCTACAATGTTTAAATATAATATAGCCCTAACTTCAATCTAAGCATACCCCTAATGGTTTCATCTAATAAGCCACCTAATATTATTGACCTAAACCAGATTTATTTTAAAAAGCACAATTTACTTTGACCAAGACTTACTACCGATTCCAACAAAAGCCTGCTTGTTCCGTGATTTGATGAGTAAATTAGTTCATGTAAATCTTGACGGTTCTACTCTACACCAATCCATACACACCTGTTTACGTGTTACTATGAATGCTTATCCATACCTATTTTAAATTAACCTCCTGCTCTTGTAAAGTAAGTCTAGAGTTCTGCATTGCTAGAGTAGGTCAGTACTAGTATTTGAATGTTCAGTGGCAATATATGCATGATCAACTCCAATTTCGTGTAAACTTCCACCTGCAAAGATCTACTAAAAGAAATTAACTTTTAGATCTAGTTAAATGATGGAAGCTTCATCAACTCTTCGTGTAAAAAAACCACTCGCTGCACAACCTAAAAAGAAAAACAAGATATTAGATATAAATACCGTTAACTAGACGTGTATAACTGAAGATAATAGCTTTGCTATTGAAAGCGCTTGTGCAAAATAAAAATTAATTATATTGACCTACTGTTTTAAATTCATTTCTAGACGTGTATAGATTTAATTTTAAATGTTACTTTCTCTCTTCGAAACCAATGTTAACATTCTAGACTAAATAAACAATGCAGTCATCAGGAGTACAGCTCTTATTGAATTCTATATTCATTACAGTTGAATATAAATCATGTATCAGTCATGAGATAATACGCAGGATTTCAGAAATGATATTTCTACTTCTGATTTAAAACACCAACTGAAGATGGAACACGTTTCTGAAAGGCCTCACCAAATCAAAAAACATTTATTGGACAGTTTGTATTCCAACTTGTATTAGTTAAACAATGCAGTCTTTGATGCATATTGTTGAAATTCTTTTAATATCAATAAAATACATATGTATACCAGTAATATAAGAGAAAAACATGACGAATATCATTATAATGATTATATTTAAATTTTCATTATTTTTATTTATTTATTTTTGTAAATTGTGAATTTTTGTATAGTCATGTTTAACTTTAACCTACCATATCAACATTTTTGAGGATGGCCCAAGTTAATAAGACTTTGCCAATTTCTACAAATTTGTGCATGAGTTCTTGTCTTTGAAGAGCATTGAATGCTTCATCTGCTTTCATGTGAATCAGTTTCAGCTGCGGATACTGAGATCGCTTGAAAAAGTAGAAGTCACGCACATACGATGTAGGGTTGTGGATTTGATCTGGAAAACATAACTATAACTAAAATAACAGTTTTTATAGCTGTGGAAAACATTGTATAGCTAAGTAAATATCACAAAGAGTGTCTAATTTCATGGAAGGTGCATGTAACAGCATACATGGCTAAATGTATAAAACATAAAGAGCACATATAACAAAAAAACTAAAAACATTTTCTTGTGTCTCTAGACAGGGAGCATTAGTAGTGAACCCACCAAAAGCAGTAAAATCAATCGGTGGCACCTCGTAAGTATTTTGACATAGGAGGTCTGATGACATGGGAGACTACTGGATGGGTTTATAATTTATACGGTAAGGGAATACCTTCCAGGTTCAAAGAGAGAATGGGGGTCCATCAGAATATTAAAAAATAAAGTAGCTTAAAAAGCAGTTCTGAGCACTATTGATAACAAATAGTAGAATATAGCATAATATTGGATTTGGTAAGAAAATAAACTAATTTTGACCTTCAGAAACCAATAATATACTGTCTGCTTGTATGCTGATGACTAATTTGACTATATCTCGGAAGTCATAGATAGTATTGAGGAGTCATCTTTTAATATGCCTAAATTTGATATATGAGTTGGGAAATTTTTAACTATAAACTCATTTACCATCCATACTTCAAACTAAAAAAACCGATAAATAACACAAATTGATGATGATTTGATTGACAGTACTGTTTATATGTATTCAAACAAATAAAAGAGAAAATATCTTTATTCAATTGTTACATTGTACTTGCTATTAAATTTTCTTATTGACTATGTTATTTATAATAATTAATAAGAGAGGAAAACATACTTTTCATGAATATATAACAAATGAATAAGGTGTAAGAACATAAATGTTTTAACATTACAAATACCCTAACCTAAGTAAAAACAAACAACCAACTAAGCATTCAAGAAAATTCACTTGAACGAACCACTCATATAAAAAATTAACACCAAGTGACTAATTCATAATAATATAAATAAAACTTTGTTAAACTATTTTGGAGTGAGGATAGGTTGGTTTTTAAACCAATTACTCTGACCAATTGATACAGTCATTCTAAGTGGGAAACTAGGGATCTGGATAGATACAAAAACAGTATTTATGGATGATTAAAATACAACTAATTTTTCAAACAACATTTCACCTATGTAGCAAGTAGTACTATAGGGGAACAGTATTTTGTTGATGGGTTTATCTTATTTGTTTTTATGTTTAGATTTGTTTTTGTAACACAAAACTTTTTTTGTACATGACAAATAAAGTTATTAAACAGTTATTATTAAGGTTGATTTATTGCATATCCTCAAGAGTCTGAGCTCTCCTCCTACCTCTTGCTAGACTGCTAGCAGAACCTTATGCAAATAGTTTGCAGCAGAGTTTCACTCACACAATATTGCAATTGTTAGTTTCAAGATATTATTAATTGACCGTTATATTATAAATAAAATATTGAGTGAATATTAAAACTAAAAAGGAATTAAAGTCCAAAACACTGTTTTGTATGTAGTAGTTTTTGAGTAAACAGCAAAGGTTTCACCATTTTAGAACAATACTGTACAAGCAGGTGTAGAGAGTCGCACAGTCCCCAATTGTTTTATCACACTATATACACTATCCTCTTCCTAAATTTTACTTAGGTATTCATTCCTTTCTTTTGCCCAGGGGTATTTATTAGAGGGGTCTGGCCTCTGTTAAAACTCCTCTGACAAGCTGTCACTGATATCAATATAATTAAACTTACTGACCACTTTCAATGAATTTCACTCTTTTACAAAATATAATAATAATATACAACTTACGTGTTTTATGATCAACCAAAAAGAATTCTTTGTGTCTAGCCTCATCAATGCCAAAAAAGTCTAAAGACTCCCTTAATATTTGGCAGAATTGAGTATCTTCTTGCACTGGAAACTGAGAAGGTATTCCACCAGCATCTTGTTCTAAAGAGAAAACATAAATTAAGTACGGTAAGTATTTTTGTATCAATTAAACAGCTAAGTAATTAAGTTGTTCAATTATCGAACATTTAAATAAACATACATTTAACACAGATATTGATTTCAGGGTGAATGTAGTCTCGGGACTTTTAGTTCAGGAACAAATTATAGTATAAATTAAGGAACTCTCAGATATGAGACAAAGTGTTTTATCCATTAAAGAAATTTGAAGGGCAAAAGTTTAAAAAGTCATATCCATCAAGGTTATTAAAGAAACATTAAGAGGGAAGGCTTTTGAGATGAAATCCTGAACAGTTCTGGTATCTACCTTTGTAATTAAAGTTGAAATTATGCAAATACCTTGAGGCCCGTGAACAATGATCTTCTTAGTAGAGGGAACATTGGCAGTGAGTAGGATTGAAGCATCACATTGCTCTTTGCGTAAGATTTGTTTCAAATCTTTAAACATGATTCCATGAACACTGTGAACAACCTGAAAATTATATAAGTTTTGTATAGGCTTAAACTCATCAGTATTAACAACAAATTAAAAGTTAAGTGTTATTCAAGTACAATATTTAATATTAATAAGTTGAACAGAAATTAACTATGTATAACTACACCATAGTCATAGTATTTTGTTGAATTACATTTACAGAGAAAAGACTATCGTTACTAGGGTTGAATATTCTAATCTAATTTTGCTATACTAACAACTTTAAAACATTGCCACAAGATCTACAGTAGAATCTCGATTATCCGAGTCTCGGTCAACCGAGCCTCCGGGTTAACCGAGCTAGTAGTTGAAAAAAAAATTAAATAATGCTATTATTAATTTATGAGTTATACGGTATAAAGATACCTGTCATTGCTTTATGTGCACAAGTGATTGCAATGGCTATCTGACAGCTACTAAATCGACCAAATCAAGCTACATATTCCTGGTACCGGGACAGGATTTAGGTCATTTCTCGATCCCCTCTCAGAAATTTCGGGACGGGAAGTAAAAACTGCTGGTGTTTTTTGTTGTGAGTGTGTACTGTACTTCTGGTGAAGATAAGACAAGGAACTAGTGGCGAGCAGTTCCAAGTAAACAACCCCTCTCCCCCCTACATCCGTGCTGAGTGCATTTTCAATGGAGGCCGGCAGCCATTATCAGGTTACTGATAACGATCTCAAACAGAACCAAACATCCATGTTGTACACGTACTAGATCAAATTCTAGATTTGTATTGTACTAAACCCTTTGCAATTTACTGAATTTAAAACTAGTACCGTATAAAACATTATTTGTCAAATGAAATTAATCATTGAGTAAATGGAGATGAGATAAGGAAATAACAAACACACACTACACTCTCCTCAAAGTTCGATATCACAAGCATACAGAGAAAATGCTGTGATTGGCTATGTAATCCCGCCTATGTGGTTGCCTAGCAACAGCTAATGACGTCAGAGACAGCTGATAACGGTGCAGCTGTCCTCACTGACAACCTGGCACCTGCCTTCCCCCTCCTAAGCACACACTGCAGCTGTCTCTCTTCCCCTCTGCTTTCCTTCTCTTCCTTGTCCTTTCCACCTGTCATCTCTTTCTTTGCCTTCACCCCTCATCTCTGTGCGCTCGTAGCTGGACAGTCTGATTTCTTCTCTCTCACTCCTTACATCAGTGACAGTTGGTGATTGGAGGTGTAAGCGGACGAAAATTGAACGTTTTATTAACAAAAGTGCAAGTGGGTAATGCGACTGGTCGAAAAACATTGAAGAAGGGTGATTACGAGCAAACATCCGAAGCTCTCTTTCTATGGTTTTCTCTGCTGAGAAACTTGGGTAGTCCTGTGAGTGGACCGATGCTCAAGCTAAGGGATTCATTACAGTATGAATACATTACACTTTTCCTGGTAGAATTAACCTATTATTATGAGGTTTTCAGATCGAGGTGGTTCTTGGTCCCAATTACCTCAGATAATCGAGATTCTACTGTACTAAGAATCTTAGTGAATTTCAAATAAAACAGAACAGTTTTCATTTATTTATTTTGAATTAGACAAAATTCCTTTATTCACTATACCCGCAGTCATTACTTACATTTTATAATGTGACTATACAGTAACGCTAGGTAAAGGTCGAGGTTGAGTGGTAGAGAGGACTTTGTAGTCCTAACTTGGCCTTGTTAAACAAGGCAAACTATATCTTTTTACTTTCTGTATCCAAGGCTACTAAATTATATAACAACTTAACTTATGCCCAGTGCTCTGAATGTCAAAGTGCAGAAATTATAATTAAATAACCAAAATGAAATTACTTTAAAAAGTTCTAGAGCAACGGGAGTGGTTTTAATCGGTTGAGAAAGTAGAACTCTACTCTACAGGTTGAACTTTATATTCAATTATGGTATTGCTATATTTTGATAGGTAAATCAAAACTTTCAATGGTCACCATTTTGAAACGGACTGTTCGAGATAGCTGGTTAACAAACTTAACATAGAGATTTGTAATATGTACCAATGTTTGTGAAAATCCAACAAAAATGCAAATTGTAGAGTGGTCACAATTCACTAACAAAGGGAATCTAGGAATTTTCATTTATAAAAATGTTTGTAACTAGAGGAGAGGAAAAGGAACAACAAGTAAAACAACATTATCATAAAATATGATGTTAAAACTTTTAGACAATGAAATGTAATGAGGTCAATCTCTATCATATCAAGAGATCCTAGATTCTTTCGTTCCTTTATTTCCTTTCTATCGTTTATTTAATAGTGTAAGTCAATTTGGCATCTCATGATTAGCTATAAAATAAACATTATAAATTATTCCATTCAAGAGTTCCACTAACTCTTTGTCCGACAATAATTAGCACATATTAGTAAAAATTGTAACATAAATTGACCTTTTATACCATCCACAGTTTACAGGTTGCTCCATGGTCTTTATTCCCCAAACCCCTGGTATGATGTCATTCAAGGGTCATTAATAACCATTTATTGTATGGGTTCCTTGTGTAATTATTTATAGCTAAGTACAGGTGTAAGGCTTCTAGTAACATATGGTAATAAAATTAGTTTGAATCTTGCAAAAAATGAAAAAAATTATTTATACCATCCACAGAACAGAGAGAGCTGCTCCAATGAGCTTTTGTCCTTCTTCATGAGGGGACCGTACGTAGAACATGACGTAGCCGATGATGTAGTTGTACAAGGTGAAGGCCGCTTGTTGCGGAAGACGAGGAACAAAACGAATCAGGTGACGTAGGATTTTGAACATCAACTCTTGCTTCTCCCGAGTCAACCTCTCTAGAATGTATCTGAGAAATAACGCACTGTCTTCCACCAGGCAGTTCCATATAACCTGTGATAGACAGACAAGTTTCAAGACTGTTGATTTAAAATTTAAAAAAATGATATAAAACCATAGAATGAAGAAGCAACAACATACTGACAAGACCAGAATCATTAATAACAAAAAAACACATGTGTCTCAACAAAACTTTACCTACAGAATGATTTGATTTATTAACTGACTTTGCTTTGTGATTTATCATATTTTAGCACATTTTCTAATCTACTGTTTTACTAAAAGAAGTTACTATATTCATTTCACTTTTGGGCTTTCACGGTCGGTGGCACAACTATAATCTATTTCTTCCAGTTCACCTGCAAAAAAGTAAAACTTGAATTAGGTTGAGATATTTCGAGTAATTCACTTGATGTAGAGTACCATCTTCAGTGTAGAGTACTCTTCATGAGGCTGCTGAGACCGCAACCTTTAAAGGGCGCAAGGAGGGCGGCATTAGCTAAAAGAGGAATTGAAACAAGACTTTTTCAGATATCCAAGTGGGAATCGCTGTGGAATTTCATGCACAGGTCAATATGTAAACCGTCATTGCAAGTTAACCAATTCTTCCAGTCAAAAAACATAACTGCACAGACGCTTACCTTATCCTCCACGGTCAAGAGAGATCGATGGTACTAAGTTCACCTGCTCAGACTGCCGAACCTCTTCAAGGAGTAACCTCCTAATGGACACCTATGTCATGTACATGTGTTTTACTAATGATTATGAAAATGTTCTAGGCGAGCTTGACTATTTTGGCTGGTAAACGCCATTTGCTTTTTGTCTGGCTGTTAGGCATCTTATATGCATGCATTAATGCCTCTGACCATCTTCAGAGACTTGATGATGGTACTCTACAGCGAGACCAAAATATCTCAACCTAACTAAGGGTTTTGACACGGTGTCTACTGGAAGAACTAGATTATAGTTACATTATACGGTTAGAAAACTCAATAATCTTTTGTTTGTGAAAACCCAAATGAAGAATGCTTGATAAAATGTGTTTATAAAATGTTACAACTGTAAAACGTGTAATTAATTTGTCAGTTACTTACATTTTTGTCGATAAATTCTTACTAAAACTTGTTAGGATTTAAAAAATTATTCTTTTTTTTCAAAGTCTCTTTAATTTAATTTTAAGAGTGCTTTCAGTATGAAACTGATGATGCCTTAACCGGAAAAGCGCCCTTAAAATTATATTAAATGAAACATTGAAAAAAATAATTATCTCAGTTACTTACTGCTGTTGTTATAGTATTTATTTCTCCAGCACTCAAGATCTGTTGACACTTGCTTATATCAATAATGAAAGCATGTGTTTATTATTTACTTGTATTGAAAGTGTCTCCATGTAAACACCGTTCTTTGTACACTGTGTTATTTAGTTTAACCAAGTTAAATTTAATCATTATAAATTATATGTCTAACTGCACGAATTAATCATTCCTCTGCAAATTAACATAACTTTAAACACATTACTTACATCTATTTTTTATCTAGATTTTATCTTTTTTATCTAGATTTTATCATTTCAAAATTCTCTGTAAACTTAGTTCCAAGCAATATGTCAACACAATTACTAAGAATAAGAATTGTAAAGAAGAACAAAATACAATACAAAATACATTGACAATAAAATATGTTATGTTATCTAAACTATAAAAAAAATTGAACATATCCTAAACATTAAACTAGAAAATTAAATCATTGTATACAAACCAAAGTGTACACAAAACTAACATTGACATTCTCTATGAGACAAAAATGTTTAATATACCCATACATTATATCTCATATGAGGGTACCAAAAAAAATAGAATTCTGTTCTTGTATTGATATCACATTGAGAACAATCAACACCTATATCTGATGTTATATGTAAGCTTGCCTGGTAGGCTATCTCGTAGACTGCGTTTCCGTCAGGTGAGACAGCCGCATCATCCAGCATGTTGATGATCTGTATGACGGCTGAACACAGACACGAGGGGAACAGTGAGTGAGCCGAGTGGATCAGGTGACTGGTGTTGCGCTGAGTGTCACCTTGCTCTCCTCGTCACCACCTGCCGATGACCATCAAACTACACTCAAAACTCACGCTAAACTACGCTATATTACAATTTTTGTTTAATCTAGACTTTATGTGTTTATTCTAAATTATTGTACCTCTAAAATTTGTATTCATTTTAACCCTTTGAATGCCACAGACAGTTAAATTTTATATACATGCTATTTATGACCTTGTCAATGATTTGTTATCCTTATGACAAATAAACATATTCTATTCTAATAAAAGTGAAGAAATATCTTTTTATGATGGTAGGTAAGACAAAACATAAAACCATATCTTAATTTTTTTACAGTTGCAAATGGAGTGACACAAGGCACGGGAGTGTAACACTACTGCATGATGCAGCTGTGTAGCACTGTACGAGGTTTTACTACAAATTGCTGGTTCTTATCCACCTAATGGGTGAAAAATACCGTAGTACACGAGAGCTGCCTAGATATCAGGACTCAGCTTTAAATGTAGCTTCTTTTAACAACAATTCTTTATGGCAATGTTTGTTAACTTATGATACAAGTATCATTAGAGTACACAACTGTTATCAACTAAGTGCTGAAAACAGTATTTTACCGAGCTCCAACTAACTTGAGAGTACAAAGCTTGGGTTACTTTTATTTAATTAATATCTCTTCACCTATAAAGGAATTAGCAAAGTTTTTTTTAATGTGGTTAGTATATCTCTACATGGCTTCCACGATGACGATATCAAGGCGATGATCGAGATTCATCCAAGTGTTTTCCAACATTTCTCGACACCTGTTGAAATGTATCTATAATTTTTTTTTCTTTCAGCTCATTCAAGGAGCCGTATTTTTAGTCTGATAAACCTCATTCTTTATAAAGCCCACAGGAAGAAATCGTGAGGGTCTCGTCATCCTATCAATGTCCAATCCAACGCCAGGAAAATTTTCATCCAAACAATCCCACATCTAAAGACCAGTGAGCAGGTGCGCCATCTAGCTGAATATGATGTTTGGAATATCTTGTAACTGTGGAATGACAAAAAGTTCCAACATATCTTGGTAAACAGCTCCTGTGACAGTTTTTTCAGAAGAAAAAAGGGCCAACAATTTTGTCAATCATGATTCCACAGCAAACGCTTTAGTTTCGGTGAATCCCGCCATTTTCAATCACTTCATGAGGATTTTGTCTTCCCATATTCTACAGTTATGTCTATTCACTTTCCCACATTCATGAAAAGTGGTTCATCGCTAAAGCAAATGCGCTTTGAAACGTAAAATCTTCATCTTGGCGAAGTCAGCATGTCTGATGCAAACTCAAACGCAGGTTTGTCATTGGGTTTTAAATGTTGCAAAAGTTGTAATTTATAAGGATAGTACTTCAGCCGCTTTCAGAATCTTATGAACTGTTGATTTTGGAATATGTAACTCACGGCTAGCACTACGTATGGACTTTTTAGGATTCCTTTTAAAAGAAGCTTCAATATGTTGAACCCTATCTTGAAGGACGCATGGTCTTCCTGTAGTCTTGACTTTTTTCACACTACCAGTCTCATTGAATTTTTTTACCCATTGTAAAATGTTGCTTTTTGATGGAGGTTGTCTATTGAAAAAAGTCTGAAAATTTCGACACACTTGTGTTAAAGAATGGGTCTCCGCAAACCAAAGTACACATTTAGCCTTTTCTTGATCACTTAACATTTTTGCTTTTAGGTTATACAAATAGTAAAAGTAAACAAACATGACAACAATGATATCGTAAAAAAACTTGATCATATGGCTCACAAAATGAGCCGTATTTGACAGCCATATGTTCAATAATAACAGGTGTGTGAATATTCAAAGTTGTACTAATCATTTGTGGACACTCTGTATAATAAAAGTATATAAATGTTATACATCTTTCAAAATTTTCCACTTAGAACTAATATGGTCAAATAGATAAGCTGCAAACCTACTATGGTTTGGCCATTCGAAGAGGCGTAAGCAGTGTCACTGAAACGACAAAAAATATGTGGGCAACATACTTCCACAAGCTGTCTACAAATGAAACCCACAACACAGACTTTGCCCCAAGGGTGTTGATTCTTGGTGTGGTTACAACTAAGCGTTAGCTGAAGGCAAGACATACAACCACAAAGATAGCTTGCCTTATGAAATTATGCTTGAAATTAAAAAAAATATTTAGAGCTCTGACAAACCCTTAACTTAAAGAAAAATGCTTACACGGACACACTCAAATCCCAAATAAAACGAGTTTTTGTAAGAATCGACACCCTCAAAGTTGGAGTTTATGATGCTGTTCTTTCATTTAATGATGGTCAGAGCAGCCAACTAGAAATATACCAGAAGCTAGGACTCAGTTTAAGTGAAAGGTCAGTGAGTGCACTCCGTGAATGGATTTGCTGCGATGGAAAAAAGTGAGAAGGCTGCAGAAAGTATCACTAAAGAAGCCTGGCAATAAAGAAGGAAAAAGACTGATGGAAAAAGACCAGGAGGAGCTTGCAGATGATCTCCAATATGGTGCTAGACTCTTTTAAGGTAGATCACTAACAAATTTTATCTTGTCCCAAGGGGTCGAATTAAAACGTGATTTACCGAAAACAGCATTTTATTTCATAAAGGTACACTTATTTCAGAAAGTATTAATGCTACAGACTTGGAACTTGTTTTAAACTTAATCTATATAGGGTTAGGGTTACTGATTAGACCCATTTTTATTGTCCTATCTCTGCTGAATTTAGAGAAAAAATATTTTAAATTTCAATACATAAATTTTTGTAGTGTTTTGGAAATAGTATTTTTTTACATGTAGGATTTTATTAAACATGTAAAATTGGGTCTTTATGCTCAAAATGAGGCTATGAATGTTATTTGAAAAAATCAAAACTGTATTTTTAACCCTTTGAAGGCCAACGGGTTATACGTCGCGGTACACCCAAAACGGCCGCGGGCTAAATCAGCTAAATGGCATTCAGTGTATGTTACATAACTCTGGTATTTGTAAACCAATTTCATTGTTTTTGGTAACAGAGTTTAAGGAGTATGAAACTGTCTGTATTGAGCCTTACAACAAACTGTCCCAACAGTTCCTTAGTAATTACCTTAGATATTCCTTAGTAATTTCTGTGTAAGAGGTGGTACTTCAATAAGAGGAGGGTCAACACAGTAGCAGGGGATACATCTGAATGACAATTTCCGGTAAGGAGTATAGGTTGAAAAAGTTTAGGATCCACAGTTTTATGGGATAATAGGCTACCATATGTTTTACACTATCATAGTTTCATTAAATGTTATCTGTGATGAGTGCTTGTAGCAAGACTACTAAAGAACTTGTTTCTTTACTAAAGTATAGAACATAGTTTGAATCTACTTACCTTCATCGTGGTCATCTCCTACTGCATGGTGAAGGCTGGGCTCATAAGCAGCTTGAACTGTAATTGGAATTGTTGTTACCAAAAAGTTCTCTCTCTCAGATCGCCTTTTGTCCTCTCTCTCTTGCAATGCCATTTTAATCAGCTCGGTTTGCTGCTTCTTACGTGTCTTTGTTGCCGTTACTAGCGATCGCTATGAAAAACCATTCAAACAGTTTTACTTTGAACACTGTATTTAAAAAAAAACATACTTATTTATAGTCTAGGAAGTTTGTTTAGTTCATTAGATACTTATGTAGTTTGTATTAAACGTACATACATCACTTGAATGCATGCTAATACATTAACAGCAGTAAAGGGATAAACTTTGAATTAGTGGATATAAAATGAAATAAAGAATGCAATGAAGTACAGGAAAAAAGACACCAAGCTTGGACAAATTTTCAAACAGGAAAAACCCGACAAACCCAATTTGAGAGTCTACTACATACAAGGCCTTCAGAGGACAACTACACAAGTACAGCCTTCCTACACTAATGCTTAAAAATAAAGAAAGGAAAATTGAAAATAGCTTATTACAATAAAGAAAATGTAGACATAAGGGCTTAACCTAAGCCTTTGAACTGTGATGAACTAAAAACAGTTTTAACAACAGACAAAAACATCCGTATACAAACTGGACCACAAAACATACCACCAACTGCAAAAGAGGTAGAATCAGCACTAAAAGAGATGAGAAACTACAAAGCATGTGGTGAAGATCTAGTGTTTTCTCTTTTCAGAAATGCAGAAATATGCTGGTAATTCAACCAAGACATCTCTACAGTCTACACATTATTTCTTTTTAAGAAATTGAACAAAATCTGCCTACCACAGCTATAACAACTCAGTTTACAAGCGAGGAGACAGAAAGGATCCTATTGTATAACTCTATGTTTTATTTTAATGTGTCATATGTTTGATATATATATTAGTCATATGTTTGATTATTATTTAAACAGTTCATTCTATGTTTATATTTTTTAACGTAAACATCTCAATTACAATCCGTTTATATTGTATGCATTTAATTTAATCCGACTTATTAAAGATGACAGAAGACGGTGTCAGAAGTGACGTTAAATCGTCTAATTGTGGTTTTAACCCTCCAACACAGTTTGATTTCAAAAATCCAGCAACCTTGGAAAACAAGATAAAACAGTTTGAGAGATACAGTTTCCTGACTGGATTGGATGAAGAATCTGGTAAGAAGAAGGTAACTACACTCATTTATTGCATGGAAGAGGAAGCAGAGGACAAACTGGCTGCAAGGGACTTAAAGGAATCAGACAAAAATATCTCACCTTACTAAATATCCATTCAAAAATTAAGCTTCAAGGATAACTTTCTGAGCCATTTTTAGTGAAAACTGGATTAGCAGAGGGAGACGGATTAACACCATTTATTTTTTTAATGCAATTTAGAATACATAATGAGGGAATGGTACAAAGAAAACCTGACAAGATAGGAACACACATAGATGACATAAGCTAAATTGTTCAAGCTTTGCTGATGACCTCGCTCTTCCAGCCAACAACATCAAGAAACAGGAAACTGAACAGCAAATACAATTTCTACATGAACTAGCCCAAGATATTTTTGGTTAAAAATATCTGTTGAAAATACAGAACTGAAATGAAATGAAAGAAAGTTTATTTTGGAATGTATACATGATACATCAAATACATATTTCAGTAATTATATTGTATTAAGTTTCAAAAAATGATATTGCAACTACATTTACAACTAATGTTAACTATGCCGTCACTGACAAACAAAATTAAGATTAGCAAACACAATATCAACATTTTTGACAAAAACCTAGAAGAAAAATGAAGTGCATCGTGAATAAGAAACCGACTTGGCAAAATAGAATTAAGAAATTGATTGAGTCCCAACACATTACCAAAGAAACTTGCAACAAAAATGCCTTTCAATAGCCACTAAACTCAAACACTACAAGAATGTGTAAGTCTGTAACTTAGCCACAGATAACATGTACAAGTGAAACCATTAACTAACACAGTAGCTATTGAGCAATTGCTGGAAAAGAAAAAAGAATTATCAGAACATTTATAAATAAAAATATCAGAGGGATGGGGTGTGAAGACTAGCTTCTAATAATACAGTTTACAAAGAAATAGAACCATTGACAAGTGCAATGAAAAAAACAGATTTCATTCTTGGGATATTTGTTAAGGACACCATCAAATATAGTCAATAGAAAAATAATAGATATAAATTATGGAACATTAAAATTTAAAAACAACATCGAGTAGATTACAGAAATTCAAGAAGATATAAATTAGTTGGAAATTTCAAGGGAATATTTGAATCACAAGTCTCTTCAGGATCCTTAAAGATAATCATACCCCAAGACATACAAATATCAACAAGCTGAGACTGGGAAGAATGAATTAAGCAGAAGAAAACAGCAACATCCGAACGAATGAAAGAATATTGGGGAAATAAGATAACTTAATTCATCACCTCATGGGTTTTATACTTGCCCATAAAAAGATAAAAAAGAAAACGATAAAAAGGGAAAGGAATAATCGTAATGTGTTTAGGGTTTCTAAAAAAAGTGCATGTCAATGTTTCTAATAATTTGAACATTATATCCTTAAAGTCAAAAGCTTCTTTAACTACTAGTTTGTCAATGCCCACTTTATAAACTCCATTTATTTTGTAAATTGAACTACCTAATAATGTGAATTACAAAATGTATTTAGTTAACTAATGCAACAAACCAAAGAATATGTACAAAATGCTCAAGAAGGAGAAGGGGGAACACTCCATGCTTTGTTGAAAACAAGTTTTAATACTTTTATGTTTTAGTCAACAAAACCAAATACTAATTTTAACTCCTGGTAAAATAGTTGTATGTTTAGTCAACGAAAGTATTCATACTAATTTTTACTCCTAGTAACTATAAGACGAGACAATATTTAATCATATTAATTGACTAACTGTACATTAACCATAAGAGTTTTGAAAGCCATTTTACTGTTTCAGCTGTACTTGTATTTTACTACTTGCATATTCTGCTACCAACCTAAAAGCGCAAAAGCTTATAAACGTCTTAATCTACATTTACTCATAACTGACTTCCACCTCTAGCAACAAACTAAGCAAGACCTAAATACTCATCAGACAAAAAAAAAGAAATAATAAACAACATTATTTAACTTAATTCTTAGGATTTCGCATTAATTATTTAATATTTATAGCTGTTAAAAGCCATGTAAAGTAAAAAAAGGTTGAGGAAATGAGTTAGTAAACCAGATGAGAAAATTTATTCAGGAGAACTGCGGGCACAGAAAATATCAGCCTTTTTTGTTTAAGTTTTTTATGTAGGTGGGTAGATTATTGTTTTAGAGTAACACAATCAAAATTATATGTTCATTTAAAATTTCTTTGGCTGGATTTTAAACTATGCAGGGTGTTTCAAAACTCATTGAGTAATTTTAGTTGTTCCTTGGACTTAGTAGAGCCAGAAAAACATATTTTTCCAAAGCCTATTTGTAAGTTGTACAGCCGTGCAACAACTTGCAAGATTTTTTCTTTTTATTTGTACACATTTTTTGTTTCCTTTTTTTACAACTTCGCATGAAAACTTGATATTTTGCATACAATTTAATACCAACTTGACAATCTCGGCAAAATAATCGAGAATGTGTAAATTTAAAATAAGCCTACGTCTGGTTCACTAGTTAGGTTAGATTAGGATACGTAGGTTAGGCAAATATCTCAAAGTGCAGGAGGTGCGTAGACTAGCCAGAGATGTGAAAGTGCAGTTAATGTAGAGAAAGCTTCATTCGCTTTCTCTCACATAGGCAGGGCCGTAGCCAGGATTTTGGGAATACCGGGCAGACATTGCTCGGGCCCATAGGCATAACCAAGGTGGAGTTAAGAAAGGAAGATTCTACCCCCTGAGTGGTATTGAACATACCAGCAATAGTTGTTTCCCAAGAAAATCTAGAAATGTTAACCTTCCAGAGGGCGCATGGGTTTTTAAAACGTGAGAGGGCGCAACCGGAGGTTACTTCCAGGTGGGTTAAAACTTTAATGAAAATGGCAAAACATTGTTGTTCTTACAGTATGGCATTGGTATCATCATTTTACCAAAATTAAATGCAATTGGTGTATTGAAACATGGAAACTATAAAACTAAAAAATGATACGATGAATTCACCTGCAAGCAGGATCGTACACGGAGGTTAACTCCGGGTTGCCCCATAACCCAAGGAGGCGCATCACGGAAGTTACTTTTGGGCTCTAATATAAACAGTTAAAACTAACTAATTCCAAGCTGTAAGTGGCTAAATTATATTTTGTCGTGTTCTAAGAAATAAGGACGGAAGGTACAAGGATTCACAGGTTTATGGCTTGTGTGTAGGCGATTTGATTAACAAACACAGATACACCCGGAGGTTACCTCCGTGATGCAAGCTCTGGAAGTTAATGCAAAATGATGTGTTTTGAAGCTTTTTTAGATACTATTAACTTTATTTAGATGCATTGGGTTGAGGTTAGCAAGATCCAACAGGGACCCAAGGTTTGTCCCCAAAAATTTTTTAAAGGGTTTAGATGCAAAATAATTTTTTTTTGCATTATTTAGATTTAAACGTCTGCATACCTGTAACCTGTGGGATTGACTTTTGTCACCATTAGGTGGGCTAGCATACACTTCACCTCTTTTTGACAAAACCACAATGGTACTAACAAACTTTTAGTGAGGCAAAACTCATCAGTCATCAGGTTACTGTCTTCCCCAACCCTGCTAGGTCTCACACCCGCACTGTTGCCAACTTTACTGAATAACATTTATTATTTTATTAATTAATAATATTGTTATTTTTTTAATTGTAAAACAAAAAGTAAGATTTTTTAGCATTTGAAGTGAATTGTTTTTCCTTGGATCTTGTATAATGAAAGATCAATCAGAATGGCCTCTGGGGTTCTATCCCCCATTCCACCCCCCTCCCTCCGGTTTCGCCACTGTGCTACATATTAGTAAAACATGGGCAACTTCTCCTCACGCTCTCAGGTCAACCGCACGGAGCGCACTGAACTCTGGAAGAGTTGTGCTTTTATCTTCTAGCAGAGATCTCCTCACCTTGCCTCCGGCCAATACCCAATACTTTTGGGTTGCCCTTATAACACAAAATTTATGTTGGGATAGTTTTTTTAAATAACTTAACAAAACACATTGCTAACATTTTTGGTTATATCCATTTTATTAACATAGATAAGCAGACAATTGTGTCGCTAAACATTGTTTAGCCGCACAAGTGTCATCTAAACAATACGCTTAAGCCCTATCACACCACAATTTCTCACATCTCTTCAATGCTTATGGATTTTAACAAGCCTTGAGTTAATGTATTTTGTAAAATTGTCTAGAGCACTTATGCTAACTTATATATCTGTGATATATGCTGTTTTTACCTATAGCCATTTGAAATGTTTAACCAACCACATTTTGTTTGTATTGATGAAACCATCTATGTACATGTGCTTTTAATAACTTTGTCATGTTAGTAATTGGATGTGTGCTAAATTTTAAGTTCATTAGTCAAGTTGTTTATGCATTAAAAAATAAAACATGACAAAACAAAATGGCAGTTGTATAACTATTCAATAGGCTTTGTACATAAAACGTTATACAATTTTCTGGCTTTATATATTGTCCCAGAAACAATACCTTAAAATACTTAATGGAAGTTTTTAAAAATCCTCCACGAAATTTTAAGATCTGTATTGGGGAAACTGGAGTATATCAAGTAAGGAACAGCAATGTAAGAGAGGAGTGAAAAGTCAACAGTAGTAGAAAAAGATAGAAGAAAACCGGTTTAGATGATTGGGACATCATCCAAAGAATGAAGAACACACGGCTACCCAGAGAACATGCTAGAAAGGATTAAAGAAGGACACAGACCAAAAGAGAGGTGTAGGAGAAGATGGATGGATGAAGTGAAGAAGGACATGGAGGGACTAAAATGTTTTTAGAAAGAAGTTAAGAAAAAAATTAAACATTTCACTGTAATGTAGAGGCTTAGGCCCACAATAAGTAGAGCGGGACTCTCAAACGTGTAAGCAAGAGTCTACTATATTTTTAACTTAAAAATAATAGAACTTATAACTGCAAGATTTCTAAGGTCAATATTAAATTTTCAATATTTCGTACTACTTTTGACTAAAAAGTTAAACTTGTTCAACATTTTAAAGTTGAAAAACCCTTTAATACAGCTAAATTGTATATTGTATAAAACACAATGTACACTGGCTAAAAAATAAACCATGTGTTTGGTCTGATGTTTGTAGAGTGAACATCTTTTATAAGCCTACAAAACTGTACTGTACTGTTTATATCTTATTTTACTATCAAACAGTTCTAATGCAACAAAATATTTTAGACTTTAAAAACTGCAAAAAGCAAAACGTATTTAATTTATAAATACTTGCCATGCATAAATTTAATGTTTGCTAGACTACAAATATTATATTACAGTATCATATCAGCAATGTTACTCTTAAATATTACTTCGCTACAAAGAGAAATGTTTAATACAGCAGAGTTAGAGAAAAGAGATTGAAGAAAGCAGACGAAATCTGAAATATTTATTTATGACTCAACTTACGAACTTTTTAACAGTCTGTTGGTTGTGTCTTACATGGGACTCTTGATTCAGAGTGACTTCATCAACCTTGGTTTTCACTTGGGGCATCCAAGGAGGGTCAACGACAGGTAGAGACTCAATACCAATTTTTGGTGAAGGCAGAGTAAACTCGATGCCTGGGGGAGGTACTTTGAATGTTACATGTGCTCCTTCTTCCATCCTGGGCCACACTTGGTACCTTAGCTTCCAGAGCACTTGAAATCTGTAAAGTCACATTCAAATAAGTCATTCTAATAGAATGAGCCATCAAAGTTAAGTTACCATTGCAGAAAGTAAAACGCATTAACAAAAAAATTAAAATACTTTTTTCTGTTCCTTTTAAACTGTGTTAGGGTAACCCTCACAAGGTAATTTTACCCACACTATGTAGTCTACAACAAATAATTTCAGTTGTGATTAATTGTTCTAATACTAAAATGCACAACTTGTAGCATATATATTGAACAGTTAATATGAATTTTAGTAATGATCAGCCAGCAAGATTAAGCTATAATCTATACTATTAGTATTTCGGTTAGGGTTGTCCGGAGTGTTGAGATCTCGGAATCTGGCTGGGGTATTTCAGATTTTTTGAATAGAAATGGTCCTTAGTGTGTGGAGGGTGGGGAAACGAATAAAATTATATAGATTTTTTATTTTTATGGGGTTTTTGAGGTTCCCAATTCCCCATGATATATTTCTTTTTTAGTAAATATTTATTAGTAAATATCAACGGATTTGTTTGAAACTCGACACATAGTTGTATACCATTAACCCAAAGACCCCTACTGATTTTGGGGTTTGGGGCACAATATATGGATGGGGGTTAAAGGGGCAAGAAATAAAAAAATTTGATGTGGGGTATCAAAAAAGGGAATATTATGCTGATTTCAAAAATATATTGGTTGTCTACCAAATTGTATTGGGGAGGAAGGGGTTCTAAAACATTAAAAATCCATGAGATAGGCTGGCGGATGGCCGAGTTTTACAAATGATCAGGGGCCCCAGCTGGCGCAGCTAGTTTTATAGTATTTTCATTACAAAGTTTAACTAACTACACGACAATTAAAACTTAATATTTTCATTATTTAAAATAGGAAACATTCTCAATATATCTATTGTTATGAGATCATTTTAAACTGTAACTGAAATAAAGCATAATACAAGGCGTGTTTTTAAAGTAAGTACAATTTTGGAATTCCGCTGCTGCAGCGCTACGGTCGGCGTTCTGCGCATGTCCGTTGTGTACCTGCATCTCTTGGTCACGCCCAGACACCAGTACGCCATTTTAAGTAGGGCTTGTCTGTGACTGTTTAAAATGCCTCCGTCTATCGAAAGCCCCGCCGCCTGTGAAGTTTGATCTGTGATTCGTTTTCTTAGTTCCAAAGGCCTAAAAGCAGTCAATATTTATCGTGAGATCAGTGCAGAGTACGGATAAAACATTATGAGTGCAGGATTAGTAAGAAAGTGGGTTAGGGCGTTTAAAGATGGCCGCTCTAATGTTCATGACGAGGAACGCAGTGGTCGCCCTTCGCTCATTACTGACAAGTTGATTGGACAAGTTGATGAAAAATTCAAGAGAACAGACGTTTCACGATCTTATCATTATCTGAACAGTTTCCTGAAGTTTCTCGAAGTGTCATTTACGACATTGTGATGGAACGGTTGCACTACTGGAAGTTGTGTTCACGCTGGGTTCCAAAAATGCTGACTTAAGTGCACAAAACGAAACTTTGGGCAGTGCTTTGGCTTTGATGAAGAAGGGATGATTTTTTAAGCCAAATAGTGACAGGCGATGAAACATGGGTCGCCTACAATACACCAGAATCACAGCAGCAGTCTATGGAATGGCGACATTCAACCTCGCCCAGGAAAGTCAAGTAGAGACAAACGATGTCTGCCCGAAACATCATGTGCACAGTGTTTTGAAACAGGAAGGGGGTGTTGTTGGTGGAGTTTTTGCCTTGTGGGGACACAATCAATTCAGAGACCTACTGTGAAACTTTGAGGAAAATCCGCCGTGCTATCCAGAACGAAAAGCGAGGCATGCTGACTAAAGGCGTCATTTTGCTTCACGACAATGCCTGCCCACATGTCACAAACAGAACCCAAGGTTTGTTGCGAAAATTTGGTTGGGAATATTTTGAACACCTTCCCTACAGTCCAGATCTTGTGCCAAGCGACTTCCACATGTTCCTTCAATTGAAGAAGCACCTGGGCGGCTTGCGCCACGATGAAGTCAAAATGGCCGTGCTGGATTTTTGTCAAGTCAGGTGGCAGAGTTCTATGACATCGGAATTCAAAAGCTAGTTGGACGATATGATAAGTGCCTCAATATTGGTGGCAATTATGAAGAAAAATAGTTTTAAGTACAGGCTTTCATGTAAAATAAAAATTATTATGAAATCTCTGCTTTTTATTGTTTTATCTAAAAACAGTACTTAATTAAAAACACGCCACATATACCATACTTATAATAATCTGATAGCATTCGCATAATATTATTATAAAATACTGAATACAGTTATTGAATAAAATACTGAATAAACATTATTGTTGTTATAAAGATTAGCTTTTCAAATACAAAATAAACAACATGACGTTACTGGAGAACATCATAATACGAATCTTCTGTGCTGGTTTGTATTATGGGGGTACCAATATCTAGGTTGTGAAAAAGACAACCTATGGTATAAGAAAGGATTTATCTATAGAGGTTAGAGATAGGGCTTGTTGATATCATTATAAGACTTGATGATAGGTAATGTTTTTGAATCTACAGGGTCAGGCAAAAGTGTGGAAACGCCTTTATAACTTTTTAACCAGTTTTTTCAGCGCAACCGAAATTGGTACATTTTATTAGAGGAAACAAAAGTACCTTTTAATGCTTACTGACACTTTGCCCCAGTTTTCAAAATGGGGGATTGGGGGTAGCTCATAATTTTTATAGGGAACCCCATCAAGTGACACCTCTTTTGAAGGTCTTTGAAAATGTTGAATGCTGACAACTAGACGTCTCTATTCTAACCCAGAATGAAATGGCATCCATTTTAAGTTACACAGATTTTTATTACGCAAAAGTGTGGAAACGCCTTTATAACTTTTAGTCAGTTTTTTCAGTGTAACCAAACTCGGTACATATTATTAAAGTTATTAAAAGTATCATTTAATGCATACCGACACTTTGCCCCAGTTTTCAAAATGGGTGATTGGGGGTTAGACTTAAACCTCTGTGTAAGTTAAAATCAACGCCATTTCTTTCAGGGTCAAGCTAGAGACTTCTAATTATCAACATTCATCAATATTTTCTAAGACCTTCAAAATGAGGTGTAACTCTATGGGGCTTCCTTATGGAAATTATGTGGCTACCCCCCCAATCCCCCATTTTGAAAACTGGGGCAAAGTGTCAGTAAGCATTAAAAGGTACTACTTTTGGTTCCTCTAATAAAATGTACCGAGTTCAGTTGCACTGGAAAAACTGGTTAAAAAGTTATAAAGGCGTTTTCACACTTTCGCATAATTCAAATCTGTGTAACTTAAAATCGACGCCATTTCTTTCTGGGTTAAGAAGAGACTTCTAGCTTTTAGCATTCATCAACATTTTCTGAGACCTCCAAAATAAGCAACTTTTGGTTCCTCTAATAAAATGTACCGAGTTCGGTTGCATTAAAAAAACTGGTTAAAAAGTTATAAATGCGTTTCCACACTTTTGCCTGACCCTGTATTTTAGTACTGTTTGCCCAAATGACAAATGAAAATGTACGCTTCTTACCTAAGAATTGCGTTGATGCGAATAGCTGGGTCCTGGTGATGAAGTGCGTGCTGCATGACTTGTGTGGCCTGCACCGGGGCTCGCACCGCAGCCAGTATGAACAAAGCCGCAGCACTAGCCGCAGCCTCCTGGCTAGTCTGCAGCAACAACTCCCAGGACACAGACAACATATCCACAAACTGGTCCTCAGTCATCACCACTGCCCCCTTCACCAATACTCCCAACATTGAGTGAAACCCCTCCCTCACCTGTTGACAATATGTGTCGTTAACATTGCATCCATACGTTCAAGCATACAACTCAACATCACAGTATTTGAAATATGTAAGTGTTTTGTTACATTTAAAGATGGATCCATCCGCTAACCAATAAATATGTAACATTTCACAAAAAAGTTGAATCCAAGTAAACTTTGGGCCTTGAATCAAGCTCAAGTTAAAGCCCTGCTGAATTTCAACCTTTAAAATAAGTAAACAAGAATCTTATTTCTAGAACTGAACAAAAGAGTAATCAATTTGTATAGGTGGATTTAATGTTTATTGCAAAATAGAAAATTTGGATTCTCAAACAAGGATATACAAATATAATTATACAAACACAATTTCTACCTGTGTTTTAATGTATTTTAAGATCTGTGGATCCTTTTTATCTTCGGTTTTCTTCTTTGAGTTGTTATGTGACTCCCCATTGGTATCATTGGCAGCACCTTTTGTAGAATCTTTATCAAAGTTTTTATCAATCCTGTAAAATAAGAACAAACACGTAGGCTAAATAAAGATATTTAACTACATGATTAGATGGTTTTATGATTATTGAACATATTAAATTAAACTAATTCACTAAAGAGAGTGATTTGACTGATTTCAAATGTGTTTTGTTCAGTTAAGCAGTGGTTAAAAAACTATTGAAACAACTTGGCCTAGACGACCTTTTGTAACCCATTTTCATTACCCTGAAATCTCACACAAAATATATTTTTGAAAAATTCATATTTGGGTTAGACTTTTCAAAAGCATTTGATTTTTACAAAGCTTAATAAAGTACACACAATTATTTCAGAATGTAATTGAATATAGGTATGATTTTATCAATGCAATATAGGTAGTGTTGTTGTGGGAGTATGACTACAAATTATTATTTATTGGTTATAGACTTCAGATGGGTAATCACAAATAAGTTGCACTAGTTGCAGAACATACAAGTTTTTGATTTGTTGACTAACTTGTCTTTCTTTGATATACTGTCCTTGCGACGAACAGGAGATGCTTGTGAGCTTGTTTGTTCACCAGCCTTGTGGCTTTTTGCTTTTGAGTCCTTTTTATTATTATCTTCAAAAAGTTTTCTTTCTTGACCACTCACAACACCAAACTCTTCTCCATAAACCTTGAAAAATATACATTGGTCCTTAAGTGTCAGAAAACTGACCGCTATGACTATATTTTAATCTGATATTGTTAATAACCATTTAATGTAATAGTTGAAATACATTAAGTATAGTTTAAAGGACAAAACCATCGTTAAAAAAACAAACAATAACAACATAAGCGCTACATTTTTTATTAAATAATACCAATTAAATTTTTCCTTGGTAGAGTTTACAGTGGTTACTGGAAATATTACACAAGAAGCAAACATGATGTAAATACAACATCTAACAAAATAAACTGGAAAATGTTCTAAAATATTATTTTGTAATAACAATTATTTATGACAATGCATTTACATGTTATCGTTAAAATTTTTGTATGTTATCGTTTCTAGGACATCTCTTAAGAACACCTGAAAATGGAATAAGCTGAAAGATAAGACAAATTGTGGAGTAGTAAGAGCAAAATTAGGTGGATCACTGAGCTCAAGGAAGACATGAGAGACTTGCACATAACAGTAGAGGATCTTAAAGAAAAAGCAGACACAGTCAACATTAAAAGACAAACAAACAAGACTACAGTTAAAACAGAATAAGCAGAGGACAGGAAGAGTGGTAACGGATGAAGAAAGAAAACTGCTCTCAGAAAAAATGAAGAAGTACTGGGCTGAAAAAAAGAAGAAAGACAGAAACCGCAACTAACTAAAATGGTCCTATGTAGGCCGTAAAATTAAAATACATTTACATGTGTGTAATATTAAACTGTACCTAAGGGCTAACTATCGTTTTAAAAAGCTCTTTTGATAATCTTTTCTTAAAGTTTATTTATAAATCGTTTACTTTAAAAACTCTTTGAATAAATAAAAGGTATTGATAGTTAGTACATTTTCATTTTTCTTTAAATGTGACAGGCTGGTTTTCATTGATTTTTAATTGTGCTAGGTAATTATTATTAAATTTTTCTTGGACAAATGCTCTGATTTCATTTGGAATAGTTTCAAATAGTTTTGTGCCGTGTTGAGTGTTTCTATTTGTCATCATTTTTTAAGATTGATTTGTATTATTGTACCAATGATTATGTTATTACTAGCTGTTTAATTCTTTTTAG
Organism: Matsumurasca onukii; assembly: GCA_018831715.1. NCBI lineage: Eukaryota > Metazoa > Arthropoda > Insecta > Hemiptera > Cicadellidae > Matsumurasca > Matsumurasca onukii. The sequence continues at coordinate 89,111,003 of CM032059.1, forward strand.
CCACAGATAAAATATGTCAGAGTATCATGATTGTGATGTTTACAGTATCCCAGAATAAACAAACTACAAAAATGTGCCATCTAATGTTCACGATTTTTGTCCTAACAATGTATATTTGTAAAAAGGCAGAATATTGCTTGGGTACTGGAATCAAACTAACTGGGTGAGGGAGTATCGACACAGTGCAGTGTTTCCAACAGACTCGATGAAACAATACAAAACTATTGTACTTTGAGACCTGTACCTTTTTCACGTTTTGCTCAATTGCTTGAAAACTAAGAGAGATACAAAAGTTGTTTGAAATAACAAGCATAATTTATTTCAAGCCACACAAACATGTTATTATATTGTTACTCTATGTTTATTAACCATATGTTTTATTGTTTGTTAATTAATATGATGGATACATGTTTCTGCGACAGACGGCTCAGATATTAGTCCAACAGTCATGGTGGACAATACTGAGATCGAAGAGGTCTACTCAACAAAATTCCTTGGGATACACCTCGACCGAGGTTTGACCTGGGAATATTATGTAGACAGTGTCTGCTCAAAGTTAGCCTCAGGCATTTATGTTTTGAGGAAATCGTCCGAATACTGCCCAATTCAGGTACTGATGACGGTGTATTACGGAGTAATCTACCCACACCTTTCCTACGGATTGGCTTTGTGGGGTGGATGCTCAAAATCAAAGTTTTGACAGTTTTCATTCTGCAAAAAGCAGTCTGAACCATTGAAAAATTACAATGGAGAGAGTCGTGTAGGCCAGCATTCAAAAATTTGAAATTGTTGACACTACCTTGCCTCTATTTTTTGGAAACTTGTCTTTTTTCAAATCTAAGTGCAGTCTCGTAAGAGGATGTGACATTCACTCTTACGAAACTAGAGGCAGGGAGAACTTCCGAACTGGGAGACACAGAACGGCAGTTCATGAACGTTTACCTTCTCAGGTAGGAGTTCAACCAGTCAACAGGTTGCCAAATTCTATTAAAAGTGCCCCAGAGCTTAATTAAGGCTTTTAAAACTCGTTTGAAAAAGGTTTTAACCGCCGAAGCATTTTACAACACAGACGAGTTTATGGCACATGACTGGGAAAACACTAACTGACTACTGGATTGTAGTGGTACAATTTGAATGAATGAGAGAGAGTGAATGTCAAAAATGTATGTCTGATTAAGATTTCAATGGTAGAATGAGTGGAAAATTTTAGCTTTTCAAAAGAATTGACGTTTGTATAACATGTAAATTGTTAACACAATAAACTATTTATTTATTATTAATTTTTTGTGTCGTATGTTTACAAAATGAAATACAATAGTACTGAAGTATATTTCAGTGTTTAATTAATTACTTTACTTAAGTATTTAACATATATCAAAACAAAATACTTGACAGCTTGCCCTTTATAGTATGAGATAATGGCACGGCCAGTCTATTGCACCCTGGGAATGTGAAGACGCAGTTGTCTTGCAGTATTATTACCACAACCTAAATTCCTCTATTGATGTCTCGGAAAGCCATTGACTTTCCACAGAATATGTTCCAGCATTAGGCCTATCTCTGTGTCTCATGTGGGTTGATCTATGGGGTTATTTAATTAGATATACAGTTTTGTTTAGTTGGCAGTATAAAATTCACCAAGGCGTTAATTAATGACAAACAAGTAAAATGTACCCATTTTATCAGTAAACGTGTGTTAAATAATCATTATAGAATACATTATAAAGCTATTCTTTTTGTAAAAATCTAATTACATAGCTTGTGAATGGTTTCATTACTGTATATCTACTTTTGTCCATCTCTGTATACCTCTCCTCAGGAGCCAAGTGAGTCAGTTTCTGTTCACGGTGTAAAATTATGTTTATCAGGGCTACGACTCTTTTGAACAGGTAGTGCTGTCTGGAAATACAGGGTCACATCCCTTGTGTATGAACAGTAAGTCTTGGTTAGAGGCGGCACAAGGACACGGCGACGCAAGGAGGGCAGCATTTTTGGGGATACTGGGTGCATGCAGCTAAAAAGAGAATTCTTATAAAGAGAATAAGGAAAAAGCTTTTAGATAATTAACAATACCCAGAACAAAATGGGAACTTTATTTTATTAATTAACTATGCGAATGAGTGGACTGCAGCAATGCACACAATAGCAACACTCAAAACACAACCCGCAGATGCTGCCACAAGGCCTGGCCTTTATCCTTACCGCCCTTCCGTCAACGGTACATCAGCTGTTTACTCTTCAGGTTGTAACATGACAAACAATTTGTTATTTTGTTTGTGAAATGTTTCTTTCTATTTCAAGAGTTGAGCAGTGATTAAGGATTATTCGTTTGAGTTGAGTAATTGTGATTGATTTGTGTAGATCTGTTGGTGCTTGTAGGTGTATAGGGCAGGGCAATACAGTAACATGAGCTTTTCTAAACCAAGTAGGGCAAAATTTCGGAAAGGAGCAGCTAAAAAGCAACAACAAAAGGAAGCCATTCTTAAAAAAGTCCACAAAATATTTTTAAATTGCCTAGTGCTAGTCCTTTAACATTTAATACTAAAACATAATGCTTTCTATTTATAGTCTTACTACTGGTAATATAGTGTTGTAACTGGGCCTGCATGCATGCTCGACCCGCCCCTGGTCTTGGTATCAGTGAACTGCGCAGAGGACATCTGCGAGTGATCATTGACAAGGTTGACCGACGTCGCTTCACTTAATGGGACAACTAATCGTAGAGCCCTACCTGGAGGTCGAGCGCTCTGAATTGTGAATAGACTGTGAAGTGTGTATAGTAAAATAAGGAATTGTACATAACCCATTAGTTTACAGCCATTAGGTAATTAATTAATTGTGTTAAACATTAGTAAGCTATATTTATATTGTGAATAAATAGTTAAATAACAAAGATTGACACCTTATAATTTGTAACCTGTGAAAAATAGTACTGTACAATTATCTACCACTTACCTCACGAACTGACTTGATAAGCCTAGTAGTTGCTCTCTGATGCCTTTTGTAACAATAAGGATGACAAAAGTTTTGATGAGAGCAATAGTAGTTGAATGAGTTTGCCATCTGGATGATAACCTAAACATAAGAGGTTTTTAATTACCTTTGCCAAGTAAAATTAGAAAAAACAGTATCTGATCAAGAAATTACCCTGAGATCAAGAAAAAAGGGTAGACCTGAGGAAATCAATTACTTTTGGTCTGAATTTTGATAATGAGTAATGATGGACAGGTTCTAAAACTTTGGTGAAGTTTTATCTCCTAGCGGGCTGGGGATACTTGAGGTGTACTCCAAATCATGTGAAGTGTGAGCTGGGGATAGTTGATGGACAGGTCCTAAATCTTTAGTGAAGTTTTATCTCCTAGTGAGCTGGGGATAGTTGAGGTGTACTCCAAAAGATGGGGAATTTTGATAATGAGTAGTGATGGACAGGTCCTAAATCTTTAGTGAAGTTTTATCTCCTAGTGAGCTGGGGATAGTTGAGGTGCACTCCAAAAGACGGGGAAAAATACTATGTCTGTGCATGATTGTTAGCAATTACATCTATGAGTGTGAATAAATTTGTTATTGGCCATTAATTTGGGTCCACTATTGTTAATAAGTGTGTACACACCCGGGTTATTAACACATGCAATTGTTAATATGGTGTGCATGATCGTTAATTTTCATCTAGCTGTGATCGTTAATTTGTGTGTGCATACTAGTTAACTTGTACTCTTGAAATCGTCATTACATTGTCAATTAATGTCATTTATCATTAGAAGTGTATGCACAGCCATTTATCGTTGTTTGCAATCAATAACAAATTCATGAATGAATATTAATGGGAGTTTTTGATTGTTAAAAAGGGTTTGCAACTAAGTAATTATTAATCAGTGTCTGTCATTGTTACTACACATTTGATCGACCAATAATCAGCATCCGCGATCATTATTCTTTGATAAGTGTGTGAAAGGCCAGTGCCATTTGCCATTGTTGTTAAGTGCTTAAGTAACCAAAATTCATTGTTTTCAGACATAACAATTGTTATGTTATTTTACTGTTTTGTACAAAACTGAAGATAAAGGTGTTGCCTGTGGAAAGCCTTATTCTAATAAACTGCTTTTACATATCTAGCATTACCGCATAGTCACTTTACAAATGTAAGAGGTGATGGCGGGAGTGATCAGCTCAGGAGTCGCGCATGATTCCAACCTGCCGCAGGTCCGCCAAAGCTAGGTTTGTTTCTTGCTATTTTGACTTAAGCAGAGAAAGAATTACTGACAAGCAATGACTGCCCTGTTCTTACCTTGAGCCATGGCAGGTTGGAGCTTGTGTCGTCAGTTTCATTACTGTCACTGGGACTCTCGGGAGGTTGATCGTCACTCAAGATACCTGGAGACTCCTCACCACTCACTTCCCCCACTCCTTGCTCTGAAGTGTCACTTCGGTCAGACAGAGAGCTCACTTTCCGCTTTGATTGTATTGAATCTGCTCTTTTAACTAAAATAATTACTTATATTGAAATATTACTATACAATTCTACGTAGGGGTGTGCGAGTACTTGAGTATCGAGTCAAGTATTTACCGATACTCGAACTCTCCTCAACCTGATCGGTAAAGCTCGAAATTTGGTCGAGTAATTTGCCTTAGGTGAAATGGTGATTTCGTTGCAGACGTTAGCGTGAGTCTAGAGATCACCGTGGGCGGTAAAACTGAATAATATAATTTGCCAAGAAAACTCCAAAATGAGCATGTTTTTATCACGATACAATAATACTCGACTCAAAACTCAAGCTTTATTTAAAAACTCTACTCGACTCAAACTAAAAAAATTTTTCTCACACACCCTTAAATTCTAGTTATTAAAAATCTGTTGCCAACTAAATTTTATTTCTTTGTGGGGATGCAGTAATTGCTAATAATAACTGTGAGAGCTACGTATCCAAGTCTCGGGTACTGCAGTATTTTTCCCCATGAAGATGGCTACAGAGCCCACAACTTGCAGCGTGCCTGCTATAGCGCCACAGCTGCGGCAGGCAGCAGCATTCTCCAAATGGACTTCTGAGCCTATTTTTGTTTCCTTTCGCTGATCTATGCCTCAATAGCAAAGAAACTACCCAATAGTTGATTTTTGTACCTAGTTTTCTCAGATTTTTGTCTAAAAGCTTCCATATTTATTTCTCAATAAACTACAAGGTTGACACGCAATCAATTTTTTAAGACTATTTAGTTTTTTACTTATGAACAGTGTGGAAACTAAAATATGTTACTTTAGTGGAGTTTTAAGTCTGGTATAGTTTTTCTAGTCATAGTCAATTCCAGTGAGGCAGTAAACTATAGCTCCAAAATTTCCAATGCTTCCTGATGTACCTGATTTAGATATAGTTTTTCTTTACTCAGATAAGTGTCTTAACAAAACAATGTAAAAAATGGTTATTTAAATACATAATTTTCTGAACCTACCAGCCCTAAAGAATTTTGGTTTTATTAATAAGAAAATGAGTTATTAATATTCAACATATTTATTTACTAAACCTTCCAAAAAATTTACTCTCCTTGATCAATTAACTGTATTTTTCAGACTAATTAAATGAAATAAATTCAACACATAGAAATTTCTAGATTAGTGGAATAATTATAAGAATTCAAACTATGATGGCGATCTCAGAGAGATAAAAGAGGGTTTCAGAACCTTTGTAAAATATATTTTTGATTGTTTGAATTATAAAATAGCAATTACTCACAGTCACAGTCTAAGATGTCTTTGGTTCCATCTTTAGTTCCACGGCGCAGTTTGAGACTTCTGCGCTTGAAGGAGCCTGACGTCACTGCCGGATTCGTACCTGTCCCCCTTCGCAATAGAAAAGGACGCCCTTGAGGTCCTGTTCTTCGACCCTTATCCTTTTCAGCTGATTCCTTTTCTTCACCCTTTGAAAGTAAGACAATACTTTTAAAGAAATTTAGTGGAAATGTCAAATCAAATAGGGGAGAAAAAGATGTACAGGAAACTTCAAACAATCAGAATTTCTCCGACAGGACAGAAGAAGACAGAATAAGCTTATAGGGGTAAAAGTATGAAATAGCTTATATGAATAGCTTTTTGAGTCGACATCTGGGTCGCAATACATTGGTAAAAAACTCAAAGTACAATACACACTACCTTATAACATATAGTTATTTATCTATTTATGGACACACAATTTTACAAAGTTGAAATACAATAGTTTTACATGATGAAGCTAGATATTTGTCTTCGATTCAATATTTACTTACATATTAAATGTAAAAACCGTAAACACGGAGTACAGTCTACAAGTGTGTCCACGATCATTAATAAGCGTGTCAACAACCAACATCCATGGTCAACAATCATTAATAAGCGTTTTAACAACTGTTACTTGCGAGTAAGCCATCTTTTTAAAAGTGTGTTTTTCGGAACATTTTAGGACTTGTAGTCCTCTAAAGTCAAATTATTAAAGCTGGAAATACAGGGCAATTTTTGACATTAGTATTTTCTATTAATTATTATTTATTACTATATTGGTTTAGAAATTACACTATAAAGTTAAGGGTAACTTATTTGGAAATATCAAACCCTTTTGGAACCACTATTTTCTCCTAAATGTCTAAAAATAAAAACTATCTATAAAAATAAAATAAGACTTTTGTCTATAGATTGCAAAGAATCCATCGGTTTTTGGTTATTTGGTGTTTATATACTTTGCATAGACCGAAACTGGCGTCAAAAAAATCCATGTGTTTGTCTATCTGTAACGTTTTTAAGGCATCTTGGACCGCTTAAACTCGTAACTCAGAATGTGTTTTTTAGGTGTTTTGGATTGCTTATACGTAAGTCAAATTGGCTGAACTATGGCGGTGAAACTTTGTTTAAGGGTTAAGCTCATCACGCAGCATGGAGCAGCATGGATGTGCCTTTAGCTATATTTCATATCTATACAGCATCCACAAAATAAGTGACAAGGAACCAAAATGGTACATAAGGAGAAGACGGTGAACTAACAGACAAACTAAATAGTTTTTCTAACGATATATAGGAAACTATTTTTTTTGTTTACTTTAAATTTGCAATTTTTTAAAAATATACAGACAGCTATGTTAACAAAGTCCCAAGGCGAAGTGCGGTTACTCTCAGCTAGTTATAAAATATAACTATTAAACTTGAAAGAAACCCAAATGATCCAATAAAAACGTTTATAGTTCGTGAAGCCTCGCCAACTTTAAAAGTTTTTATTGGATCATTTGTGTTTCTTTCAAGTTTAATAGTTATAAATCCAATAAGAAGTTCTACTAGATGTAAAATATATTAATTAATTAATATTTTCACACGTATGTACATAAACCAGCATTCCAACTATGAGGAATCATCGGGCCCAGACGTTATTCGAATAACAACAGTGGCGGCTTGTCAGGTGAAGGGAGTGAAGGGTCACTTCACCTATGTTTTAGAGGGGAAAAAATTAAACTTTAACATTTAATTTCTTCGTTTCCAAAGTCCGGGGATCACTTATCAACGAGGACAGTAAGTGCGATAGAAGCTCGACAGCAACAATCGATGGTTGCCTCGATAGTCGCCACAAAAAGTTAGTATGCCTCTATGGTTGCTTTATGCAGCACCAGCCTAGAAAGAAGTAGTCACAAAAAAGGGTCAGATGAAAAGGTTACACTCAGTACATCGATGTGCAGCCCTACGTATCATCTCGGCATACAAAACGGTCTCTGGAAGAATGAAGCCTGAAGCAGACTTTTACAAGCCTGGCAACAGTGATGGGAGAGTAAAGAAAGTGGAATATGGACCTTTAGGCTCATACCCAACTTGAAAGCCTGGCTGGAAAGAGGCCATGGAGAGATGGGGTTCCACCTAACGCAAGCCTTCACAGGACACAGGGCTTTCAGGCACTACCTGTTCAAGTACCAGAAGATTGATTCTGAGAATTGCCTCAGTTGCAAAAAGCAAATTGACAATGCAGAGCATACCCTCTTCCGATGTTTTAAATTCAACGTGGAGAGATTGGCCCTTGAAGAGGATGTAGGCCAAAAGATCAGCACTGAAAGCCTCATATGATCAATGCTGCAAAACAAAGAAAATTGGAAACGTGTTGAAAGCTTCGTCTGCAAAAGCATGGAGGCCAAAATAGAGGAACTGAGAAGTTAAAAGCCCGCCAGATCATGATGTAATACTACATTGTGATGCCATGATCTGACAAAAAAGGGTGAACTAGGAAAGAGGTGGTTGTTTAGTGGGTAGCGAAGATATAGGCTACAACTGTAAGCATCATAACATCAAGATATGCAACCCCACATACCCCTGGAGTGCGGACCCTTCAGGGTATCAGAAAGCAAATTTTTCCACCTCTCGCAAAATAAAAAAAAATGCCTCTATGGTTGCCACTGGCTGCTTTGTGTAAGATCGGAATACTTTGTTATAGGTGAAGAGCATTCTTCGGGTTTTCAATTGACGCTTATCTACGTGGTAGGGATAGACGCTAAGCGGCGAGGAAAGAGGCTGCGTTGCTTTAGCAACAAGTGATGCTAGAAGTGTATATTCAAAGCCCGTCACTTGCGTAGCCCACCAGACAGCAGACCAGTTGTCCAGCTATCATTAGACCCGCACGGCACAACTACTCTGTTTTAGGCCTACTTTTGCAACCACACGACCGGATTATGTACATTTTTAAAGAGTTAACAACTAATTTTAAATAGTTGTATATTAATTTTACTGATCCAATATTACAAAAAAATTTTATGCAACAATTTCTATACACTGACAGTGTTCTACTTAGTACGGTAGTATGTCAATGTTTCAATTATTCAACATATTATTTTTGCAACATTACAAACATTAACTTTTAATTCCCTGCTAGAACTTGCAAGCTGTAATAACTACGTTTTCAATTATTTACGTAGTTTCCTAGAGAAATACTCATATTATTGATAAACAATGTACCTTGAATTTTCTGTACACGTGTTAAGAATAAATATTTAAACGTATTTTTCCTGAAGTAGTGGAGTTCAGCGAATTTGCCCTTCACCTTCCTCTAGGCTCACAAGCCGCCACTGAATAACAAGATATTCGGACAACTGGACATGCTATACTAAAGAACATTTGTTTAAAGGTCCTCAACAACTTTTAGAAGCCAAGGGGACTGTAACTCCCTTCGTGCATGAGAACTCGACTGACCTGCAGAGTAACTGTAGTGTTGCTGCTGCCCTCGGACTCATTCTCCGGCTCATGAAGAACAAAACTTATCTTCCTTTCTGATGGCAAACCTACACAACCACACCATTGAGTACTCTTTGTTATATAGTGATTGTAACTGGCAAGATGTATTGAATCCACACAATAAACAAAACTAAACAATAAACAATCATATATCAACAACAGCAACAAGTAAGTTGAAGAGAGACCGTGATGACTGTACATGATTGCTCGCTCCATGCCTTCCAAGCTACAAACCTTCCACAACAATAGAGGGAGAGATTTGAAGGAAACAACAAAGTAAATAGTATAAAACAGTTAAATATAGAAACAGTCATTTTCACATGGAGACGTTATGCACTAAGTACATTGAACGCACACATGTAGAAACTTCTAGATTATACAATGCAAAGCATTTAAAAAGAATAAAATAATGTATAGTTGGCCTCTATTTTAACAATACCTAAATTGTCATGCAGATAAATACTGTACAAATTTAAAATGTATTTACATTATAGAAAGAAATTTTAAATAAAATAAAACAAATATTTAAAATTGTATTACATTAGGCCTTTTGATCAGCATGGCTGACTTCCTCAGATAACCTCAAAAATTCAAAAACATAAAAGTGTTATAAACATAAACATTTATAGTGCTTGTTTTTGTCAAGATGTATTTACATTGGTTGAAAAAGTAACTTGATCTATTCATGTTCTACATTGTGCCTAAAACTGACGCATAACCAAAAAATAAGTCTTCCCAAAAACTTGTTAAATATGAATGCAACCACCAAACTTAAATTAGTTTTTTAAGTAAGATAAAAGGCATCGGGACATTTCTTACTTTATGTATACATAAGTAGAGTTGTACAACATGACAACTCAGTTTTTTACAAATAAACTATTTTGAAACCAATGCACAGCAAATCAGCCACAAATCTCCCTGCTAATCGTAGTACAAAATATGCTCCGGCTATAAACTTTGTAAAAATAAAATATAATGGCCGTAGTCATAAGAGAGAAGATGTTAGCTCAGATGAATCTGTGTAAACTATTCCTGAAATTATTCTAACTAAGAAGAAGCGTTTAATAGGCTGGTTTTTCTATAATCTAGACAATTTCAAACATCTTAAATTTTTAACTTCAATGATTTAATATTGTATTATATGTCAAATGAGCAGTATAGTGTTTTAGGCTAATATATCCGTTTAGTTTTTTTAGTCCACTCAATATTATATGGTAAAAAATTGACCGGGAACTAAAAAGATATAACATACTTTTTATTTACTTTATAATAATTTAGCCTGTATTGATGACAGTAAGTGTACTATACAAAGTTTTTGTATTGATGAGTCAATTTGTATATTTTGAAACTCAAAAACTGCTTTCCACTAGGTATATTTAAAAATGTTCAGTCCTTTTAACGCCATTTTAACGGAAAACTGTTGATGGAGATAAATACCTTATTTTAAGACTTAAAACCAGTTCAAGGGGCTGTAAACTTTAGTTTTAATATTTAACATATATATTAAAATACAACATTGCCATATAACAAAGGCTTTGGCTATAATCACAGGCAATTGTTAGATTAAAACTTCAAAACAAATATTAAAATACATTAATACCTGAAAGAAAAGAGTAAAATTGAAACATTGTTTACAATTCGTTAGTTGGAGTTTGATCAAAGTCGAGTTTTTATAAAATAGTGATTAGGATAATTTGTGTTGGAAATTTCCTATCAAACTAATATATTGACATTTTTTTAAAAATCAATTAACAAAATTTTTTTCTATTCAAAAGTTTTCTCTAATGCCAAGATTGTGTCTCTAAATCACCCTGTCTGCCGAAAATTCTCTGGAATTACACTCCTGACCAAATAATCCCATTTTTACAGCTTAGTTTTCAGGATTTTATCTACTGTAAGAAAGCTCCTAATCCCTCAAGGCCATTACATTGAAGATATTTTGACTTAAGAACATGTAACTCAGTCAAAACATTTTTTTACCCTCTAGAGCTATTGATATAACGAATCTGAGTAAAAAATGAAGGTAAGAGTTTGAGAGACCTCCTCTCCAATAGATCTAGCATATTTGTTTGTCAAATGGCACTTCGAGGCAAACAGTTTGTCAGCAAGCCCCGCAAATTGCCCACAGATAAGATCTTCCTCGCCTCAACTTGTTACTTAAGAAGAGCATAGGATTCCAGCAATGCAGTCGGGGGATAAATAGTGCTATACCCTTTGGAAGTTAAAAATGTCAACTTCGCATCAGTGGTAGTACAGACAGCCTGCTCTAACATGATGGAGATTATGGAAAATCAATGATAATATTGAAAAAACTACAATATCAGAATGCATTATATCGCCGTTAAGGTCCAGCTGGTCTCTTTTTGACTACATACATACATGTTATTTGTTATTATTATGTTTTGAAATATTTTACCTAAAAATGTTAATCAATATGGAGCAACTGAAGAACTATTGAACTAGAGACATATTGCTATTACAGATAATATATATAGTCTACTAGTTCGCTATTAAATTAAAAATACAAGGGGTTTAAACAATAGGGTTAAGAGACAGGAACGATAATTTCTTACTGCTAATCTCTTTAGTATTTCTACAGACAAATACGAGGGCTGTTTGATAAGTTTGACCCAGGTTTACGAAAAGTATAAACCGTAAATCTATTTTCTTATTGTCAGCTGTTACTACCACTATTTAAATAACAGCTGGTTAATTATTGAGCCAAAACAACGTTTATTTACGTTTTGACAACTGTTTTAAGAAATAGTTGTTTTGCTAACATAGAAAAAGAACATTATTGAAGTGTGATTAGATTTTTGTTTTTGGATGGGAAAAATGTGAGGAAGTCCGTGAAGAGCTTATGGAGGTGTATAAGGACTAATCAATTTTAATGATAACCATCAGGTATTGGTTAAAGGGATTCAAACGAGGTTAAAAAAAGTTATTGATGAAGACCGTTCAGGTAGTCCAACTGAAGTGTCCACAGATGAAACTGTCAACAAAATCCATGATATTATGATAGAAGACCTCCATATTAAGGTTAAATCATTTCAATATATCGTGTTCAACCAATTTTATAAAGATTCAAGGGTAAACTACCTCAATTTGCGAGGAAAAAGTTCTCTTTCACAATGACAACGCAACAGCGCATTCCTCAGCAATTATTTCCAATACAAAACTGGTGGACCTAAGCTATGAACTGCTACTCTACCTACCATACTTACCTGATTTAACTCCATCTTACTTGTTTTTGTTCCCTAACTTGAAAAAGTGGCTTGGTGGAAAGCGTTTTACGTTCAATGACGAAGTTCTCTTGGAAAATGAAGCCTATTTTCCAGAGTTCAACTAATCGTACTCCTCGAGTGGCTTGGAAAAGTTGGAGCATCGCTGAGACAAATGTGTTAAACTGTGAGGAGATTATGTTGAGAAATAAATGTATTTAAAGCTCAAAATTTTCTTTTTTCATACTAAACACAGGTACTTATGAAACTGCCCTCATATATAGTAAACTGTAAACTGATTACTTTTATTTATTTATTTTCTGTTGTACATAATTTTTGAGATTAGAACAAGAGCTATATTGTAATGATTAAATGCTTTCTTGCTATTACTTAGTGTTCCATTTTTCAAATTCTTGAGTGGAGTAGAACAGTAAACAGGTTTTCAGTTTTTGTCCCAGGTGTGTTGGATTTTCAATATTCCTTAAATCATATGGTAAACTGTTGAGGAATTGGGTGCCTGAGTAAGTTGGTTGCTTTTCAAAAGTGAAGTACCCTGATAACATTTTAATTTCACTAGACTAGTTACGGAAATTATTCCATTTTCAAGTGTACCTACTTCAAAGAAGTAAACTTCAAGTTAAACTTTCAAACAAAAAATAACATGTTTAAAACTATTAACAAAATGGTAAATACAAATGGCACAGGCTCTTTAGACAAATATGAAAAGTCGGGTATTTAGAAAATCCACTGCAATGACTGTCCCAGATATTCCAAAGGCCAGACAGAACTTGCTTTCAAGTCGCGCTTTTGTGAGCACATTCAAGCACCGAAATCTCACCACCAGTATACCAGTCTCACCACTTGTATACAAGCATAACGGAAAATGTGACAATTTTGGAATTTGAACGAAAGGGTGAAGCAATGAATTGCAAAGAAGACTTCCACATATTTATCAATAAATTAAAAGATCCTAGTACACTCAATGTCACCCATGGATCCAACAGAAACCCAGTACTTGAATTCATACATAGTATTATCCGAACAAGATCATTTAAGAAAACTAAAATTTATTCCCTGTCCAAGCAAATATTTTTTATTCCAGGTGTGTTTAACTTGATTTTTATATTTATTTATTTGTATACCATAGTTCTAGGCCCAATTCAACACACACTTGATAGTGAAATCATTTCTGAAACTTGTCATGTGAAATTAAAATGTTATCAGTGTACTTCTATCTTGTATTTTCTTTTCTAATAACTTTACAAGTAACCCTTTATAGTAAACTTGTCCTTTCAAACAGTAAAGTGATTAACTGAGTATGGTAAACTCTAGCATAAAATTGAATTCTCTCATAGAGCTCATAGTATGTACCTCCTCCTACATTTCCAGAATCTAAAATATGCTTATTTGGTATCAGTTCAATTTTTAGCCCTATCCTAAATTACCATTTACCTACTTTTTTGTTATAAAACAAACATTGTAGTGTTGAAATGTTTCAGCAATGTGGTGGGATTGTGTAATCAGAAAGCAGGAATGTGAAAGCAAATGACAAGGTTCAGAGACATTGTCCTGATAATGCCAATTACTCAGTTACTAACAACACAGTACAGGTAGTCCCAGTGCCAACTGCAGTTTGCCAACTGCTACACATTACAAAGGCTCCGAGTAAATGTAGTATAAGTATTAATTAAATAAAATTACAATAAACTAAACAAACTCGTGTTTACATATTGATTTCTTTATTTACGTAAGTGTACATGATTATAACCGTAGCGGGTGACACCTCAGTTGTCAATTGGCTTGCAAGTAGAAACTTTGCCTGAATCACAACATTAATTGAGAGCAAATCTTAAACCCAAAATCATCTGAGCAGTTCATCTGTTTCTGGTATGTCAGGTTTAAACCGTGCACATGATAAAGCCAGTGGCAACACATGCTGTCCCCACAGGTTCTGTAAAGTAGCTATGTACAAACGTTCAATTTTTGGTATAAAGAAAATGTTAATTCAATCATAAAATCCATGACCAAGTGCTGGGGTTCCCATATTGGCCACCTGACTGCAAAAAGTGCAAACTCCCACTTGTCCAGCCCCTCCCCCACAGACCACTCTGCAACCAGCGCAATATGGCAACTGCAATTGGTGATGCATTTGATTGTGTTTTATTGAATTTTGCAAATGTGTTCCATATCTCATTCGATGTCTGTAGTAGCTCTTTTCTCCGCGTTGTCACTAATCAATGGTGAATAAAGTGCCAGTGAGCCTTCATATATATCACAGGTAAGTGATGATATTCAAGTGTAATATTATTTGGAAATAGTATAAAATTTGTATTAAAAAGTTGTTTATTTTGGTTAAAATTATGTCCATCTATAATAAAGGTGAAAACAGTACCTAAATTAACTATAAATATGTAAGAAATTTACATAAGAAAAATACTACTTATTTTATAAATATTAAAAAAAATAATTTCAAGCCTTTTTTTAAAAAATAGCTACAATTTACTTTTACTTCAGGTAAATATTACTGCAGTTTTTTGGCGAGGGATTTGCACTCTTTCTAACTACGTTAAAACCCACCAGTAAATTTGTGCAGGAAGGGCTTTTCATACCTTCAATGCAATCCAAGTGTCAACTGAGGTGTGTTGAGCTGTGAGCACTGCCAGGGACTACCTGTACGGAGACCAGAGCTAACTAACAGACATGAGTACAGTGCTGGCCTAGCTATTGTAAGTGTGATCGTGTCGGGGAGAGATGTTGTAAAGGCCTACCCACTGACGATGACCGTGGTGACAAGTTAGACATTATACTGCCAGAACGAGATCTGTCTCCGGGAACGTGAAGGAACTGTGTGCTTGACACAGCCGACGCATTCAGAGACCGCAGGCTCAGAGCCACTGGTCCAAACAAACATCAACCAATCAATCAAAATCCAGCTTCAACACTCACTGTGTAGGCTTAAATTAATTCCAGCATTGAAATAACTTCTAAATTAAAGGCATGACATTTGATGTTTAAGAAATTATCCAGGATAAAATATGATTTTAGTCATAAATGAGAAAGATGAAGAAAAGTACAAATATTTTTACATATATTGGATAAGACTAATGGGGGAATTACAACAATGTTCAATATTTTAGCTGTATACGAGTATATTATATTGTTAAAAAATAAAACCAGAACCATTTTAGAGCTACTCAATATAAAACATTTAACAAATAAATCTATTGGTAGATAGCAGCTAATGAAAAGGCTGGTTTAAGATGCAATTAACTAAGCTGTCAGCAGTGTTTAAAATATGATAACTGTATTTAGATAAAGAATAAACAAGATCAAACAAATCTGAAGAAAGACTTTATGTTTTACTTGTAATCCACAGACTACTACTGATGATCGACTCTGTATAGAATAGCTAACACAAAAGTTAAATTAGCTATTTTAAAATTCAAGCTACACTCTTTACTGGATATATGAAGAAAAGCAAACCGGTAACACCTCAAAGATCTTAATTTTTAAGTTAAAAATGCCTATGTGATATAGTACGTTTCAAACCGTTCAGGACAAAATATCATGTTACTCTCACGATGGTTTTTAATGTCCAAATAAAAGTAATTTGGTTATTTAGGATTGAGCGGAGACATGCAATCCCAAAGAAGTAAAGAAGAAAGATATCTTTTCATGCAAAACCATCAAAGTTAGCAAAGCCAAAGACTATTTGCATTCCAAGCAAGACATTTAAAACCAAGCATAATTTATTAAGCTTATTTTTATATGATAACTTATTTATGTACCTGTATAACATTTGAAATCTGTAACTAGATGATAGACAAAAAACACTGGACAATAGGGTAGTCTCTTTCTCGTAAAGCGAAGTCAATTAACTAATTTGTTTAATAACACATTAAAATCTGTTTAGCAACTAATTCCAACTGTTATGATAGCTAAGAGACATTATTAAACACCTCCAAACTAAAAAAAGGTACAAACAATAAATTGCTTATGAAAATAAGCAAGATTACATGTCATAAGGATCTTTCCTTTTATCGATACTACCAGTCACCATGAGCTTGTGCAGTCTGGGCTGTAATATTGCACAGATTTACTTGATGGTTTGAAAACTAGATAGACTGGTAACTCAGAACTGTTCAGTTGTACTTAATATCGGCTTTACTAATCCTGTTAATTGGAAACACTCTTAAAATTGAAGATTTAGGGCCGTTTTTTCAATTTTAGCTTAGGCGGAGACTAACTTATCTCCAATTAAATTGTTTGCAATCTGCATTGTTTACATTTTCAAACTGTCAATACCGCTTTATAGAATATTGAAAATTTTACTTTAGTAATTTTTTTGTTCTTTAATGTATTAAATACTTATTTATACAATAATAGAAACATTTGTACACTAAAATGCAAAATCAAAATAGGCAAATAAAACTTAATCTCTAAAAATTTTCAGCTCTTCTATTGGTTAATTCTTTAGTAATCCTTATTTTCACATTGAGCTTATTGAAAAAACTGCCCTTCAAGTTTATTTGACCTTTTATAATGCTAAACAATACACTCACAAATCAAAATCACTTTCACCACCTAATCTTATTATTTGAAGATTTTTTTAACTCAGCTTGAATGATCTTATTCTGGAGATATTGGCACTTGATTAATAGAATTTAAAACAAAAGGCCAATATACAAAATTTTATTTTTGGACAAGCGCTTTCAATAGCAAAGCTTTCATCTTCAGGCTTGTTCCACAAAGAAATAAAAAATTATATTTAATTTTTTGTATTTTGTTGTGGAACAAGCCTGAAGATAAATAGCTTGCTATTGAAAACACTTGTCCAAAAATAAAATTTGATATATTGGCTTTTTGTTTCAAATTCTATTAATCAGCTTGAATGGCTTTATAAATTGAAATATAAATGTCATGAATTACCATAATTTCATTTGAACTCACAAGACTTTTGCAACATTTGGTTTTACATTGGTTTTTGCCAAAGACTTCAAGACGAATAGTTTTCACTACCTTGAAAAGTTTTTATTGGAAGTATTTGTAAACTACCATTGAATTTAAAACAAAAACAATATTAAACTATTAAGTATTAACTATTTACAGTTTGTCAGGTTTAGCATGGCTGGTGAGATGGGCTATAGGGCCATATATTATTATGTGTTAATCATGGTCCATATTCTAATTTTTATCTCATAAGTTTTCATTCAATTGTATCCTGATCATTGCATCACTACGTCATTTATTCAATTATTTAACTAGTTCCCCATATACTGTGACCCATAACCATCCTGACAATAAACTACAAACACTTAAAAGAAGTACAAAAAATATAGTGCCATCCAAGTCGGGGTGGGTTGGAAGAATGTATCACGCTTCTCTTTTCAGCTTAATGTTTCATTATTATGTTTTTATCCTATCTTGTAAAAAGGCATATATGCTGTATATAAATAAATAAGTGGCCAGCAGGAAATATCAAGGCCACCGGCCATGCTATACCTAACGAACTGTATATTTTAAATAAAGTTTTCATACTGTAAATTTAAATAATTATTTACACAACTTTGATAGTGAAGGTTCCCACTACAAGTGATTTGATACGTCTTAGTTCAGACAGAAAAATACATAATAATTGTGCAAAAGCCACATTAAAATCTATAATAATTTATTTGCACAACAATATTATTAAATGTTTGGAGCGAAAAAGAAAGTGTGAAATTCCTATCCCCCCTAAAGTTTACTTAAAGTAGCTTAATTTATGAGAACGCAAAACGACAATATAATATAGTAAAGTTCATGAGGGAAATAAACAAAAACGATTAGTGAAAGACAAATCTGAGAAATACGGCTAAAAGAGTAAAAAAAGCGAATTACACCGTTAAAAGAAAATGGAGCATGCTGTAATGAGTGGTCTTGTTGGTTACCCGCAATGCCAGAGACGGAGGAGCGAGGGGAGGGCTTAGGCAAGAGCACACTTCTCGCTCTCAGTTTCTCGCCCGGCAGTTGAAGCAACTGTGGACTTGACGGAGCATTCAGAGATCGCAGACTCAAAGCGTCTACACCAGTACCAACAACATTACCACCACACCATCCACCATCCTCACACCATACAGTCATAAAGAAAAGGTCACACTGGTTAGCCTACCCACATAAACTCGTCTTATTTGTAGATTTTACAAAGAAAATTTGTACAAAAGTTAGTTAATACAGTTTTATTGAATTAAGCAAGTACTTGTTGAATAATTTCTTTGCGATGATGGGGCAGATGCTAGTTCAGATATTATGATTTTGATAGGGAAGTAGGCTTATTCTTTAACCTGCCAAGCTCTAAAGTGCCGCAGACATAAGTGAAGCAAATTTCCTTTGTAATTAATAACTCTAATTTGCTAATTGTATCTCTCGTTCGCTTGCTTACAGTTTTCATAAGAGGCGGCCCGATAGAGCCCGAGCAGCCTCTATCTGGGATAGGGAGTTTAACATGGGAAAGTTTGCAAACAATGTATCAAGTAAATTATCATACTGAAACGGGAAAAGTGATTCACTAGAAGCATAGAGCCATTGATGCTGCAGCGTATGAAAAAAATGTATGTTCCTAGCTAAATAAAATATTTATTATGTCTTTTCATGTTTTATGTTATTATGGAAAGATTTAATCAACCTAATAAATAAAAATAGTTCATTAGTTCACGAAAGTACAAGTTTTTGAGTTTAACTCAAGATAGAATGGAGTGTTCATAAGAAATTTCAAGTTTCTGGGCCTTGTAGTATTGGCTCAGCGATGATGAGTGAGTGAGTGAGTCAGTCAGTCAGGACAAAGCCTTTTATAAATATAGATTGACAAGGAATAAGAATTACAAAGGAAGTGTCCTTTTTGACCCCTTTTTGGACCCTTGCTGCCACTCTACAGGTCACATGTTTTGTCCGATTTAAACAAAGTTTGGTACATATATTCTTCTAGATAAAGTTTGTTAACCAGCAAAATCAAACCACCTAAAGTGCCCTTTTGCAAGGAATTTTTCTTTAAAAATTTATTTATAAAACTGTATTTATGGACCAAATACGATAAGACTTAAAATCGTATTATTGCCGCCATCTTGGTCTGGCTCAACGGATTTTAATGATTTTTGGTAAATGTCTCAAGTACAATATCATAAATGTTTATATCAGATTTTACCAAAATTAGATACAAAACCCGTTTTTATAAGCTATAACCCCCAATTTTATCACAGAAAATTATTGTCACTAGAAAATCAAGTGTGAGTTATATGCACAATTTTACTAACTTTGTGAACCTTTTCTTTAGGTAAACTAATCGGTATACAATAGAATATTATTGTTAGACACCGAGTCTCTTGCACAAATCTAACACACTTACACACAATTTTACTCTACTCATGACAATAAAAAGTTTTAAATTGTAGTAAAATTAGTTGAAGGAATTTTCTTCTAATTACATGTTATTAACTGACTAAATGAACATTGTCTAACATGAACACTAAAATGAACACTTTAATTGACTAACTTTCTACATAATTCATTGCAACCACAAATAACTAAGGAATAAGGTGAAAATTGTTTCAATCATGAATTTATTTTTGATAATAGTTACTTCCTGTTGACTTAAGGTTTAACTGAAATCATGAGTGAAACATTATAATATCCATATGATACAGGTGTTCTGAGACACCCTGTATTGGCCTTTTGTGTTTTTAAAAGTATTTATAGTTTATACTAACTTTCAAGTTAAAGAAAAAAATGTCTTCACTTTTTTATCCACTGGTTTTCTTCAAGAATAACCCAAAAGACTTCTAGAAGAAAATAATAGACTTCAAGAAAATAAATACATTCTTATTCTAAATTAAAAATCCCGGAAACAAATACTTTTATTGTATGTATTAAGCAACATCATACAAGTGTAAATGGGGTTTTGCAATTTTACGATTACCAGTTTCTTTAGAAAACTATTGACTCAGTCAACGGTTTAGTTATACAAACAAATAATTGAATATAAATTTCTGATGAAATATTTGGATTTATCTTTGTACCACATAGCTTTTGAGAATGCACTTGTAACACCTGAGTCCTTGCTTAGGCAACCATCTCTTAGGAAGTTCATTGGGGCCCTAGAAATATGTCTGGTGGTGGACCAGCTTCTTAAACATGGAACATTTTAATATGCTGGTGTTTATAACTTCTTTAATTATTGTATATTCCATTGTTCTTATAATGAGCCAATATTAATCCAGACAATATTTAGATGAGGAAACTAAAGTGTGTGAATTCTAACTTTCTACTATGGCAAACAAAGCTGTTTGTTTGTCTTTGTAGACAGCATTCAAACGGCTTAACGGATTCCATTCAAATTTTGTAGGGATCTATAATTGTATACTGTTTATTTGTCTTTTTAGACAATCACATTCAAAGGGCTTATATATATTTTATTGAGCATTTTTAAAGTTTTTGTTTACTATTGTAAGTTGAACAACAGTTTTTGTTTTCAATATACATATACGAAATGAAACGAAACCGTATGTACCGTTCCTTGCCCTAAGCCAATGGAGGTGAAAGGAAAAACAAAGTTAAATTACATACATTATAAAAAGTTGACACAAATTAATTATAAACAAGCGTGAACCCTTGGACCATTTGTTAGAAAACCACGCCGCAGCCAGCTTTAAAGAGCTTGATTTATTGTCTGCAGACTACAGTAAATATATATATTAAACAATTAAAGTGCTGGCGTTACAACTTTTTTAACAGGAAAATGGCTGTGGCGACTTGCAAGAAATATTAGAATATACTCAATAGTCAATATTACCTAAATTTATACAGGAAAATTGTGCGTTTCGGCGATTAACGAATTAGCTAAAAGAAAACCTGTTTGGGAGGGGCCAGAGCCCCTGGACGAAAAGAATTATATCATAATGAAATCTAAGATACTTAATTGAATTGGAGAAGACCGGTGGTGACTCCTCGCCTTGCTGTCGAAACACACTGCCTGCGCTGCGTCCAGCTGGCCGTTTCTCCCTCTCTTCCTAACCCACGCCTTGCTATTGGTCGAGCCAGCCCGCTGACTTTGAATACTGTTTGTTTTACGGTATGTCGCGAACTTGGTCGTGACAAGTATATAACTGTTTATAAAGATCCCTACAAAATTTGAATGGAGTCTATTAAGCTGTTTGAATGCCATTGTCTACAAAGGCAAAGAAACAGCTTAACGGATAAAGCTGTGTTTGAAATAAATTATATATCAAAGGGATGTATATTAGATCCCTATATATATACATATATATAGATCTTAATTTGTATAATCGCAAAAAAGCTAATTTATTACTAAAGAAATTTGAAGACAAAATGTTTGGACCGAACCGACTTGAACATGTGGAGAGTCTCCCGCTGCTCGGGCGGTTATGCTAAACCACTACACCATCCTCTTGCCATTATATATATATTATATATATATATATATTTGAATATATATTTCTGTCCCAAAACACTGTTACGCGGAACTACTTTCCTGGGCAGGTTGATTTGTCTAGAATTTGGGAGTATTTTCCACACCAATGAACATTTATCAGCCAAAATTTCTAAAGCTATTCATTCTCATGTATATAACAAACATATGTATGATCTTAATTTGTATAAACGCTAAAAGCTAATTTAGCCTAACCGCCCGGCAAGCGGGAGACCCGTGTTCAAGTCCTGGTTGGTCCAAACATTTTTGTCAACAAACATATGTAATTTATACAATGAAATACAGAGGAAAAGGGCATTGGTTCATAACTTTGGGGTTGAAATTTTGGTTCCCCTAGGCCAAGGGAAAAGTCAGTGATGCAGTAGGTGAAGTTCAGAGGACAAAGGCTGAGGGAAAGAAAATAATCTGCAACTATATGAAGAATTGAGACTAAAAGCCAAGGAAAATAACTGTAGTTGTGACCTGTAAGGTGAAATACTCTGGCAGAAAACAGAGGGAAAATACAGTGATTTGTACATTGATATAGGGATTGGCGAAAAGGCCAAAGAAAGGCACAGAAAAGAACAACCTTTCCTAATTAGGGTTGCAATACTGACTGAAGGTCAAGGGAGGTGAACTGAATACACAATTTCATGGTGCAACTATGAGGCTGAAGGCCAAGTGAAAGGACAAATTTAATGGTATTGATGTACTACTGAAGCCATAGGCCGAGGAAAGGAACAATGGTTTGTAATTGAGGCCCAAGACTAAGGTAGGTGACTTTGACTCTTCATTATATTATGAAGTTCTAAGGCCGAAAATTTACGGAAAGAACAGTAAGTAACTGGTGATTATCAGGTGAAGTACCAAGGCCGCAGGTTATGAATAAAAATAGCAATGTTTTATGTAGATTGTGATCATTTCTAATACCAAGGCCCAAGATGTAAGCCTTTTCAAAAATCTATTAATTAAAGAGTATAACTTCAATGTTCTAAAATTAAATTTTCACGTCAGTCCATCATATCGAGCAAAATGCCAATAACTATTTTAGTTAAACATGGTGAGTTAAATAAGCTACAAAAATAGAAATGAAGTTGTTCAAATGAATCCAATTTTGTGGATAACCCTAACTTGTTTCATGACTAGGCTTATGAATATGGGATAGTACTATGCCATGGATTCTGCGCCATGGTGTTGAGGGATGTGTTGTCAGTGAGGTGGTGTGAGCCTACTGGTGGTGTGTATTGTAGTGTTAGCAAGTGTCGGGTGAAATGTTACCGCTCATTGCAGTCATGGAGGAAAGGCGTCGAGATGTTTGTGGAATAAGCACACTCCTTGTCCTTAATTTCTCACTGCTCGTACAACCTCTCAAGCTGAACGCATCTACTCAACAAATATCTTGCTAGTCAGTCGACCATTGCATTCATCACAATTAATCAAATTATCATAACATATTTAGTTATTTACCAATTTTTCTTTTAATATAAAGACTGAATTCAAAGGTAAATTTCTAGCTTTTCAATATACAAATACTATTATTATAATTTTATAATAATACAAACATTCCTGCACAAAATACCTTAGAAATTAAATATTATAAACTAAATATTAGATTTTGTCTAAAAAAATACTTTTAAAAGATGAACACTTTTTTTAAATATTTGAATGTGTTATCATTAAATAGCAAATATTATGCTAACTTCTAGCAACACACTGAGTTGTGAGTATGTATAGCACGAACACACATCTACAGCACACTTTCTAATGTCAAACTACTTGGCACGGGGGTCAAACAACACAGATCATGCGAAGTCACCAAAGTTACTGCGATCTCAACGCTGCACAGACATTCTTCTCCATGCAAGTGAGGCAGGGCTCGTGAGTCAAGGTGTTGTCAAATCAGAACACTTTGCACACTACACTCGTTTACTGTGTTCATTATTGTGACTGAAATTTTAAAAAATGTGGATTTTATTGATGCAAGAACTAAAATGGTTTTCTTTGTTTCCCAAAACCTATTGTTATGTATTTTTGAAGTTGTTAGCAAAGTAATAGTTAAAGGATTTTTGCTAGGTTTGCAAAGCCATAACTGAAAGTATCAGGTAAAACCTAGTGAACAACTAATGTAAAGTTTGTACAAGTCGGTCCGCTGTTGTAAGTACAAATTAATCTGAAAAAGGACAAATTATATGCTTTGACTTTTACAAAATCTGGAAAATAAACATTGTAGTAATTTGAAGATACTTTCTAACTCTAAAAGATCCTTTTCATACGTTTCTTCTTCATACAAATATCAGACCTATTACGTTTCCCAAAGTCAATAATTTTGTTACACAAAAATCAAAACGATAGCTTTAAAGGACATATTTAAAATGTACAGTGATCTACTATGTTCTTTGTTTTCTGGGATAATATAGTTTTAGTGTTTTAAAACATTAAAGTAGCCAACTATATATTGTAAAAAAGTATTTATTCTATCACCTATTTTGTAGTTGGTGTTAGTTTTAGTTGTATTAGTGTGATAAGCAGAAAATTGCTGCACAGTTGTCAAAGGTTGGTTTGTCCAATGTCGAATATGTAACGGAAGGTTGAAGTGTAAGGTTGTGCACAACGCCTCTAACAGCCACATTTATAATTGGGCTAAAGCCTTTAAAATTCAAACATTTCAGAGATGTATAGTATGGAGAAAATTTGATCCTAATTGATAAACTTAGTTGACTATCCATTACAGCTCAAACCATTAGTAAACTTATTTCTAAAGTGATTTGCGAGTTCTGAATCTATGGGAGTTGAATCATCCAAGGGAGTGAGTGTACTTCTGAAATTACTTCTGTAAATTAAATACGCCTACGTTTGTTGAGAGTTGAAAACTAATGCAATTTACTAACATTTAGTTTGCTATAGTGAGTGTAGTTTTCACAGAGAGTGGTTGAGATTGAACACTGAATTTGATCAATCACACTTCATAACTAGCAATAACTTTTACATAATTATAATTGGGAGAGTTAAATATTTTGCCAATAAGTAGATAATAATGTGATTACAATAAATAGAGCAATCACCGTGTTTAGTATTTAAAAATCTGCCAACCGTTCATGTTGTAAAACCGCCAATGACTCATAGCAATATTTCCACAATTTTCAATATTGTATTTTAGAACTTGAAATGCTGTTATATAACTCAAATTAAGTCCAAAGTTTTTAGATGAATTTCTTAAAATATGAGGATTGTTTAATAAGTCCCTGACTTTGAGAATAAAATACATTTTTTGCTAAACAAATTTATTTTTTTAATAATTTTTTTAAGGTCAGTACATTTAGTTTAACACTTTTCCAACAACTACAAACGTGTAATAGCTTTTCTCTAGGCTCTCAAAATAGGCTTTTGTTTCAGCAATAATCTCTTTATTCTGCTCAAATCTCTGATCTCCCAACCATTTTTTTTTAAGATTAGAAAATAAGAAATGGTCACTAGGGGGCCAAATCCAGAGAATAAGAGTGAGTGGATAGAGTAACAATTTGTAGCTCCAATTGATGCATTTTTGCCACAACAACTACAACGTGTGGACTAGCATTGTCTTGATGGAACATCACTTTTTCCCTCTTCAATTGGGGTTTTTTGTTGCTTCAAATCAATATCAAATCTGTCGAAAACTTCTGAATGATATTCGCCGATGATATTTTTCCCTTTTGAAAGTAATCATTGTGGGAGCTCGTTGTGGATGCTACCTTGAACTCCCCAAAAAAACTGTTGCCATAGCTTTGTTGGCCGAAAGACGCATTTTGGCCTTTTTGGGTGCTTGTTCGCCTGTAGCAACCCATTGTTTTGAATGATGAATCCAAGTATCACCCACAGTAATTATAAAACAGCACAATAACCTATTCGGATTTTCCCTGAACAGTAACAAACTTGACCTTGAAGTGGCCATACGTTTGCGCTTATGGTCAACTGTAAGTAATAGACAAACCTCTTAGAGGTGCTTTTGGTCTTTGAGAGAAACCTTGCCCAGGCTCCTTCTGTGACCTGATAGGGTTTTTGTTTGTGGAAATGACCATAATTGTTAAGTTTTACTGTTAGCTGATCCCCAGTTTTAGCTTTTTCAAATCATGGATGTCTTAAATGGTGTACCCCAGGGCTGTCTTGGCCCCTATTATTTTAATTTGCACAGAAACTTACCAATTCACCTTTCTTAATCTGCAACGCATCTAAATTACAGCTGTTTACTTATAAACTTACACAGCTGTTTAATACAAATGGATTTCTTATAGGATAAAACTCAACCAGCTAATGTTGCACAGGGCTGTGCTGACCAGGTTAAGGTTTGGACAAAAACTCTACTTGGGGCCTCTACATATTACATTTTAGAGTTATTTTCCTTAGGTAACTCATTCTGTAGATCTGCCTATTTTGCTATTTTCAGTCCATCTTTAGATACTGCATAATATTCTGGCAACGTAGTAGATAGAAGAAATTTAATTCTACAAAAAAGTAATAAGATTAATGTCACCTCACCCTCTTGGAACACCAGACCGTTATTTATAAAATTAGAAATTCCACCGTAATTAACATCTACATCTATGACTTATTGGCTCATAATGTTTAAAAAAACCCCACCTAATCAAACTTAAATCTCATGTATATAACACTAGGCACAAATCTGAGGCCTCTATTGAATTTCATAGATTAAACTAAAACTGCAAATAGCTACATTATTGCAGCATTAAAAGTTTATAACAAGTTAATTGCTAATTAGTAAGTATAGTAAACACTTTTAAAATTAAGTTCATAATTGGCTGTTGGAAAATCCTTTTACAATTTAAATGAGTTTCTAACATGTCAACATTGTTTAGTATTTAATCAATTAGTCATTATTGTGCTCTGTCTCATGTATTGTCTATCTGCATATTGCTTAAAATATGTCAATTTTGTGCTATTTCTCAGACTATGTTCTGACTGTAAATGCTGACTTTGTTAATAAGCTTGACCTACAAGTCTACAACAATAAAAAATATTTGTTTATTAATTTATTTTATCCACTTTTTTGTTTAAATTAACTAGATTAACATTGTCTTAAATGACTGTCACACAGAAACTTACCAATTCACCTTTCCCAAATTACACAGCTGTTTATTTATAAACCAGCTAAAAGGTTTGTTAAATTTTAAGTAACTGCTGTGGAAATAGCCAAAGCCATGGACTTATCAAACAACCCTCGTATTAGGATTTGTATTAGTGTTTACTGTTTACAGTTATTGAGACCCTGCTGCAGTAATTATGTTTTTTTGTCTGATGTGTTATAATTATGTAAGCTAAAAATAAAATAATATGTAAGCTCTAAAATAATTTGAAACACTTATCTGGTTTGATAACAGCTTAGGAATCAACTGCAAATACAGCAATATGTAAAAACCGTGGTGGTCAATATCATGTTTCATGTTTTTGTTAAAGGAAATTTGTTAGCTATGAGTCACCAGTGAGTACTGTTGATGTATCAGTCAATGATGGTTCTGAATATAATATTAACTAAAGGTGCTATTTTTAATGTAAGGAGTGATTATAGCTTACAAAGATGACTCCAGCCATTGAGATTAAACTTCACCAAGCTGACTACCAGTCAATCCACTGCTTATTGCACCTTGAAAAAATCACCCACTTCATAAACCTTTGGAAAAGCCAAACTACTGTACTGAGTGGACATCATATTCAGTGTTCAATTGTGGGAACAATGTGTTGGTTACCAGCAGCCGACGGCCTAGGGGACATCCTAGGTATCAACACACTCCTGGTCCTGAACCTCTCCCCTGGCAGGTGTAACAGGTTACAACTTGCTGGTACTTGCACTTGCAGAGAATGCACACTCATACGATCTGCCGATGTCATGTCAGGTCACATCACACATCTTTATTTGTTAGCAATACTTCAATTGAAAACCTTTATTACTTCTTTTCAAAGACATAATAGATTACACATTTAAAATTACAAGGTTGTGTTATCAGTAATTAGGTGTAAGTTTAATACATTCTAATTAAGATTAAGAAAAATCATACAACTCTCTTTTTGATTAACTAAGAAATTCTATTTGTTCAAACAATTTCACAGGGATGTGAGACTTTAGTAAGCGACAAATGCTTTTTAAAGCAACAATCATAAAACTATATAAAATAAGAAACTCATCCCATTTTTTATTGGGTTATTGATCCATATGGTCAATTCCTTCATTGATGAAAATAATACTGAAACCCATTCAACCCTTCTCATAATAAGAGCCAGTATACTCGTTTGGTGTAAATTTGCACAGTGTGGTATTGACAAATATACTCACTCTCGTCATTCAATCATATTTTAAGGATCTGTAGTGTTAAGTTTTGCTGCTAGAATGCAGCAGCTGTTGGGCAACCTTTCTTTCGACTCAACAAAATAATTGCCAACTTTTCTAGTTTCCAGCAATGGTGGCAGGCGACACGCTACATAGAGCATGCCCCAGCCAGCTCACAACAGCTGCTAATTCCGAGTCAGTTATTCACGCGAACTAGTTTGGACCGAGTCTAGGTGGTGGATTGTGTTATATGCGCATTTAGTATTATCGTTTGTTATATTGTTTTTTTTATTAATTCTTTTGCGCTATAGTATAAATATTATCTATAACACAATATTACACAAAATTACATTTAATGTGTAAATACAGGTGTGTAAAATTGAAAATCTCTTGATTTGGATTTGGTCTTACACCCTCTGAACACTTGGTTTAGTAGCAATGTAAATGACAATGCTGGTAAACATATGTAAACATTCGATAGTAATTCCGACCAATTAAAGACGTATATATTTTAGGGACCTCGAGAAGAAACAAGAACAGTTGTATGGTAGACTACATTGGGTCGCCAGACGAGAGAAAGACATAGACGCTGCCTGGTGTGTCTGAAACGCAACCTGCGCAAAGGAACCATCTCATGCGTCGTGCGGTCTAACCTGCACTCGTATGATTGCTTCAAAGTTTACCCAATAATATCCAAAGTAATTTTGCAAACCAATATAATGTGTAAACACACAAATAACTATCATGTGTTGCAATATAAAATATAAATCTAAAAATATTAATTACAAACTTGGCAGTTTTCAAATGTTTGTAAATTTTTATTTGTTAACAAGTTGTAAAAAACCAATTGTATTAACAACTAGTTTTTATTTTTACAATTTTTTTTTTATTTTTTACTATCTAAATTTTATTTTATTCAATAAAAATACAAAAGTATGCACAACACAGTAATAAATCCAATTTATAATTTTTAAATTTTAATACTTTGTAAGTATTTGTTTGTTCATTAGCTGTAAATTATTTTTTTTAATTTTTAAGAGTTTTTACGTTTAATGCCATTTTGTTTAGTAAGAAAAAGGAAAACAAATTGGCATTTGTCTATAATAAAAAGTGTTTTAACGTGTTCATAGCAATACAGCTTCATTAAAAGTAAAAAAATCCTGTACCACGGGAAGGGTTAAGATAATTTCAGAGCGTATCACACAACAATTTTTTTCCAGCGCTTAGTACTTATATCTATTCTGTACTCTTATAATAATTCCCTAACTAGAAGTGTATTATACTCAATAAAATATTATCACAGGCAAGCACTAAAAAGTAACCTTATAATAACTCATCACTTGTTCAATGTGTTAGAAAACTCCTAGGCTATTACAATTTTTTATACCCTTTCTTAACAATCCACAACTTAGTTTTTCAAAGTTTTATGTTAGAAATATAAGACTTTTTTGACAAAGCTACCATTGCTCTAGATTTATTCAGAGACATAACTTGACAGAGAGCAACCAGACCTGTAGAATAGAAATCTAACTTGAAATATTATTAAAAATACCTTTAATCCCTCCTTTCAATATCTGTGCTGGATACAATTTCAAAAACAAACAAAACTTACATATTTTAAACCAATATGATTACTAGTCATGTATAATGAATACCTGGATCTTTATCACCGGCGATGGACTGTAGACTCTGGGCTGAGTTCTGCAAGTGACCCATAGAGGAAAGTGCCATGCTCCAGCGGCGAGTGGTGTCGCCACGAGTGTAGAGTCGGTCCCAGGGCGAGGGACGCTCGCGGCCAGAGTTGCGGCTGGCTTTAGGCACACTCTGGTACATCTCTCGCAGAAATGTGGTGATCTCCATCAGCAACATGCACGCCACAAGTCTCAGCGCTATCGGTGCCTCTGACCCGTAAGCATTGGTGCATGCTGCCAACAAACATGTATTAATAACTAGGGGTGGACAGGATCGATTTTTCCCTTCAGGCGGGAATCAGGCAATAAAAATTTTTCTTTCCTTGAAATCGGAAAATTTTGGGCAGGATTAATACTTATTTCAGTAGTTACAAATTATAAAGAAATGGTCGGAAAATTGATAAAAGTTTATTACAGTAAAAAACATACATTTACCCCACTAAACCCAATCTTGTGTTCCATTTGTGGGTTTGGAAAGAAATGTGTATGGTACAACATGATTGTGATTTGATATTTATATTACTTTATTTTTTATCCTTTTTTTATTCAAGCCATTTAAAAATAAAAAACCTTTTCGAATTGTGAGTTTTTAAGTTTTTCTGATGCACAAGCAGGTTACTTCAAAATCTCTTAACATATCCCTTATTGTTGTCTAGCTTTTCAGTTTAATTCAATTCTCCAATTGTTAAACTACATCTTCTTTGCTAGTTTCTCTCTTAAAAATTTAAAAGACAGTTTATTTGGGTAAACATTTAACCTAAACCAGAAGTTGTTATAATGGCAAAGCAAGTTTTTTCTCAGACATAGAGGTACATACAATTTGTTCTACTTAAACATTAATGCAAATAGACAAAACAGGTCAGAGAAACAGAGAGGGCGCCTGGCTAAAACACATACTGTCTTAAAACAATGCCCCTCTCTGTTTCTTTCTTTCATTTTGTACTAAAATATATATGTAAAGTTAAAAGCAAGTAATGACAACTTCATTGACTGGCTAATCTACAAAATATGCCAAGGTCATAGGTAGAGGCAAAGAAAGCAGATTTAAACAGGCTTGCTGGTTTTGTATTTTTAACTGAAGTCTGTTCACAGTCTTGTATGGTTTCGCTATAAATTACACTGATTTCAATAGGTACTAAAACGTAGAAGTACAATTAGTTCTAAGACTAAATCTTTAAGTAAATGTTTTAACTCAAACCCTCATCTTGATACACATCTCAATCAAGCAAACCTTTAGTAAAAGTATAGAACAAGAACTACTATGGAAAAGCTGAGATTTACTTACATTCATCAAGGAAATTTTCTTCCTCATCTTCGAGTAAAAGTTGTTTCTGTTTGTTTTCATCTACTAGTAGGTTAATTACGTTGGGTATGTGCTGCTTATCCTCAGCCATCATTTCTTCTAGTCGACCGCCAATAGCCTAAATAATAATAATTGGTCTGGAATATAGGTAGTTTAAGAATTATACTTATTTTCACAAAATAAAACTCATCAAAGGAGAGATATAGTTCTCCTATAAAACAAACTGAATGTAAAGAAATAGAATATGACAAACATTAAGTTTTTAAGTTTTAGCAAAACTCAACTGCGCTGAGTCCTTGGGGTTAGAACATAACTGTACCGATCCTTTCCCTAAGCCTGCACGGAGGTGACAGGAAAAACAAAGTTTAATTACTTAAATTATCAAGTTGACACAAATTAATTATTTGCTAGCGTGAACCCTTAGACCATTTATTAGAATACCATGCCGCGGCCAGCTTTAAAGAGCTTGATTTATTGTCAGCAGACTGCACAATATATATGTGTATAAAATAAATAAGGTGCTGGAGTCACAACCTTCTTAACAGGAAAATGGATTTACGAGATAGCTAAAAGAAAACATGTTTGTGAGGGGGCAGAGCCCCTAGATGAAAATAATTATATCATAATGAAATCTATAGGATACTTATGTGAATTGAAGACCCGTGACTTTCAATATTTTTTTATATACTCTCTCGCGCAAGACGCGAAACTTGGTCGAGACATAACGATGCATTTTGTTTGAGAGCTGAATATGAGAATGATTTCAAAGCAAGATCTGATCTATTCCTAAAAGCTCGCGTGAAATTTAAACCCCAACTAAAGTAAAAAGCTTTTTTTTCACAAAGTACTGAGGTAGGTTATTTACAAATTTTAGAAAGGTACAAAGTGATTTTGAAGATTTGATATTTAAATATCAATTGATGGTAAATAAACTTTAAGAGACATGAAAACTGATTCCTGAAGAAGCGAACGAGATCTACTGTTTGTTGATTCGTGAACCATGAGACTTTTTTTTTTTGTCGTATTAAAGGTATGAATGATGGTAAACAATTTAACAGTTATATCTTTCACTTAATAGTATTAATAATAATCCACAGTTTGGCCTTGTAGGGCTTTTCCAAAGGATGATGTTTAAATCGGAATAAGTAGTTAGTTTGCTGTGAACTGGACACCATTTTGATTCCAGTGTTCATTACCAGGATGCGCTACTAGAGGTGGATACTTATTTATTTATTTGACTTCCAAAAGCATTATACACTCCTGAACAAAACTAATACACCGCTTAGTTTGTTTCTCATAATTTTTAATCATCGATACTTCAGTTCAAAATTGGAAAATTTTGGACTAACTTCACGTGTCCTGTCAAGAGTTTGATGCTAGCGCTCCTGATCGCTCAGTAGCTAACTAAAACTGTGGAACCAAGGCTGCCGTAACTTACGTGCCCGACCGTGCGGTGCTAAAATACATGATAACTAATGACTAGATTCCACATGCACTACTACTGGAATCTGTTATCCTCATTTTTAGTTGTTAACGTCTTTATATACCTTATTGTACAATAATTTTGAGTTTTTGCATATTAACCGCAGTTTTGTTTATCCGGGAAGCCTCAACCCGACTTTATCGTGGTTAATCGGGAGTTGACTGTATAGTTAAACTATGAGAAAATTGGTGGTACTAATCTTTGCTTCTGTATTGTTTGACATTTTATCAATGGTACGTTAATTTGGTCCAGGAGTGTTTTTTATTAACAGAGACTATGCAGTAAAAGTAAACAGATTAAACATTGAACACAGCAATTCTGAACCGGAATTGAGATTGAGAATTGTACAAAAAACTTGAATATCCACCCATGTTTACAAGCAAGTCAACAATCCCCCTCTCCGTTCCATCCTGCCTTGCTTGCTTACTGAGGGGTTCCTTATCTCTCAATGTATTTCTGCCAGTCTCTCCAACAGGCATCGCTGGTTTTGTTTGGAAAGGATAGATAAGGAGAGAAGATGAGCCGAAAAAGAGTGAATGCAGTTGTGGGGAGGGGGAAGGCCTCAGATAACAACAGACACTTACATCACTGGTTGCTTTGTAACCACAGTGAGCTGGGCTTGCTTGGCAAAGCACAGCCTTTTTCATTCTTGACAGTGTATAAAATTGGGTGCAGCTAGTGCCAAGCTGTAGGGTTTTTCCAAATATTCAGGTAAAACTTTTGGGCGCGTCTTAGATTTTGCTGCCTTACTTTTAAGCATTCGGTGTTATGATTTTAGAAATTTTCAACTGAAAATTGACAAGGCCTTTTGCTAAAGTTAAAATATTTCTTTCTGCTTACATTTAACGTATCTTACAATAAATGCATTTTATTTCAAAAAGATTTTCAATATTTAATCTGAAAACCACATTTTAACTGTTATGCTTGACCACAAATGGCTATGTAAAACGAAACTGTAACACCCTAAAACTAATAACTACGAGAAAATATTAAACCTAAAGTATTCTTTAGGCAAGAAGCAGAATTTAAGTGGTTTACCTCAGCCCACTGGTGGAACATTTTGCCTGCAGACTGCTGCAAGATGTGTGTTCTCTTCTGACCAGAAGCACCACCGCGCTTGGGGATCGGACCTGAGGGCCTGAACATGGGGAAGTTGAGCTTCATCCAAGGTGGCCACTGGCCCTTGTTACACGAATGTACAAAATAACACAGTTCCAGGAGAAAGCAAGCCTTTGCCACCACAGGAGCGTGAGGCTGAAACACAACAAATATACATTTTTAAATAAATGTGACTTTTCCATCTTGGACGATTTAATTATTAAAAAGTTTTCATCTTCCATTTTAAAAAAGGGTACATAATTTAAACACTAGAGCCACATAGTGCAAAGACCATCACAAATCAAAATATTGCCGCCAAGGAATAACTACAAAGCCGTTGCAAATCAAGCAAGTGATATTTAAACCATAGCAGACAGAGAAATCACCACTAATTGTGTATCAATTGCAGGCTGGCTCCAGTGTTTGGTGCTGCCTTTAAAGGGCCACACATGTGCTTGAGGTGCCCCTCCTCTACTTTATAAATAATATAATAATTGCTTGTTTATACTATTGTTTTGATATTGTTTTGTCACATTAAGACATATCTACCGTATATAATCAAATCCAAGCCACACTTTTTTATTCTACTTTAGCCTCTAAAACAGGAGTGCGCTTGTATGCGGGTGTGGCTTAGACTCGCACATTAACGATAAAAAGTGAAAACACTTTGTAAAACAAAGCTGCAAAACAATACAAAAACCTGTTCAGGAGGGCCAGGAGAGGCAGGCTTGGTAAGGACAGGGTTGCATGTTGTGATGAGTGAACGAGACGTCAACTAAGAAGCCAGAAAAAGCAACAAGTGTAAGCTCTCAAGGAGAGTGGATAAAGAAGGGAAGGAATGCCAGTAGAAAACAATATTTCAAAATAGAGTTAAAAAACAAAATGGAAACACTTTTGGTACTTACAAATGTTAGTAAGAAACAACTAACTGATAATCAGGGCCGTACCGTGCTTTGCTTGCTCCCGGGGCGAGATAATACCTATGGCGACCCTATAAATTCATAAACCATATATCTATTTTCTTATTTACCTGTCAACGCTATAAGCCTTAGACTTTATGTGGTCTATGAATGTATGTATGAAGCAGGTCATACCAACTATGGTCCTAATTACTAATTATATTATGGCTATTACTACATATTATGTATTGCACTTAGAAATTTGTATATAGGTGGCCTATGATTTCCGAAAATTACAAAGAATATTTTCACTGATGCAGGTGTTGCAATTTAGAAATTTGTATATAGGTGGCCTATGATTTCCGAAAATTACAAAGAATGTTTTCACTGATGCAGGTATAAAAAATAATTAAACAATGTTGTATTAAAAGTTCATATTTAATTTGTTTCAATGCGTCAATTTCACATAATTTATATATTTTAGAATGGAGGCCTAGTCTTTAAAACATATTTACACTAAATGGCATTCTTCTGGCTTTTGCATGAGCAAATGTGGAAAGAATCTCTTAGAAATCAATGTTCTTTGCTTCTTCATTCTATTGCTAGCATAGCTAGGAGTTCAATCTTTCCTGACCCATACTAGATTGCATATAGGTTTTAATTAATTTAAGTTTACTGAAACTGTTCTGCACTCCACTGTTACTGTATCATTAAAAGAATTCTCAATGCGATCCACAAGTTTGGGAACAAATCTGTGCTGGTTTTATTCTTGTACAAAGAACCTCTTACGCACTATTTTTTTTCTAGTATTGAATGTACATGTACAAGTTCGTGAAACAGTTCATTACCACTGATGTCAGATGTTCCATTCTTGTCGGTCAAATGTTTTGAAGATCTAAACAAGATTTTTTCAGAATGTCATTTCCTGTGATTTGAGCTATATTATTCAAAACCCCATTTTTTGTTCATGGTCACTCACCGTAGACCTTCTCTAAGTGAGTTTGAAACAGTATCCACTAGGGAATAAAACACCTCTTGAATGTATTCGAGTCGACTTAACAACCAGATGACTCATAAACGAATATTCGTTTAAGTTTACAATTTGTTTCTGGGTAAACCTTGGTTCGATTTCGTTCGTCGGCAATTTCTTTTGCAGCAATGACTGCATCCACAAACCCATTTTTTCTAAATTCTTTTAGAAATTCCAAATTTTAAATCTTTTGTTGACTCACTTATGTAATGTCCATTTCTTTCCCTTGAAGACTTTACTATTAAATTGACTTGAAAATAAATAAGAATATCATACCACATCATCAGTGCTACAATAAAAATTAATGAAAAGTCTTCCATTTGGTTACTCAACGACTGGGCCTCAGATGCTGTTTGGGATCATCTACTTTCTCAATGCTAAATCCAGCAAAGCATCATGAACTGACAAACTGATATCTGACGGCTTGAACAGCAGAGATTCGAGCTTCCCAGCGTGTTTCAGTCACACACTATCTTTAAAGTAAGTGTTTGTATGTGGTCATTTAATACACACCAGCGCTTTGTAGAACCTGAGAAAATAGTAAACAGTCTTTGTAGAATGCCAAACAAAGATACAGACTTTATAGATGATTTTGCCCCATCAGCAATAACTAAATTGAGACTATGACATCCACAGTTCGTCCAATGTTCGTCACACCGATATACCGTTTGCTAGTACTAGTGACGGCGCAGGTTTCAAATATGAGAGAACTGGTAAGGTATGGAGTATTTTGCAGTGTGTGGGTGGCAAGCGTATGTGTGCCCTTAAAAAGTCACCAGCTGCTGCAAAGTTGCAGTCGGTTGAAATTTCTGTACCGCCCTTCCAGTTAGCAGCCGCCAAGGGCGCCCCTGGTTTCAGCTGCCTACTGTAGGGCCCTGCTGATAATGGTTTTCGGTGGATTTCAAGTCAATTTTGGAATTGGGATTGATTTTGCTGTATATGGGGTGTAATCAATTAAAATACTGATTTCATGATTTTACGGTATAATCAATCTTTTTGATGAAAATTGCCAAATATAAGGGTATTTTAGGACGCCGGTATTAGATATTAGAAAATTGTATCAGTCATGTATGAGTAACAATACTCATTACTCAAATCCTTGGGGTTGGAACGGAACAACACATTTTGTTCAAGAGCTGAATATAAAAGTAGTTCCAATACATGAAAACTGATTTTCAAACAAGTGAACGAGATCTGTTTGTTGATTCACGAACCATGCGACTAGGTACAGTTCCGCTTCAGCGCAAGGAACGGTTCTGTTACTAGTACAACAGGTGCGCGTGAGCATCAAGTGTGCGTGCCCACGTCCTGTATCCAATCAGGGTCGGAGGGAAAACTGCAAGAGAGAAAGAGCGACTATGAGCCTATTCAACCAACCATTATACAGCGTAGAGATGAGCGAGTATTACGTCACGGTATTATTATTATTAATACGCATTTCAGAGCACCAAACTATTTGAAAAGTACAATTTCACCAAACGAAAATAATGAATGTATGAATTAAAACATTAAACAAATGTTGTAGCATCTGATGATCGTAGTTTGATAAGAAAAGATGACAAAACAAAGATGACATTACGTTTGTTCTTAACACTTTGGCTTTGTTAAGAAAGAAGAAGAGACGAAAAGGAGGGACCGAAGTAAGGGGAGAGAACGACAGATGTGTTTTCATAATCTTGCTCGGTTTTGACCACGAATGAGCCTCTGATAAGAACAACGAACAACCACTTACATCACTAGGTATTCACAACCTATCTCACTGTTGAAGGTATATAAAATGGGATGCGGCTGATAAGAAAGTGTAAGGTTTTTTACCGCATATTCAGGTGAAGTTTATGGGTGATTCTAAGATTCGCATGCAGCTTGCACTTGAGTATATATGGTTAAAATTTATTGTATTTAGGCTTTTATTTATTCTTTTATGTATTGAGCACACACTTATATTTCCTAGTTTTTTTTAATAAGCTATGTAATGTTATATTGATTGCATCAAATATGTAAATGATGCATTATCGTAAATAAACAATAATGAATTTTGAATCAAGTTATTGCCACAGTTGGGTTTATTGATGCCGCAACTTTTCCCAACCATTAGCTACCCTGACTAAAATTTGAATAATTGTAAAATGACTCCCATAACTTTAATACAATCGCTTACCAGGTCCATGAGTGCAGTAAGCAGGTAAGGGTCGGGGACAGAGCCAGGCGGGCAGGTCTCCAGTAGGAAGGAGAGACGCAGCATACCGTTAAACACTGGGAGAGTGGGCACAAGCTTCCTCTCCTTCAGCACCACAAACTCAGAGTTGCCTCCGTGGTCACCCATCTCCACAGAGTTGCGTCTGCTCAGATCTGACACACAATAACATCTCAGACACAAGTATAACACTTCAACTATAACTTAATTTTGATTCAGAGGTCATAACTACACTATTAATAACGTTTGGTTCTACATTTGCAGACATTTTCCTCTCAGGAAATTAGGAAAACAGCTGGTTTACTTTTTAATACAACCTTATGCAGTTTTTGTTTGTTTTTAAATTAATAATTGCTTACAATTTATTTTTTAAGTTTGGCCCTATTTACTCTCTGGATTGGCTTAAATTGGAATCAATTTATTTTTTACCTATTTTATAATCAGCAAACAACAGTGTCAAAGTTGTATTTGTTTTGAAATAAGACAATATTTACTTTTTCTATCATTCTAGAAAACCCCAGGCTAGTAAATTATATAACTAACAGCTGATTTATGTGAACTTCTTTCAATTAAATGCACAGAGATGTATACCACTATTCACAATCTTTCAATTCCGCCCAGATTTGAACATCAAAATAAAGAAAATCTGTTTAAATACTAAAACTAAAATAACTTTAAATTTTAAAATGATAATAATAATAACTCTTTATTACTATACATTTTCATGTGTGTAAGAAATAATAATAAATTGTAATTAAGGGGTAAATCTTCCGTTCTTCAGCTCCTCATCATATTGTTGTATTTACCAATTTTTAACTTTAAAAAAATCTTTGATAGAATAAAATGTATTCATAGTTAATAACTTTTTCAACTTTCTTTGAAATATATGAGATTGGATTTCATTTTTGATTTGTTCTGGTAAATTGTTTAAAACTTTAGTTCCCCCTTCATTTGGAAGAGATTAAAATAATTTTGTATTATGTTGAGAGTTTCCGTGGTTCAGGTGGTATCTGGTGTTATGGTCGTAAATACCAGAACCTAAACTTAATTTAGACTTAAATTTTAAAAAAACTACAATTTTAGCAAATATACAGGTGTCTAGTAATTAGGGGATCAAACTTCACCTAGTGATTTGTCAGGTCACAAAAACCAAAAATGTCCTTTAACACATATTATCTCTAAAGTGTCTGTCCTGTCTGTCTGTGTGTTTTTTTCACTAAATAATTTTTATCTCCAAGGTCAATTAAGTTATAAACCAAAAACTTGTCAGTATAATAATTAAAACCAATATTTAAAAAATAAATTTGACTAATTTTCTTTTTGGTTGAAAAATGGCAATCATATTTAGTTTTCTAAGCTTAACAACTCAAAACTCAACATTAAACTTTATGGTAAATACAGAAAAATAATAATAAATGGCAAATGCTTTTTAAACATTTTAAGATCAAGTTTGTTGTGCTGCAATAAATAATAACGGAGATATTAAAGTTTTCCTGAACACACTCCTCTATTTACATTTGAGAAAATATGTAAATAAAGGTGTGCTGACCAAGTTTGTTTTACTGCTATAAGTAAAAACGGAGTAAATAAAGTTTTCCTGAGTACAAACCTTTATTTACATGTTTCTCAAATGTAAATAGAAGAATGTGTTCATGAAAACTTGAATATCTCTGTTGTTACTTATTGCATCACAACAAATTTGGTATTAAAATGTTTATAAAAACATTTGCCACTTATTATTATGCTTCTGTATTTGCCATTAAGTTTAAGGGATTTGAGTTATTAGGCTTAGAAATATTAATATGACCGTCATTTTTAAACCAGAAGTGAATATTGGTCAATTTTTGAAAATATAGTGGTAATTATTAAACTAACAAGTGTGCAAAGTTTGTAACTTGGACCTCGGTGAAAAAATTATTAAGTGAAAAACACAGACAGACAGAAAACTAAGATAGTGGTCAGTAGAGATGTCGTCTTCAAGCCAAATTCAAACGAAGAGGTTGTGAAAGTGGAAACTGAAGCCAAGACTGTTTCTAATGAGGATGAAAAAGTTAGGAAAACTTTGTCCATTCCTATCCAAAATGAAGAAAAATGTCAAACAAACAATGAATATTAAGATGAGAGTGAAACTTCAGATGATGGAATATATATAAACCTAGATGAAAGAGGTGAAGATAGACGACCGGAAAGGCAGCGTCAAACACCAAGTTATCTGCAGGATTATGTAATGTTAGCTGAAGCTGGACCAACTTTCAACGAAGCTGTAAATGGACCAGAGTGGTATCATTGGCAGACAGCTATGAACGATGAGATGGCGTCTCTTCGAGATAATGATGTTTACAAGCTCGTATCTTTACCCAAGGACAAGAAAGCAATTGGAATAAAATGGGTTCTAAGAGGAAAAATCCAGAAATATACAAAGCAAGACTAGTTGCAAAAGGCTATGCTCAGAAAGAGGGAATAGACTACTTAAGTACTTACAGTCCAGTGGCAAGATTTGATACAATAAGAGCAGTATTAAATGTGGCAGCACAGGAAAGTATGCATTTGAATTTTGAAACAACTTGATGTGAAAACAGCATTTTTGTATTCAAAGCTAGATGAAGAAATCTATGTCAAGCAACCAAGTGGTTATGATGACAACTCAGGAAGAGTATGGAAACTACAACGCAGTTTGTATGGCCTAAAGCTAAGTTGGAACAAAAGACTTTCACAGTTCATGAAATCTCAACGTTTCAAACCCAGCAGTTGAATCTTGTTTTTGTTTTTTTGCAATTTACATACAATATATGTGTTGCAAAAAAACATAAAAAAACAACATGTTGTAATTCATTCACACACATGCACGCAGGCATGTCATTCATTCGCAGGAAATGTTTGTTTATATGTGAGGAAAATGGTGAAAAGATGTTCTCTATCATATATGTTGACGATGGACTCATATGTGGAAGCAATCAAGAAAAAGTTAATAAGTTCGTACTTAAGACAAAACTTCAAAACCAAAGTAACAGATCCGGAGACAAATCTAGGATTGGAGATTATTCAGACAAAAGATGGAATAACTCTCAGCCAGAGGGCATACTTTGAGTCTTCCTAATAGCAGACTTAAGGAACTTTCCAATATCTCAGGTTGAGGGCAAATTGAAAAACAAAAAACTAATACTCTATGATTTTATTTTTTCATATGAACCTGAGAAGACAAACACATGTTCCTTAGTATTGTTAATAATTTGGTTTGTTTATTGTGATCTAAGCCCAACTATTAAGTTGATGTTAAAATATATTTATCTTAAATTCATGTATAAAAGTGTTTTTAATTTTTTGACTGTGAGGAGCATGGTACTCTATTTAAAAAACTGGACGTTCATGGGATACGAGGAGTGCCACTTGCTTGGATCAAATCATATCTCAGTCACCAAAAACAATTTGTAGGGACTTCAAATGTGAGATCAGGGGAAAGGGGACTGAGCTATGGGGTGCCTTAGGGCTCCATACTCTGTCCTCTACTCTTTCTAATCTACGTCAATGATGTTGGCTCATCGGTACACCACGGGCGACTGGTCCAATATGCAGATGACACGACTCGCTGTTTCAATGTAAAGACACTAGCAGAACTGGAAAAAATCACATTCATAGAGCTCAACAGTTCAATTCAACACTTCAATGAGCTCAACCTCAAAACAAACACAAAAAATCATCCTTCATTCATTTTTGTTTGCGACAGTCAATCTCAGATTGTAGTCCTACAGTCATGTTGGATGAAACTGTGATCAAAGATGTCTACTCAATTCCTTGGAATACACCTTAATCGAGGGTTGACTTAGGATTGTCACTTAGACAGTGTCTGATCAAAATTAGCCTCAGGCATTTATGTTTTGAGGAAATTGTCAAAATATTGCCCCCACTGATGACGGCTTATTATGGACTAATCTACCCACACCTGGCCTACGGACTAACGTTGTGGGGAGGCTGCTCAAACACAAACTTGTCCAGTGTTCATTCTTCAAAAACAAGCAGTGCCAACTATTGCAAAACTGCAATGGAGAGAGTCGTGCAGACCAGCATTCAAAAGATTAAAACTGTTGACTTTACTCTGTCTCTACATTTTAGAAACATGTCAATTTCAAAAGTAAATGCGGCCTTGTAAGAGGAATTGATGTACACTCTTACGAAACCAGAGACAGGGAGAACTGTCAGAATATCCCGGTATAAACCTTGCCAAGTATTGGTATCCAAACTTATTCTTTCAGAACTGATTATGTGACCCAAAAACTTTACTTTTGACATATTGTATTGACACTTGCTTGTATTCAATTTTATTCCTGCTTCATTGAGACGTGTTTTTGAAAGTTCTGTTATTGATTTCAACTCATCTAAGGTTTTTACATGGATTATAACATCATCCATGGCATGAACACAACGTAAGTTCAACTAAGAATAAGAATACAAGATGCAAATGAACCTCAGCAGTCTACTTCGTATCAGGCAGATGGAAAAACTAGAACACGTTCCGGAAGAATTGTTCAAAGACCCAGTTACCTCTAGAACTATGTTACAAATTAAATTTTAAATGTCAAGAGGAAAGGGAGATGTAACATAATCTGTGATTGTTTATATTATCACATGTATCCTATTGTTGTTCCAGAGTTGTTGTTTTTGTATGTAAACAAGTCAGTTTTGAATTAACGATGATTAATAAAACATGTCTTTAACTTTCATACAGTTTTCTATTTTATCTAAGTTTACACTAACGCCATGCAATTTCTTCCTTTTGG
Organism: Matsumurasca onukii; assembly: GCA_018831715.1. Classification (NCBI taxonomy): domain Eukaryota; kingdom Metazoa; phylum Arthropoda; class Insecta; order Hemiptera; family Cicadellidae; genus Matsumurasca; species Matsumurasca onukii. The sequence goes on from CM032059.1 coordinate 89,153,690, forward strand.
GCTTTATCAATTTAGAAACACCTGGTATGATTATCAAGTTTTATCTGAGCCATTTGACTCAGGAGGTGTTGGGAAGCTCAAAACTGTAAACCACACTCTTCTACGATGAGTCTTTCTCTATGGCAAGAAAAAATTAATAGATGTATTTTCTATGGACATATGCTAATAACCTCGTACCTTTTCCATTACAGTATACCAAAGATGACGACATTCAATATCAAATAATAAAGTATTACCCCTTAATTAACAATATTGAGCTGGGCGAACACAGACTAACAAAGAATTTGACAACTTACAACTTCCTTGTGATTCCTCTATGCTTCCATCTTTCTTCTTGCCTTTTCCAAACCCAAATTTGTTAATCTGGTCTTCTACACGTCGCCGAGCTTTCAAAATGGTATTTCCAACACTGTAATAAAACAATCAGCCATTAATTAGAAGTTGAACTATTATTGCGGACATTTTCCATCGTTAGTGAACAAAAAAGATCACGACATTTCGGGATCCGCAATCTGATCCCGTCTTCAGGTGAAAGTAACCTAAAACATAACACAGAACATTAGAAAATGAGCTAGCATAAAGTAGTCATCGTAGCTGACCAGTCAAACTCTACCAAACAACATGTAGTTGTTAAAGTCAAACAAAAAATTAAATCTTAGAATTTAGGAGTAGCCTAGAAAAAACAAAACTACAATATTACAAACACAAGCCACACTTTGAAAGTAAACAAGTCACAGGAGTAAATTCAAAACAATCACACAACACGTCCACTAACTGAACGAGCTAACCCAAGACTGACTGGTTGGCCGGTGATAGGCCAGTCACACACACTAGCAGCAGGCTAGCCAACTGTAACAAAGAAACACAAAACCACAGAATTTTGTTTGATCAAGACTTGCATGGTTTTAGTGGAATGTCCCCACAGTAGGAGACGATAACTAAGACGACTGTGGAAGACTGCATAGTATACATTACCAGAAAATAATCAGAGACTAAGTTGGTAAGTTTGCGAAGCAAAAAAGTCACTCTGGCAAGTTTAGAGCAAATATCCTCAATGTGTGTAGTCCATTTCAGCTTACTGTCCAGTTGGAAACCCAGCAGTTTTACTTTCTACAGAGTGGCAGCAGGGAACAAATCAAACTCTGAGTCTTATCTTTGTTTAGGCTTAGCTTGTTTCGAATGAATCATTTCTTAGCACCTTCCAACAGTTGAGAAGTCTCCAGCTGTGCTGTAGCAAGATTTGATCTCTTGACGAAGATGGTTGTATCGTCTGCAAATAAGAGTGTGTGTCCATCGAGCTGAAGATCGTAAATAGCCACTAGGAAGAGTACAGGTCACATGACCGAACCCTCGGGGACGCCATGACGTACCAGGAGAGGACGGGAGTGAGCTCCATTTAGTGAGAGGATCTGGTAGCGATTTCCAAGATAAGATTTGAGTAGTTCAAATGCAGATCCAGGTAGGCCATAGCGTTTTAGCTTGTCAAGCAGGGTTTGATGTGAGATACAATCAAACGCCTTACTTAAATCAAATAATGTCAAAGACATAATTTCATGCTCCTCGAAGGCTGCAGAGATTTTATCAACTAGGTTACGCACAGCGGAAACAGTGGATCGGCCCTGACGGAAACCATGCTGCACAGGTGAAAACAGGTGGTTTGTTTCGAAATATGTGATCCGCTGATTTGATATGATAGTATATGATAGTCTCATATACTTTAGACATCAAACCATCCAAATTGATGTCTCTACAGACCAGAATTGGAACATTAAACTTTGATAGAGAGTTAATAAGCCTTTCGAGTCTTTCCAAAAAAGGTGAAATAACTGTCAGGGCACGGTAGACCGAAGCAATGACTATTTTAGGACAGGTAGAGTATAAAACTGCAACCACTTCAAAGTCTTTTTCAGGACAAAATCCCTGAGAGAAAGGGGAGAAAGAAGGCCTTGCTTGAGTAGTCCCTCAACACAAACTGAATTTCTCCTTGTTAAACCGTATAACAAAACACAACTGATTCAAACAGCTGACTCAACAGCTGAGGATGCAGACGCTGTAAAATCACTTCACTTCTGAGACGCCAGGTACACATCCGGTTGCGTATCAAGACGCTGTCGCCGAGTCCCCGCTATATGAATAGCAAAAACGACGTTGAATAGCAACGTCGCGTTGATGCTTGTAGTTGCTGGCAGTGGGAGTTCCACTGTCGGGACTCCAACCGGCTGCCTACTTTTAAAGTCAGAGTAACTCTTTACTACCCCAACCTTGAAACATAACAAGCTTGATACAATAGAAATTATGATACACATCAGGGTTATTTACTCAGGTGAAACCATTTTTTAGTTTTAGTAAAGACTTGAGCCAAATTTTACCTTAATAACCTGAAACAAAAGTACTTAAGTCTGCAATATTATACACAAATGCTGGCACATCGTTCTCAGCGCCCAAAAACCACCTAAAAACTAGATTTCTCCAAATAATGATTAAAATTCAGTTCAACACCACTACACATTTTTTGGGATTTCAAGGGGAACCCCTTCGGTTGGAGGGTATCCCATACCAAAAAGATATGAGCGTCCAAACCATCGTATTCCTGCACCTCCAAGGATCACGTCCTAAATCCGCCTATGATTGCAATGATTCCTTCAAAATACTGATCGACAGAAATTACCACTCTTTAATTGTTGAAGTTTTAACAGATTGACAATCTCTTCTTGTATTTGCTACTCCGAAGACAATCTAAGGCATGCGAAATCAATCTAAGACACACCCATAGGCCTGCTCTGCTGAATTTCCATCTGAGCTATATCCTCTACACCATTTCTCGCGATGATTTTATTAGATAAGTTCAACTCTGTAAGTGATACAGTTCATGATGCTCTCTTCGCCTCGTTACTCTTCTACAAGCCGCTTGCCTAGTATGTTTCATAAGGGTATTTTATTTAGCTGCTCATATACAGAGTTTTGTTTTCTCGCAACTGAGCTCCTGAGTATACCAGTCTGCCTGTTCTCTTTTCTCGTACGTTTTACAGGAAAATGAGGAAATGTTGTTCATAAATTCAACAAATATCTTCAAAAAAAGCAAAGATACTGAGGCCATGTCAACAGTTAACAGGTGGTTGGTGATGTTATGTTTTCTTGGCTGGTTAAGACACGATAAGTAAACTCCTGTAAAAGATTTTGAGCAAAACTTGGTTTATAATTTAATTTTAAGATAACAGCTGCATGATTGGAGAGGGGTTAGAAAACTTAGACTTGGGTTTAATTTTCACGTGGCGTGCCCAGCTGCAGCTGTCAACCTTGGTCAGAAAAAGAATGCATTTTAGGACAGGTTGAGTATAAAACTTTTACGATTGCCTTCCCTCTTGAGTAGTCCCATCTTTATGTTAAACCGTAAACCACAACTGCAAACAGCTGCTACCAAAAAAACAGTTTATAAGAATGTAATTGCACTGGTGCACTTCTGCTAGACGCCAGGTACACATCCGGTTATGATCAAGACCCGCCGAAGTTGTTTAAAAAAATTTATCCCCGCTTATGATCAAAACGACGTTGAATAGCAACGCCGTTGCACCTACTACGAGTATAACGGTAGAATCATAGCCAAAGATTTAAGTCTGATGGGCACAACAGCCCAAAACCACCTAAAACTAGATTTCGGAGCTTATAACTCACTAAAATGATTGCAAAATTAAAATACTGATGATTAGAACTAAGACGATTCTAAGACACACCCATAAATTTCCCCTGAATATATGGTAAAAAATCTCTACACCCTCGTGATTTATAATGTCAACAGCAGAGGGCTATGATTAGGGCAACGCACTGCCAGCTGCAGCTGTCAAGAGGTAAAATTATTGCCTTCCCTCTCCCATCCCAAACCACGCTGCTATCCACCACTACGACCCTCCTTATAGATTTGAGTATATACGTATATATGGTCTGTAGAGTCACTTTGGAACGCTTATAACTCAAAATTTGGTAAAATTATGGTGATTAAACTTTATTTACAGGTTTAAAACATTTACACAGTCTGTCTTTAGCTATATTTCATATTCTTACAACATCCAGAAATAAATTGCAAGGGACCAAAGTGAGCTCTGAAAACGGTATTTCGGAGCACAGCACCGCGCTCTACCGTAAGTTGGTAGAGTTAGTCTCCTCCCCTCACACTCTTTACAAGAGAGGCCGTAGGGATGGCAGGCCCAGTAGACCTGACCGCGGGAGGATAGTAGCACCACTGCATTTAACTCTTTGACAGGTGAGTTTTCCAGGAGAATTTGTGCCCCAGAAAGTGAGTTTTTAATTTTTTTATTTTCATAATTTTTTTGTATTATTATTTTTAAATACTGGGTTTTTGGTCAAATAACCTGTTTTAAACCTTAAAAGTATTTTTTTGTTAAAATAGGTACATAGGTAAAAAAAGTATTTTGATGTTTGAAAATTTATTTTATATATTTGTGTATAACTTTTTTTAGTTATTATATTTGGATATAATTCAAATGTGGATACAAAGAAAAAAAGGTGTGTACCTTTTACCTCAAAAGTTTAGCTTTGTATGGTAAGTGACTAAAGAAATCTGGTATGCAGAGGAGCATGCGCGTCACACTGGCGGGAGTCACGGCACATCCACACTGCCTGTATACTCACAAATAGTCTGCTACGTTTTCGTCTTCTTTCTCACTTTCACATTAATTTTCACCGTTCATAAAAATCTCCGCTATATGATTGTTAGAAAGAGACATTGTTAAAATAATAAAACGCTCTCAAAATAGAACTAAATAGTCAGTGAAACTAAATCAATAAGTAATCAAATATAAGTAAAAACTGCTGAAAACAACTGTTTATAACTTTTCCGCGAACACAATGAATAGTAATAAACACGCAACAAACAAAGTAAAACAATTCAGCTGTTAGTTTACCAGATGTCTTATAAAAACCATAGATGAAATAATCGGCACAGACACGAAACGATGCCAGGCAAAAAACCCAGCTGGTAGACAGCAGCTACAATCTAGCGGATCAATATTTTAACTGTTTCCAAGAGGTTAGAAAAACTCCCGCTAGGTAGCAGGGGCATCCACAAACGTTATACTGCATAAACTCATTAAACTGAGCCGGAATTGTATTAATCACAACAGTCTCGTGCGTGCTACAGAAGGTCCATGCGCCCGCCGCCAAACGTTAAGTGGCATACCGCCAGGCACTCAGGCACACCGTCGCAAAACGTTGCGTGCATACCTGCCAAAGGGTTAACCAGGCACCTTTGCGATTTTCTCATGGTGATGCTGGGTAACAATGTCTATTAGCTACGTATGTTACACAGTTGGCTACCTAACAGGCAAACATAACATTAAATTTAATTACTACCCTAAAACACTAAACACAAGCGTGCTAAGAAAGGGTTGAAAACTTAAGCTAGGACACTTTATGCCCATTTTCAAAGGACAGGAATAGGTGTATCACAGGATGGGTAGTTTGGTGCCAGCACCTAAGCAACAGCCTGCCACTTTAGAAATGGACTTTGTTAGACTTTGGGGAGAAAACACTAAACGCAACATAAGATGTGAATACCGGGAACATTTTTTTTCTTCTTTGAAATACTACGATATTATTATAATGTTAATAACACAGCCATGATACTAAACATAATATTTTATCCAAGCAATACCCCGGTACACACCTAGTAAGTAATAAATACATTCATACCTTGCAGAACTTTTTTGTGATGTTTTGCTGAAAGAGTGATGGAGTTGGGCAGCCTGTTGGATTAAAGCGCTTCCTTCTACAGGGGAATCACTTCCATTATGGCTGTCTAGTGAGTCAGAGCGGCCCTGTTCTCGTCTGAACCAGTTAACTAAACATAAATTAAAATTCTTTTATTCTTTCACAATACAGATTAGCTAATGGATACAGGTTGGGGATGGACATCATTATATCTCAGTGGATAATAGTAAGAGAACAAGCATATCACAATAAAAATTTTGCCATTTTACATCAGCCGATGTTCTACTTATTCATCATCTAACATTGAAATTTTCTGAGCAGCCTAAATGAATGTTATGAAAATTGTACATAGGTTTTAGTTTCAATTTCAATTTTCTTTATTGACGGAAAATCCATTTAATTAACAATAATACTAGTTACAATAATTTATATAATAAATGTAAATAATTTGAACAATTTTGAACTATAAATTTATAGTTTGTGTGTTCTATAATCAATATCATTTATTAACTAGACATAAACTTAACCCAAGATAACAGGCTCACCTAGATCAAGTAGAAATTAAATGAAAAAAGTCTTTATTTACGTGGCAAAGTTAGGACTTTATAGTCCTCTCTACCACTTAACCACGTTAAACATATACAATAAGAACCTATATTTATAACTTTTTATTTCGGACGAGGCCTTTCAAAGGCAATGCCTTTATCGTCAGGTCCGTTCAAAAATTGAAATATTGGTTTTTGATGTTTAAAATTATGTTTTATTACTCTTTCCAATATTGACCACCTTCTGCCTTCATATACAATAAAATCGTACTTATTACAAATACATTACATAGACAAAGGAAAATTACTTAAATTAAACATTTTAAATACAAGTTAAGAAAACATAACTAAGCGTCTAAAAGATAACAAATAATTTATTTAATGTATAACATAAAATAAACTTAAAACATAAAATCCACTCCCATAAACGCACACCAAGGATCCCGACCATCCCTACCACAGCCCCCGCAGCATTCCATCTCTAACCACCGCCCCAAAGCAAGCTTGAGATTCGATCGATTTAACATTATCAGGAAGGGCAATCCATAGGCGACATGATGTGACAATAAATGATTTACTAAAAACTGATGATCTATGCAGAGGAATCGACAAAAGAAGAGCTCCTCTTCGAGTGATACAGGAACTTATTTGTGACATAAAAGTGAATTGATAAGAAGGAATTTTTAGTCTAATGATGGAGTACAGTAAAATTGAATGTGATACTCTCGGAGATGTTTTATTTTCAATATAAACAGCTGTTCAAAGTAAGAAGTCATAAGTTAAAAATACAACGGATGCAGAATTTTGAACACGCTGCAGTCTGTCAGACAGTTCAATTACCATGTCGTTTGTGACGACACCACAGTAGTTAAAGTGGGGTATCGCCAAAGTCTTTACCAGCATCACTTTCACGTTGAATGGAAGAAATAAAGCAAAGCGCTTCAAGCTGTAAATGCTGGCAAAGACTCTGTTGCAGGTAGCACTGTAACAGCAACGGTTTCGTTCCAAGTCAGTAATTCATAAATTATCAGACCAAGGCTTTTGACTTTGTCAGAGTAGTTCAGTGATTTGTGAACGTAAACGTAGTACCTATCAGTATGGTTTGAGTCCTGGTTTCATTAAGTTTTAGTCCGTTCCTTTGCGCTCATCAAGTGATTGATGTTATGTCGGAATTTATTAATGAAACTGTATTTTGTGAGTCTTTTACGGGAAAGTGGTAGTATGTTTGTAAGTCATCAGCGTACAAGTGGATCTGGAGTAACGTACTTTTTCAGTAACATCATTGATATAATATATAGTGAAAATAACATTGGGCCAAGGACCGAACCCTGAGGAACCCCTCGTGGGACGGGCCTCCAGTCCGATTCTGCGTCCCCAGCCCTCACACGTTGTTGTCGTCCAGTGAGGTGCGACTCGACCCAGTTCACACAACCAAAGGAGAAACCAGCCATTTTTAATTTGAAAAGAAGAAGGGGATGGAAGACACATTTGAATGCCTTTGAAAAATCAAATTAAGTCAGGATGGTAAGGTGCCTCTTATCCATGGCTGATCTAATATCATCAGTAATTTTAAGAAGAGCAGTAGTCGTGCTGTGGTTGGAACAAAATCCAGACTGAAATGTTGATAATACTTTGTTGCTGTCCAAATAAGAAATGATTTGCTGATGAACGACACGTTCAAGACACTTGGAAAGGCCAGAAAGCAAGCTAATAAGCCTAAAGTCAGGGGGTGATTGAGATGAAGTGCATTTTTGTAAAGGGCAAACGGAAAGACGCCAGACCTTAAAGATGAGTTGAAAATTAATTGTAAGCTTAGTAATTATTGGCAAAGTAGCAGGCAAGGTATCCTGTATGAAACGGATAGGGATATTGTCGGATCCAACAGCATTACTGGACATACTCATGATAGCCTTTTTAGCACTTGGAACTCCATTACTAGAGAGAATTCGAACTGATGAAGTGGGACAATCAAGGAGTATGTTCGAGCTCGGCAATATACTTATGTGCACCAGACAAGTCGACGGGGATATTGACGCAGAAATCATTAAAGGAAATTAGTTCAAAAGAAATAGGAGAATCAGATTTAGATTTACCTATTCCGAGCTCTTTCAATTTGGACCATAATATTTTTGTGGGAAGTTTACAAGAAAATGAAGTATAGTAAAATCTATTTTTTAATTTCTTATTAGTTGTTGAGTTAAGTTTCTGAGTCTCTTGTAGCTTGTTCAGTCTTGCTCAGATTTAGTTCATTTGGCGTGACGGAAAGCTGAATGACACACAGAGAAGGACACAGACTGTTGAATTTTGAGCCCTACTAGGGCCTTTGTTAAGATAAAAAGACTCTTTTTGTCCAGCAAAGACCCTAGTAGGGCTGAAAATTTGACAGTCTGTATTCTCCTATGTATTCTACTTTATCCAGGTGAGCCTGCTCTCCTTTCCATTCCTTTTTAATAGCATATCCTGGACTAGTGCCCTGTTTCATAAATTTAACCCTAGATAAAACAAGGCACATACAAATAGTTTGCCTTGGGAAAGTATGTTTACAACAATTCATTAAGAAAACTACTCAAGTATCAAACTGATATTGTTACGTAACTATCAACCCGGTTTTGGGTTAAGATGTGTAAACTGACACTCACCTAGGCCTCCAATGTAGGAGCGTGAAGAAGGTGCCTTAAGGGGGAGGGAGTGAGCTGACTCTGAAACTCCGAGGTTACGTTCACTTTGTCGCGGCGTCAACACGTGATGGTGCTTCTTACGCACCAGTCCCAGGGGACTCTGAACGTTCTTGCCCAGCTCATCACACACGTCTGACTCTAACAAACTCTGTACAACACAAGCTGCAGTTATTCAACAGTTTTTGTTATTTTTTCGTTGCTATGTTTGTTGACTTGTTACTGACATGCTACACCTAATAATGGTTTTATGCTCTAAAAATGTGTTTATTATCAAATTTGTATGGAAAAAAGCAAAACCTGTACCTTTAATTAGCAAACATGAGTATCAAAAATCAATAAAATCTGATCAGCCAAACCAAGATGGCGATGAAAATTGTTCTGTACCATCATCTTGGTCTGGATGATTGGATGTTGTTAACTCTTGGTACACATGTTAATTACAAAAACATGCATTTTTGTACAAATTGTAATGGAAATCAATCAAAAAGGAAGTTTAGTCTAAGATTTAACCCAATTTTAGGAACACACCCTCCCCACCAAAGAAACTCCCGGGTTTTGGTGATTAACTGATTTTGCTGACTAACCAACGAGTTAGGCTTAACTCATTAACCAGCAAAATCACTTCATCACCGAAAATCGGAAGTACCTTTAGGAGCAGGTTCACCTCTAAAAATAGGTTTAACATAATAAAAATGCCATGATAACTTTAAAAAAATTTAAATAATAATTTTTTAGAAAACAGCAGTAATGGGTAAAATCAAAATTAGAAGATGGATGACACATTCACGTCCTCACTAGGATCATAACAAATGCAGGTCGCTAGACTCTTGTTCTTACTCGTTATGGCACAGCGAGCGTGTGACACTAGTTGTCACTATTCAACGGGTTAAATTAAACAATTTATATATGGTGCATCTTAAAAAAGGTAATATGTTTAAGCAGTTTTAATACACATCAGTTTATTACTGTTGTTTTTAACTCTTAGCATTTCTTACATCATAAATGTTCATTGCATGGCCTTGGCTATGTGTAAACCCATTGTACTTATTTATCTCATCACGTTTCTTGTATAAAACCACTATAATGCCATTGGAATAAATAGATACAAAGTTATAGTCTACTTACAGCACATGTAGATGATGTACTTCTTTTCTTAAATAGAATCTTTCTTGCATCTCGGTCATCAATAACATAGCATGAACCTCCATTTAGTTGATCTTCTTGTTCGGTGTGTGGGATATGTCTGAAAAGGTTTCTGTTGAAGACATTGGCATTCATTTGCATTGTAGATAGTGAACAATTCTAGTTATGAGTGAATTTAGTACAAAAAGAACAACTGAAGAATAAATATCTTTGAAGAATGTTTTGTATGATTTTTTGTATTTATATTTGTTGTCTGATTTCTATTCTGACAAAGTGCCTGATAAACCATGGCACACTTAACTGAGTGGCTCGGTGTTCATTAGGTTAAGTGAGAACTAGAGAAAAATAGATGAGAACCCCAAATGCTGATTAAGTATCAATTCATTGACGACAAAACTGCAGAAGTTACCTGATAACTCTTGTAGTTTGTGCTTTAGGCTGTTTTCGGTGGGGCTTGATTGCAACATCTATCAGTCCGCTGAGAGCCACTCTGCGAAATATACCTCCGTGTGCTTCCTTGACATAGGTTACTAACTGCCTCACATCACAGTAGAGAGCCTACGCAACACAAATACAGTTTACTTTTTTTATAGTACTAATCTTCTTCAAGCAAATCTTCAAAACAATTAATTGATATTTCATTTACTTATTGTGAACGCTAGCATAACCATTTTAAAGAAAAAGATATATAGATGAGAAAAAGGTGAGAGCTTTGGGCAAACACTCACCATGTTTTCAGGAAGTTTCAAATCCTTGCTAGACTTGACGAGACGTGTGACCAATGCCTTGAAAACGTTGGTCATAATTTGGCCTTCAACTCCCCGCCCAGCCCCACCTAAGCCGGCTCCAAAGTTGGTTGCGTATCCACCCTGAGGCCCAACATCAGGAGATCTGCTACAGCTTCTTTTCTGGTCTAAATCATAACCATTATTAATTTCATCACTACTGTGCACTACATTAGTTTTAACAACAAAATAACCAAATACCTACTTGCAGAAATACAGTAATTTATTTTAGAGAGAACGTTATTAAATTAAGTTGATCTTACTAAGAGGAGAAAGTAAGGAGCTAGGGTCAACACAGAAGCCGACGTAAGCATGAAAGAAGTCCAAGACATCCGGAACTGGGCGAGTGTTAACCATGTGTCTGAGGTATCGCCCAAACAGTTTATCGTTGGCTCGATGAAGCTTCCCTAATATGCTTTGGGCTTGAGAGCGTAGGAAGTCTATGGGAGGTCCACGCTGGCCATCAGTGCATCCGTGAGGGCAACCAAGGTGGCGAAGAACCCTGCAAGATAGTTATCAGGTTACACTCCACCTACAACTATCTAACCTGCATTTAATTGAAAAATAATAGACTTCATCACAGAACTAAGAAATGGTTTGGTTCTGTTTTCTGTTACTGTTTCTGTGCGCCCTCAATGCAATGCTGTTTTCAAAAAATGGAATCATATTATGACTTACATGTTAGGAGGTTCCTCAGACCACCATTTTTTAGTCACAGTCCATCATCAGTTTTTTTTTCAAATACTTTTCAGACTTGTCAACAAAAAGGGGAGCTATGATTTTGACTAGGCTTAGCACCGTATTTTTTTTATTAATGATCCAAATTTTCAGGTTCTTGCAAAACTATGCATATTGCAGTTTGGGCATGATTTCCTTCTTGCAGTCTCCAAAATGTTCTAAGCTTAAAATTTAACTAAGTTCAATTGGTGAAGAGCACATCTAAGGATCTACCTGACTATGCAGTTCATGACAAGACCATGTGGAGTTTCTACTTTGTTCTTGGGTCTGAGAGGCTCAGAGGCAGGAGCTGGCGTATCAGGGGACTCTGAATCGGCGGAGTTTGTTGAATCAGCTGATTTGAGAACACCCATGTCAATCAACAGCTCCAGCAGATTGAAAACTACTTCACAAACCCGCAATGTGCAGCAGATATTTGGCCTTAACACAACTGAATGCACTGCCTAAAAACCAACATGTTTCATTTAAAACTTCTGCTCTTTCAGTGCAATAGTTACTGCAATAAATATCTTGTCAAAGAGTAAAACCTCAATATTGTTATGGTACCTTAAGTACAACTTGAAAGTCAATGTGTCCTTCCTTGGTGATATAATATGTAGAGCCAGAGGCCTCTGATTGCTCCTCGACAGAGTATGTGATGTTACTGTCAGTCTGTGAGCGAGTCAGACTTGGCTTACGGTCATGTTCTGCTTTTAAACTCCCCCCATCCAACTGACTGTCTATTGAACCCTAGAAGCAAACGTTACATATCAGATAGGTTAACAGAACTTTCTGCAGCTATGCTCAACAAAACAATCTGTTTTGCCACTCATCAATTTTAATACTATTATTGTCATTTTATATTTTTAACCGACTTCAGAGAAACGAGGAGGTTATACAAGCTGACCTGTGGCGATTTTTATTTTTTATGTCGGTTCACAAATTACTCTTGAACGTGGCCATCGTTTTACACCCAGTTTGCATTGATTGATAGATCTTAACTCCATAGTGGTCCCATTTAAATATCTTTTTGATCAGACTAATATTTCAGAAGGTCGTCATTTTGAACCACACTTTACCAAACCATAATATTAAATTTTGAAGTCCCCTGTTTTGTAAGATAAATGTAAATTTAAAATGTAAATATTGTTTTATTTTTACATAATTATTTAACTTACACTAATAATAATAATTACTGTATTTAGACAAAACTATTGCTTCAAAATCTTTTTTTAAGGTAAATTTAGAATTGTAAAGAGTAGAGATATCCATAGGAGAACTCCAACATTCAATTAATTAACTTTTTGATAAATTTGCGTTAATTTAATTATTAACGTTTAATTCAATGAAATGCCCAATAAATAAAACAATACTTACATTTGAAATTGGCATTTCTCTTCCCAAACAGAGGATATAAAATTTAATTTTTTGTTCATAAAAGTGCTGTTGAAAATGACAACCTTTGACACCATAGCATAACCGGAAACGGGTTATCATTGATTGCACAATGTCTATATGAATTTAACATACTCTAAAATAAAAATAATGTAGTCATTTCCATTGTTGTTGCGTTTGGTGAATGGAGGAACGCATGTCGGGCATAGGCCAGTATGCATAGAAAAAAGACATTGCTATCCAGCTTCACCATGGGGAGGTTGGCAAACAAAGAAGCCATATTAAAAGTTTTCCAAAAACGCTTGGTTTACCTTTAACCCCTATTATGTGCTTTTTACAAAATAATTAATATTGATGGATTCAATAAATGGACTGTGTTGAAATTTCTTAAACATGTTAATTTTATAGTAATACAAATAAAAAAGTTTTATGATGGACAAATAAATTTTCTGCAGTGCTAAAACTGTCCGAGTAAATCAAAGTCAAATAGTTTATTCCCAGAACATGTAGAAATGTATATGTATAATAAACGTTATTAAAATTTATTTCATGCAGAAATGCTTTCAACATATGATTTCAGTATTTTTTATATTTGATATATACTTAACACTTGAATTATATGGTTTGCAAACTTTGAAGCATGAATTTTGAGTTATAATCATGCCAAAATGCCTTTAAATAGTTTTCAGAGCCCACTTAGGTCTCTTGCCATTTATTTTTGTGGATGTTAAATGGATATGAAATATAGCTGAAGACACACTGTGTAATGGGCTAAGTTGTCCACTTAAACAAAGTTTCTCCACAATTGTTTCAACCAATTTGGCTTAAAAGTGTTCCAAAATGCCTTAAAACTTTACAGACAGGAATTTTTTTAACATCAGTTTTGTTTTTTGCAGAGTATAAAAAAGCCAAATAACCACAAATTGATGGATTCATTGCAATGTACAGACAAAAGTCTTGTTTTATTTATATAGACAAGGAAACTCAACCTAGTACCCGATAATTATGTGAAGTTGGGGAATTATTTCCCATCATATGTTCCTGACGGAACTAGCCTATAATATTGAACTTACAGTGAAGATAAAAGTCCCAACTGCACGTCTTGGACTGCTATTACTTATTAGTGTGATAGTTGTATCAACTTACCCTTCTTTGGAAAAAGTCTGGTGAAGGGGTTGGGGTATGCTCTGTAACTGTTATGATGGGGTTTGGAGAGTTTTCTTTTTGTCCCCTGCGACTTTCCCCAATATATCTAAACAAAATAAATTGCAATAATCACTCAAACAACAAAAATTGTACCCTTTTAAACATTTCTGTGAACTTACAGATTGTGTAAAATCTCTAGAACAAAGTGAACAATGTTTTAAAATTTAAATAAATAATTAGATTTTGTCAATATAGAAATCAATGCTTTGAGTATGATGATACAGCAGTATGAAATGATCGGATGAATAACAAAAACAACAATGAAGACTAACACATAATACAATGGTTTTCTAAAATATACACAGTCACTGTACAGTGCAGGTAACGAAAGAGTTTTCCAATTTTAGAAATGTTCTTTGTAGAGAGCCTAAATGTTGAGATGCAAATTACGTGAATGGCTGCTTTTAAGCAAAATTAATTCTCTTAACTCTTCCCACTCGGATGTTGTGCCCCATTACTAAAAGTAATTATACCAATTTTTAAATACTTCAAAACTTACTTTTTTAAACACAACTTTTTTTGTTGAAATATTTTATATTTTTAGTTATTTATTGTACATTTTTATTACATAACTGGTAAAGTGTTAACATAGTTTGGTCCTGAAAATAAATCCAAGTGGAAAGGGTTAATGACTTAGTTCCAGCACAGTTACCCAAAATAATATTCCATAAAACAAATGAGATTGTATAATATTTTTTAAATTAAACTATAAATAGTAGAGATAGTAAACAATTTCAAGAGTTTTTTGAAGAAAATCCTTTATTTATTTCAAGAAAAATGGAAGACACCATAAGAAATTTTTTTGCAAACTTAATAAAAACTCTCATAACAAAATGCCCTTACAATAACTAGAAACGGTACATTTTGCCTAACTGGCTTGTGATTACCCAATACCAATGCTCCTACTATCCGGACCACCCGGGGCCCTTAGTGACAAGTACACAACATTACTTCTCAATTTCTTATATTTGCCATGAATAGTGTACTGGGCATTTTTAACATATCTGAGCAGGTCAGAAAGTACTCCAAGCAAATCTGGCCAAGCAATCTCCAACCAATCCAGCGTGTTTGCTATCTGATGGCCTTTTTCATCAAATTAGGCAAGACACATACTAAGAGATTGCCTATTGCCTAAATTATGTTTTGTACGAACCGGGGTAACCGTTGGAATAAATAAATAAAAAGATATATTCTTGAGGCACAAATATACCTTCACACGAGTATTAAGTTCTTTCCAAGCTGCTACAGCTGTGCTGGTTTCTATTGAACTTTAAGTAGTAATTTGAATTAAATTCTACATAGGTAGAAACCCAGAGGTTTAATATTTGTACACTGGATATCAGATGTGTGCAGTTAGAGAATTTTCTCGCAGAACGAACTTGAATCAATTTCTTTTCTGATAACTGTAAAAGTCTGAGCCGACAGATTTGCCCCTAAGATCAAATCAAGTAATGTAAATGGAAGAAATGAGAGTGAAGGGTTGAGTTTAATTGCTTGAGTTGATTAGTTACTACTTAGAAAGTGTTTAGCAGGCTAATCCACACATAGGTACTACAACAACATCGATTACCTTTCTACGTAATTAAGACCTAAAGCAACACAAAATGCATAAACAAGCAGTATCTTGGTGAATATGCCTTCTATGTCTATGTTACTTATACATCTAATATTTTTACAATTTACATACATACTATGACTTTTATATTATTTCGGAAGTGTTTCAATTTAATTCTCATAGTTACTCAATACTCAGTAAATACTGTAATTGATCAACTACTCGCTAAAAAGAGTTTTGTAAACTAAAATAAAATCCAGCAAAACATCAATAAGGCAGTGATAAATGTTTAAAAAGTTTAGAAACGATAGGTTTTAAAAGCAATGAAAAGCTACATCAAAAGCTCGTTTTAACTTACCCGTTTCCATTTGTAAAATCATCAAGCAAACAGCTTGCGAGAAAGAGAGAAAGATAGAAAGAATAGACATAGATCCAAAGAATAAGCAAGCAAGGGAGAGACATTGATCTATCAACTATCTGTTTGAATCTAAATGAAATGGATGAGCACATAAACATTTTATTTTATCTACATTCTAATCTTTTGAGTGACAAGTATTTTTTCCCTGGCCATTTTCGCAGTAAACCTTTTCAACTGTTGAAATTATTTGTTAATAATCTGTATTCACTTCAGTGAGTTGGCAGTTGGGCCTGAAGCTACCTGAACCCTCCCCTATTACTGTCACATTTCCAGGGGTATATACTGTATCGGCCCTAGCTTGCCAACTAATAAACAGTGTCAGGGCTAGGTAGCCTGACCATCTGACTGCCAACTTACTCTCTAGAGATGATTGTAGGGGTCAGCAGATCTCTAGGGACGAAAATTATGATCCTGAAACTTGGGTGAGAGTTCCCTAAAACAAGATTTTCAGGGAATTTTTGGCAAATAGGTTAATTAAAGGGGTTTTCAGCAAATATGGTAATTTAAGAAAATTTCAAACAAATTATGTTAAATAAATTATGTTTAAATGTTTACATTTATAAAGAATAAATGCCAATCATTACTTCTACAGTTTTTGACATTTTAATGTTAACAATTGCCTGTAATTATTACAAAGTTATATTACATGTTAATTTGATAAATAATAATTAGGAATGAGCCGATACCAACTTTTGAAACTTAAATGCATATACTCGATACTTCCTGAGTTTAGATTCGATATCAATACTGATTTGCAAGGAAATTATGTAGAAAAGTAGGTTAAGATATAGAAATGTAAAATACAAAGTTTCGTTAAAAATTTTGGTTTTCTTTGTTTTATTGGAAAACGGGTATTACTTTCCGAATGACCCTCGTATTTATGTTATTTATATCTTGTAATTTTTAAATTAAATTGTGTTGACTGTAATTATAGTTTTTCAATGTAGTTGTATTAAATTAAGTATAAGTTGACACGAGTTGTTCTGAAAACCAGTCGTACTGAGAAACGCTCAAATAAAAGTCATTTTTATTTATGTATTTATTATTTAATTATTTACTTTTACTTATATCTGTTCACCGATAAAGTAAGTACACAGTAAAACTTGCATTAAAAAAAGTTGTAAAAGCATAAACGCAGGTTATGGAAAGACCCCGACCATGCAACACATAAAGGTGAAGCAAATGCCCGGTTAGGGTCTGTAGATGCCCAAGAATGCAGTTAACTATTGTCACGGACTGTACATGTCACTGGTCAAGGTCAGCGCCGAACTGAGGGTTACTCACCGTTGACACTGTAGCTAAACCCCCCAAAAGAAACCTGACAACACTACACTCGTACTAACCTATACTAGGAAATATACCAACAACATTGGTGTCTTTGACCAGCAAAGCTGCCTTTGTCAGATAGTCTCAAAATCACAGCTCATGATTTTTTTCAATATTAGTTCTAGATTTTAAATTATTTTACTACTGAAACAATGTTGCTGTAAGTATGTATGTAGCTTTAGCTAAGATAACCTTTATTTTTTAACACCTACTTTTCATACATTTTACTCCTGGTCTTTAACTTAGTAATTATTCATTTCAATCCAAGACTTTAAAAATATCAAATGTAAAATCCATTTTACAAGTTAATGTAAATACAAGACAAAACACTCTTATAGTTTAGGAAACAAAAGTTCATTAAGAAGTCCATTTTATTTCTCTAACAATTTAGAAATACAAAAGTCTTGCAGATAAAACAAACAATATGATATACACAATTGTTGTGAACAGGGAGATAATAACTGGGGCATAATTTGACATTATGATTGGTTATTTGTCAAGTACTACTACAGTTGTGGACATGTAAGTACCTGAGACTAGGCATACTCTTGCCCTTGACCAGGTTGGTGATGGGTCTCGGCTTGTCCAGCAGGCTGTTCACAGGTGTCTCACTCTGCAACAGAGTCTCATCTCCGGTGTCCAAGCTGCTTCGGTGGTAAGCCTATCAATATGTATACAATTTTATAAGATTTTTGTTTAACTGGAGTAATTACACCTAAACAGATTTAATATTCAAAAAAGTGCAAACTCAAAAGGTGTTGCCACACTTAAAACTAGTAAACCAAAGTCCAAACCATGTTGCATATATTTTAGTTGATTTGTCTCACAATTTTGTATTTAAATATTCCTTGATTGACATTATTTAAAACCAGGCAAACCACTTTGAATTTTCCATCATTTTAAAAAATATATAATATTTTGTGATATTTGTTCACTTTTGAGGGATACTTGGTATATTAATACAAGAATTGAAAAAACTAAGGGATTATAATTTTAGCTTGCACACTGTTGGGAAATCAACCATCAGTCTGTAAATATTTATTTATCTTGTTAATTCATACTTTTGTTTGTATACAAAGATGGGATAATTCCCGAAACCGGTAGTGGTTAAAATAAATGTTTATAGGGTGCTTCAGTTTTTTCAATTCTTGTATTAATATATATATATGATAAAAATTGAATAAACAACTAAGTATCCTTGCAAATACATTTATTACCACGACCGGTTTCGAAGGATTACCTCATCCTCAGGTGGTGTGTACAAAGAAATATTTTTCAATATTTGTAAACATTACAAATATTTAGAAATATATTATGTATATATTTTGTCTTCAAATTTATTTAGTAATATATATATATATATAAACAAAAAGCTTTAAAATTGCTCAGAATATATTTTGGCAATGCCTTTTCAACTGTAAATAAAAACAATTTAACAGTTAACCAAAACATACACAGAAACAATATAAACACATGTATGAAATAAAAGTTGAAGAAGTCTGCTGAAAGTCTTGTAGAAGAAGTATAAAATTAATATAAATATAAAATAATGTGAATGAATAAAGCTACCTAAGATTTAGGCCATCAGGAAATTTCGATACTAAATCAATAATATTTTCAAAGTAGCATTCCAAATTTTACAAAGCTCTTCAGCAACCTATCAAATTTTAAAAACTGTTCCCCGTATAGTCTACAAACGCCCACCTATATTAAAAGATAAAATTTCAAAACCTAAACTGCCGACTACAAAATTTCAAATTCAAAATGACAGTCTACTTCTGGGATCCTGCCCGTGCAATAAACCAATGCACCTGCCGTGGATGTTTGGTTTGTAAGCAGATGGACACAAACCAATTATGCCACAAGAAGCAACACAAATCACAAATTCAAAATCCAAGGAAATTTGACTTGTGAATCTCGAAATGTGGTATACCAAATCCAATGTCAGAAATGCTCAAAAGTTTACATAGGGTCTACTACTAACACTCTAAGAGTAAGGATAACCGGCCACCGCTTTGATTTTAAACACACAGACAGGACGAAACCTTTAGTACTACACAGTCTGGAATATCAAGACACATTTGAAAATTTGTATAAAGTCAAACCAATTCATCAAACAAAGAAAAATTCAAGTGTTTCCTATTTAAGAAGTTTAGAACAATCCGATCAAGTCATTTCTAAATCAAAACTTCCTGATGGCCTAAATCTTAGGTAGCTTTATTCATTCATATTATTTTATATTCATATTAATTTTATACTTCTTCTACAAGACTTTCAGCAGACTTCTTCAACTTTTATTTCATACGTGTGTTTATATTGTTTCCGTGAATGTTTTGGTTAACTGTTAAATTTTTTTTATTTACAGTTGAAAAAGGCATTGCCAAAATATATTCTGAGCAATTTTAAAGTTTTTTTTGTTTTTATATAAAGTTGAACGACAGTTTTTGTTTGAAATATATATATAAATATATATATTCAAATAAAAAAAAACACTACAAGAACAATACATAGACACCTTATATTTCAATTTGAAGACAAAAATTTTGGAAACCGATTTGAACGTTTTCATAAAATGAACAATACAAACCCCTTAATTTTGAAATTTTTCAAAAAATTACAACAAGAAAAGAAAAATTGTGTATAAGTATGTACAAAACTGAAATAATATGAAAACAATAATAAAAAATATAATAACATAACAATGACAGAAAATTATATCATAACAATAATAGAAAATTTATATAAACATCCAGTTTAGGGTTGCAGTGGCTACAATAATAGTAAGTGAGATATCTTCGTTTAAATGAGTAAAACAAAACGTTGAGTTGAGAAATATTTGTCTTGACAGTATTTAAAAAAGTTTAAATTAATGTTATATATCAAAATTAGTAGGATACTACATGGAATGGGAAGAAATATTATTTACAAATAAGGTATTATGAATAAATTGGTGATTGATTATGTTATAATAAATTTCAAACATATACTTACATGGTCTTCAAGAGATTTTGTTTCCATCTGGCCAATCTTTTCCAAAGCTTTTTCAGATTTTGATAAAATCTTTGTTTCCACAAAAGCTCTTAGTTCTGAAATTTTCATTTTCCTTTTGCTTTTTTCGCTTGAGCGTCTGGTGTGGATTGTTTTATCTTCATAGGGCTTCTGAACAGTAAATGGTGCTTCTAAAATTTAAAATATTGTAATGTCAATTAAAAATGTAGGTTGGTTACACTGAAGCCCCATAAGTTCCTAGTTACTGAACAGTACACAAGTCAAATAATATTTTTCACTATCGGCAACTAGCAGCACATCTGTGTAGCCTTTTCGCTTCTCATTGCATTTGACATATTTATGTTCTAAAATTGGTTTGTTTCAATGTACTTAAAATCATTTATTTGATTATCTTACTGTTGTGTGATATCTTTTCAATATTTACTTATTGAACCAAACCAATGAGTAAAAGAAAGAAAAAGTCATCAAAAATGGCTTTGAAAACCAAAGTAAATATAATTTAAATTAGTGACATTTCAGTTTAATTTAGGTTAAATATTTTTCTACTTTACAATTGTTCATAATTATTTAGAATATTGAATTTATTACCTGCTAGGATATTCATATCCTTAACTTCTGGAACTTCAATAAAATCTTTGTTTTCTCTCTTTTTTGTTTCTGGACTTTGGTACAATGATACTTCAATTTTCGGTATAGGGAGAGAGTTGCTGCGCCGACGAGATTGCTGCTGACTGAACGATCCCTCACTTATATCTTGCAATCTGAAACAGATCAGCAAACTTCCTGATAAGTCCGAGTCCAGATAATATCAAAATCTGAAAAAGGTCGTAGCCAATACTATGCTAATGTTGATTCAGGTCCACTTGAGCCCTAACTTCAGAGAGCTGTGAAAGCCAAACATAAACGTTGAAATGTATGTGAACAGTCTGTCAATATTTATGTATGTTATTTAGCGTAGGTGTAACAGGAACTTCTTTTGTGCAAAAATGGAAAATTTAATCTTATCTTGTTAAATTTTTCAAGAGATAGAGATTTCCTAAAAAATCCTGCAAATTTCTCCATTATTATATAGTTGTTACTAGCTGACAGTACAGATGAAATTTCCTTAGTTGGCACTTGGGGCATGCGGGTTGCAGCGAGACATTTAGGGCGAGGGGAGGGTAGAGAGGTGAACAGGACACTTCCAAAAACATCGGTCTTTCTTGGTTCTTCTTACTTGATGACCACGTTAGCTAATTTAAACTGTATAACACCGATTTAAATTATCCGATTGTAATGGGACAAAACAGAAATTATTGGTAAATCATTTTAAATTACAAGAGCGTATTATCAAATTGATATGTGATTAACTGGTTTAAATCACATTTAGAACTAGGGTGTTCATGGAAGAGTGCTAATAGGATTGTCCTAATGGTTCGGACAGGGCCAGCAACGATTTACAGCCCCGATGAGGGGTGACAATAATGCCTGATGTTTTCTAGACGACGAATACACATTTCTTACCTGAAATCCAAGTGCCAGCTTAGAAAATTTCATCTGAACCCATGCTGCGCTACGGGATTTAATTGATGAATTTTCTTGATTAAATTTACCAATATATTTCTAAACAAATTGCATTCACCATGGTTTCAGTACTAAAACGGTTGTGTGTATTTCACGCGGCACCTTATTTACACAAAACCCTAACCTAATCTATAGCGGAATGCTCAGGGTGATCACCTCTCTTAGTGATTTGCCTTTTCCATAATACCTGGCTGACGCAAACGACCAGCATAACAGATGGACTCATAATTTAAATTTGAACACCTCATGGTAAACGTCTTATAGCTTTCTTTCATGTTCAGTTTAGCAGTAGATTTTCTATTTACCACAGAGTTTTTTCGTACAGCTGTCTTGCACCTCTTGTTTGCTTGTCTATACTGGTCACTGAGTCTCGATGCACTTCTGGATATTTTTGAGGCATCACCACGGGCACAATACAGATTTGTTTCTGATGCCTTTGTGTATTTCACCACGGAGGCACAATGTACTTATTTGCTTTGTTTTTTTCTTATTACATTTGCATCCTTTTAGTAAACCTTTGGCCCTCCTGCATTTTCTTATTTGCCTTTATAATTGTGTTGGCAGATTTGATTATTGCATTCTCAGCTCATTTGCTTGAGGAACAAAGATGTCATCAATACAGGTATCCATTTTTGTGATCAAGTTTATTTTGTGTTTCTCCATTTCATGGGACAAGGAGGGACGGGAAATGAGTGAGAGGGATAAAATAATTTGAATTTCTAAACATTTGAAGAATCGAGTTTTTATAGGCATTGTTCTGAAAGGCAACGGGAATGGGGCAGCTACATAAGATTCATATACATCAAAATGTTCCCTTGTAATTTCACCCACAAATTTAAAGCGTCTCACAGATTCAGATATGCCGAATGACTGCCCGCCCAAGTTGAAGTACTCCATTAGTATAAACATCCAACTGGAAAGGATAAATTTCTGCTGCCACTTCTAGTTTGAAAGTCCCATAGAAGTTAGGGTTAGACATAATGAACCCGTAGCCATTCTTGCTCTGGTAAAGTAAACGTTCTTGGAGCATGGAGTACATGTGAAACCTATCCCAGTTGTTTGAGGCATGTGCTACAATCTCAGCATGTACCTGGCGGCACTATGAGATCGAACCATACATAGCATATAATAATGCAGAAAAAAGACAGGCACCATCACCAGGGATCTCGTAAACTTTGTGAGGAACCAAGGAATCGTTAATTTGTACAAATTCTAAAGCAGCCATATTAACTAAGAGTTATGAAGTAACAAATAAAAATTGAAACAGAAAAAGTAAGTCTAAAATTAAAAAATAAATGCCCTAGTTAGTTAAGTTACGTGTAGATAGGTAGGCTGATGAAAATTCACTTATACATAAACATTGTAGAGATGGAAAGAACCCATCCAGTATACACATAGTACGTGTATAATGTGTGCCATATCTATATTCCACTAAAACACGACCTAGGCCTACCTTAAATATAACAAATCTGTTTAAACCAAGCAGAAAGGAAACGGATTAAGACTGTCCTAAAATTAAAACAAATATTAGGCTACAATAAGAAACCCCTCGAAAATCAAGCTTTTTTTAACAAACTCGACTCAACTCGACTCGAACTATAAAAATGATACTCGCACCCCTAAGCTACATAAAAAAGTTTCGTGTAGGTTTATAGGTTGTCTAACGTAAAATGTACGTTAAAACCAAGCAGAAAGGAAACGAATCAAGACTGTCCTCAAAATTAAAACAACAAATATTAGCCTACATAAAAGAAAACTTGTCTAACACAACATAAGCCTACCCTTAATTTAACAAGTATATTTAAAACCAAACCGAAAGAAGGGAAACACAAGTGGGACTGTCCTAAAATAAAAACATATGTTAGCTACATAAAAAAGTTACGTGTAGGTTATAGGTAGTCTAAAATAAAATGTACGTAAGATACTCAAAAATTACATAGCTGGAACGAACAGAGTAAACCAAAGAGTGTACTTGTATAATGTGTACAATATCTCTACCACACAGAAACGAACCTAGGCAAAACCAAGCAGAAACCAGTGTAACAAAAAGAAATCAAAGTCAGAGAAAAATTGTGTGGAATAAGTAAGGTGTTGCCTCTAATAAATGCAAACTGCAACTAAATATGGCCAGAAGCCAGGAGGCAGAAACGCCTTCGCCTTGGTTTAAAGTGGCCAAAACAAAATTCCCGCAGCATTTTAATCAATACTCTCGTAAATGATTTTGATTGAGTCTAATATACTTGTACCCTGGTTAGTATAAAAACTTTTGTAAGAAATGTATGAACAGTAGGTAGTAAGTGTTAGGTTAGGTGCGAGGTGCGTTGTGTTGGCAGTATGGAGTGAGACAGGATCGACACTGTGTGCATGTGGGTCAGTGGCAGTGGAGGCGTGTCTTTCCCCCCAACCACTACCTCCTCTCAATCGCCATCATCACATGGACTCTCGCCGATGTTCACCTATGGTCTGTACTTATTATGGTATTTTGTACTGTACGAATGTTTTGATGCAAAAGACATATTTAATTTGTTTCCAGTGCGTTAATTTCACATAATTTATATTTTTTAGTACTCAGTCTTAAAACATATACACTAAATGGTGTTCTTCTGGCTTTTGCATGAGCAAATGAAAAATCTCTTTGAAATCAATGCTTCTTCAAGTGTCTTTCTTGACCCATACTGGACTTGTGGTATCAAAGAATTCTCAGTGCATTTAACAAATCCCACTATCTACACTAAGTATTGAATGTACATGTATTCATTTCGGAAAACGTTAGCAGCATAAAAACTAAATTCTAAAATGAGAGCGAGCTTTGCACTGCAATTTCTTTTGCACACCAGTTCCAAAACCCACTTTACTAAATTTTTTTGAAATTTTGAATCAAATCATGATCTCTCTTTGAGCAAATGGGTGCCTAAAATCACTATAAAAGGAATGTTCATGCAAAATTTCAAGTTTCTAGGCCTTGTGGTGTTGGCTCAGCGATGATGAGTGAGTGAGTCAGTTAGTCAGGACAAAGCCTTTTATAAATGTAGATATATTTACTCAAAACAAAGTGGTACCTATGATAGAGATATTGAAGAGCCCAAAACACTCCCTCTTCTGGCCACTGAGGTATGAACAAACATCTCATGATTGCCACATCCAGAAATGTAGCTGCAGATATGTCGAACGTTGCATTGTCAGAGCCCACAGGTTTTCCAACTCCTTTCGGGGGGCCTGTCATATCTTTTGGTGCAGTAGTGCTTGAAACAAAGAGATCAATTTTACTGTTTTAAAAATTAGGGGTCGCCATAAGTATAAAGTTCAAAGTTCAGGCAATTCAATTAATTTATTTATCATTCAAGTTCACACAAAACGGTTTGCAAAGTAAATATATGATACCTTATAGAATAGAATACTTAGGGTTGTTTTTTCAGTTCATACCTGATCTCAGATTAAGGATTATTAAAAAGTTAACCAATAGAAACACAGGAAAACTTTTAAGGTTCAGATTTAGTTTGTCTGTTTTGATTCTTCATTTTAGTGGAAAATGATTCTATTATTTTATTAGCAGTATTTATGATTTTTTTCATAAATTAAGAATTAGTACAAAGCTATTTCAGACTTAGTTTTAAGTACTGTATAGAGTATTTGAAATCAATTGTATTATATGCTAATTGACAATTTCACCTGTTTCACCAGCATTGCTAGATGTTATGTGTCATGTGACATGATGTGAAATAAAGATTTGTATTGTCTTGTTAAAGGGGGCAAGAAATAAAAAAATTTGTCCAAAGCAAATAAGCCATGAGATAGGCTGGCGGGATGGCCGAGTTTTACAAAGCGGGCACCGAGGTCCGTGAGAGGTCTTCAAAGGAAAAGGCTAAAGCCCCAGCTGGCGCAGCTAGTTATAAGTAATCTAGTTATTTTTTATTGAAACTGAAGAATTTAAAACTAATCAGCTGGGTTTGAAAGCTTGTCTAGTGGAAAGCAGAATAAGGACAAAGTCAATCCCTACCCTTGATTATCAACATAAATGAAGGCTGATGAAACGTATAAGCTGTAATATATTTTGCAGTACCTGATAAATATAATAGCCTCAATTAAATTAAAACTATGGAGCAGGAGAAACTTATACTTCAGCAGTTTACCTGTAAAGAGGTGCCTGGAGTTTAGGCCGAATGATGGTTGATATAGAGACAGCTGTAGGAGAAGGTGAGACATGTTCATAGGTCATGGCTGGAACTCGACCCACCCTGGGTGCCGGGACATGGACTTGCTTGATACTTGTAGATGTTTGAGCCTACGAACAATACTTGCCAAATTTAAAAATCCTCAATAAAAACACTAATCCTGTAGGGTTTTACGTTAAGAATATAATATTAACTTTTCTTTAAAAAACTATAAAAACCGTTATTTATAGAAAATATTAACTTTTCTTTTAAAAAACTATAAAAATCGTTATTTATAGAAAAAGCAAATTTACTTGTTAGTTTAAAATTAAATATTAATTACTACTTGTAGACTTGATTACTAATTAAAATCAGCAAAAGCCGTTTAATTCATAGAATCTTCTTTAATTTAAAAGCTGAAATGTAACAAACAATCAGTTTGAGTACAAGTGATAGTGTTAATGGAGTTCACTAAAAACTGCTTTGAACTCGCTGTGTTAAGAGATTCTAATTAAAAGCGTTAAACCCAAAGGTAACATTGAAGAGAACAATATTTGGTGCTAGAAACTTACTGCATTTCCTGGAGAGTGGGTGAACTGAACAATAACCTGAAACTAAACCCAGAATTGTTCACCCAGAGTCACAGACCGTTTTCTACATAAATGTAACATGACAGATTACTTCAACTATAAAAAAAGTGTCAAACACTACTCAACGGTAACTGTTGATTTTCTTGCAGATCTTGGACAACTAAACCAGCAGCAACAATGTGTCTTCTCAGTTTCAAGCTTGAATTGAAGTTTAATGTTTTCTGACAACTAACACACATTAGCCAAGGAAAGCCTCAAATCGTATTCTGACAGCCAACAACTTTATTCAACTGAAACCTTCAAATTTACAGTGTTCTTTTTTCAAATATAGTATGTGTATTATTAACAGTTTACTGTGGTACAGTATAATCCAGCTAATCTAAAAACCCAAAGATGATCCGGAACAAAAACATTGGGAAAAAAGAAATAAACTGTCCTTGGCTACCTTGAGAGAGTCATACTTTTCTGACTGCAAGTCATAATCATGCTAGCAAGCCATCATAAGAGGTAGACAACGACTGTTACACACTTGTTAATGATCGTGAAAACTCAATAACGGCCCAATTTTCCTCTTAAATTCAATATCAGAGAAATATTGTTTTGGCGATAATCTTGCTATTCCAAACAGAAGTCAGTTTGAGAACGATAAACCCAAGAAAACGTCCTGACAGCACCTGCATTCTTATCAGTTGAGGAATGCATCTATAATTAATTTTGGAAGACTGTACTGACTTGAATTGTATTATCTTTATGAATTTATAACCTAATGTACATACCGTAGTGTCCCAAAACTACTTGACAATTTGGAAATATTTTCTGTCAAAACCAGGAAGAAAAATTTAAATAAACCATAAAACCTGTGTTTACTAATGGCCATTTTGTGTCTTCACAAATTACTTATGCACGTATGAGTGAGGTTTTTCTGCTGATTTTCTGAGAACTATCTCAGAAAATGTGTGTATTTTTGTCATTCACCATTTTTTAGACACACTATTGGCGACACTGTTGATGATAGTAAGTAATAAGAGACAAACCAATTTATAAAAAAAAAACAGAAATTCGGGGTGTGGGTATGGTTGCTAATAATTTTGGAGTTTGGTTTCTTTAGATGTGAAAATAGTTTTATTTTATTTGACTGCGCTTTTCCTCGTTCTTAGATTCAATCTACTCAATAAGAGCAGTTGCATAGCTATATTACAGCAGATTAATTTTAGTTTCGACAGGTAGTTAAGAGTGTAGGATGATTCTCAGTTGAAAAGATAACAGCTAGACATCACAAAACTACTTTCAGTTTTAACCCCTAAATCATTTTAAACACTAGGTGAAAACTGAATAAAGTTAATAATCACAGATTACATGCATGTTCTTTTATATTTTCTCGGCATTAATATCTTTACTACATAAACCTATGTCAACATTTACGTAGTATATCAACAAACCATTTTGAATAGTATGTACAATAAATTAATATTACAATCAGAGTGAATTATTGTATGTAATTAATAAGAGTGGATTGTATAAGTATTTACTTGACACAAGAGCTACAATCCCAACTTCAAAAGCATGCACACACTATATACAAACTACTAATTATTCACAAACATGTTTTATTTGGGAATACTGCAAAAATATGGTAAAATGTCACTATTCTACAAACTTTATAAACCTTAAAGTACATTTAAGATGTTTATTCATTGTCATTTTTCAACTAGGTATAACCATCATTTTAAGCCAGAAAATATGTTTGTACAAGTAGCCTGGTCCATCAAGGCAATTTGAACTACTATTCTTATCTACAACTCAATCTTAAACTCTACCTGGTGTTACTTATTGTCAAATTAGCAAAAGGCAGTAGTCGTGTCATGTAAACTCTAACCTAGCTCCTCAGCCTGTACTGTACTCTCACTAGCACAGATATAGGTGTTAAGTGTAGTGTGCATGTATCAGGAGTCTTGCAGTATAAGAGACTGTGAGTGAAAGTGCACTTTTCACAACAAGGTGGTGCCTTTAGTTTGTCAGCCTATACATTTTGTTCTGCCAAAAGAAATTGTTGTACAGAATTATGTTAACTTAATTAGGTACTTTTAATTAAAATTTAAAATAGTAATTATGTTGGTTAAATCAACTTATTTATTGCAGGACCGGTGGTTGGTGTTTCGGTAATCTATAGGCCTTTGATAGGTGCTCTGCAATAACTCACAAGACAGAAACGGCAGCTTTCCACTTGGAAATTCTAAAATCTCTAAACATAATTTTAATCTCTATTTTAAGGGCAACATATTATCATTCCCAAAAACTATTGTATTATTACCATAGTGACCTAAACTATAACAAATTATACTTAAATATGTCTATATTATTTGGATACATAGTTAGCCCTGTCACAACAAGTTAAGATCAGCTTACTATCAACTACGAAGAGTTGAAATCAAGATAGATAATACAATGCACTTTGCAAATATACCAACGGTTTAATCATGCCAACAAACTGAATGCACGCCTCATTCTCACCAAACCACTTACCATGTGATCCTCTTCAGTACTTGAACTTTCCTCAGGTATCGTTTCAGGAAATGCAATATCTTTTGGAGATGAGACCCAATTGTTCTGTAACAATTTCCCTTAGATTCTTTGACAACATTTCTAGTCTTTGTTGGTTTATGGGTTCTTAATAAATCAAAGTAGGCTTGTTTCTAGTGTCTATACAAATGGAATATCATAAATCTAATATCCCAAAAAACACGGTGCTTAACTATACTATAAATATTATTTTTTATCAGTATTTTTAAAACATATCTTCAGCGGTCTTTCAACAATAAATGAGTAAACTAAATTTTCACAAGACTTTTAAACTCTAGACAAAGTTATTTTTTATGAATTAGATTTGAATCCCACCAAAATATATAATGTTTCATAATACAGTAGAGTCTAATCCAAAACTACAGTAATGCAAAAATTTAGTTAAATAGGACAGATAATTAAAAACAAACATTAATGTTATCTTGTCTCATGATTTGTCTGGATTTCAAATGCTGTCTATGCTGCTGTGATTTTAATAGTTTTCTTTTCTTCTATTGCATTTAATGAGTGTCGAACTTAAACACCACAGAAACGGGCTACCACATACAAATGTCGTGTACGGCCATGACTCTTGCCAGGGAGTATTTAGTATATTTTTCTATAGTTTTTATTCTTTAACTAATCATCAAGGTAAAACAATCAAAACCGTAATTGAAGCTCAGTTTACGTTATATTTGTAAAATTCTTGTGTTTACAGCAATTCTGGTGTATCAAAAACTCGACTGAACAGACGACAGGTTACTCAATTCCAGATCTCACTCTTCTTTCCCCAACAAACTGCAATCTGGATTCTGGCCTCCAACAGAACTTACTTTCCAAAAGCTCTCCATTACATAAGTAAGTTGGTTTTACTGTATTAGTAACAGAAGTTAGTTTTTATCAAAATTCCAATTTTTCCACAAACCCAATTAGGAATACTTAATCTGAGCCGAATACCTCTGCCTTTTGCTCATTTGACAATGACATCGCCAGGTAAATTTTAAAGTTAAATTGTTAACATTACTTTTTAACCCCAGTTTTGTCTTTTACAATCAACATTATTTACTTTTTAAAACGAAATTGCAGTAACAAACTTGACATACGACTTCTTAACGTTACACCAAAAACAAATGTTATTAATACTATTTCAGTCAAAGATCCCTCCCTCATGAAGTTCTACATTCATCTGTTATTTGAATAAGACCATAGAGGAATATGTTACATTGAAGAATATGTAAAAATTGACTGAAAAACATGGATTGTCTTGTCAAATTCAGTAATTTTTGTAACTTTTTTTATTTGTTAACATATTTTAGTTCTTATGTATATTATGGTGTGATATTAAGTTCATGTAAATTATCAAACAAATTAATAGAATTTTTTTAATGTTGTTTAGTTCATTGATTTAATATAAACTATAAATATAAAACTAAAACAACCCTCCTCAATGTGATTAAAGCTTAGATCGGATTAAGATTAGTCTTGTAGTATGGTACAATTTAGAATTTTCAACACAAATGAAGGTAGAAATACGCACAAGTAGTAAGCTACAGCCAACTTTCTGCAATTGAGAATCGGCTGGTAGGGACGATTCCGATTCCTTCAGGAGGTCCCAGGTATTGAGAACCAAAGACTGGAATAGAGAATTGAAAATCGGAATCGGGAATGGGAATCGAGAATTAATATTCTGGTATCCGAATGGAGAATTGAAAAAAATAGGAATTGATTCGACAGTTTTATGAACACATGTGAGTGTAGAATCGGTATCGGAATCGAGAATCGATGTCCTGGTATCAGTATTGGAATCGAGAATCAAAAAAATTAGGAATCGTACACTAACTAGTTTACAACATATGTTACTTAAAAATAAGAGATCTTAATGTGTATAAACGCTGAAGAGCTAATTTATAACTAAAGACATTTGAAGACAAAATATAATAAATTAGCTATTTAGAAGTTTTTGCTCACAAACAATGGAAAATATCCTAAAAAGAAGTTCAACTTCTGAAATCCTCCCATTGTCAACAACAAACTTCAAACAAAGAATTAGCTATTTAGTGTCTATACAAATTAAGATCTATAAAAAGTCAGTTGACATATTTTCAAAGATGTCGTGGAAAGAGCATACAGGGAAAACTAAACGTGAATTGTATACATGTGTTTGTACCTTTAATTTTTACAAAATTTGTGTCCTGTATCTGTAAATCTAAATTTGTACCACACTCTTGTTAATTCTAGACTTAGTTACGGCTTATGTTGTCAGGGAGGGACATACATTTCATCCTTGCAATCTTTAATTATTTTACAAAATCATCTTGTTAGATTAATTGCTAAGACATCTTTATTTATATTAATCTTTAATATTTATTATTAATTTATTCATTAGTGTTATTTATGCTCTTTTAATTACTTTTATATGAATACTCATTGACGCTGTCTATTTAATTGTAAAATATGCTTTACAGACAATAAATTTTGATTTTAATCTCTTTATTTGTAAAATATAAAATTCTTCCGTTACGTCATCTCTATGTTTTTGAAGGTTTTAAGAATTTTTTACAACATTAGCAATAACGAATACGACAATTTTGATAAGCACTACAATCTAAGAAATCATTTGACCGTTCCTGTTCCCAAATCAAAACTTAGACTACATCAACAGTTCTACTTGAATAGTGCTCCTAGATTATATAATATTTTAAGTCATAGGATTCTAGGATTCTAAATAAACAAAATTTCCGTTTATTTTCTGTTATCCTAAAAAAAAACTGTTGTTTAACATTAAGTGTATTGAAAGTGTATTTAGTTTTTTTGTATAGCTTAAGTTCAATACTAGTTTTTTATCTTGACTGATTTTGTATGTTTTATTTTGTTATAGGATTATTTTGTATTAAGTGGGTGTACAAGAGTGCATTACTATACTTTTTAGTTAGACTATGCACAGTAAACTTGTATATCAATTGTATAATATATTGTCATTTATAAGAATATTGGTTACATGCTAGTCTCGCTCTCTTATAGCATAGTGTTTGTTTAAGTATCTGAAGGAGGTCTCAACTCAGATTTATCTAAGATACCTATATTTTTTCTCTGTTTATTGTTGTACATTATTTATGTTTTAGAAAATGTGTAATGTATTGGTATATTATTGTACAATTTGTAAAAAAAAAAACGGACCTGACGATAAAGGCATTGCCTTTGAAAGGCCTCATCCAAATAAAAGTTTTAAATATTGGTTTTTGACGTTTAAAATTATTTTTTATTACTCTTTCCAATATTGAGCACCTTCTTCCTTCAATTTGTAAACAGTTGGAGAAATAAAGATATATTATTATTATTTAAATTCTGTTTGTAATATTTTTAGCTTGTTGATTTAAAGTCACATGTTTCGGATAAACAT
Organism: Matsumurasca onukii; assembly: GCA_018831715.1. NCBI lineage: Eukaryota > Metazoa > Arthropoda > Insecta > Hemiptera > Cicadellidae > Matsumurasca > Matsumurasca onukii. Next base: position 89,186,454 of record CM032059.1, read on the forward strand.
TCACATTTAAGTACTTCTAAATTTGAAGGCATAAATAGGTGGGCCGGATGTTGTAGTGGTTACCATAATCACCTGGCAATTAAGAGACCTGCGTTCAGACCCGGTTCTGTCCACATTTTGACTTCAAATTTCTTTGGTAATAATTATTTAATAATAATAAACATTGTGCTTCCAACCATTATAGTAGTGTGTTGTGATTTGACTCAGTATTTTTATAATTCAAACCCCTTAACCTCTTTCCCCACTCATGGTATAAATCATTTACTGTATCCTCTCTACATATTTCTCATACACAATACCTTTTCTCTTTCCTCCAGGTTTTTTAAATATATCTCATTTTAATCCCTCACAAAACATGTTTAAGTAGGTTGCAGCACACTGCTCCTTAAAAATCCACAGGCTAATTTTTTTAAGAAAGTATTTATTTTTAACAATTTAAAACACAATAATTTTGTGGTTAAGTAGAAGAGAGAACTTTAAACTCCTAACTTTGCCACAAATAAAGACGTTTTCAATTCATTTCATTTCAATTTAAATATGTACTGAACTGAATTTGACAAGGCAGCCTATGTTGTTTTTGGTTGTTCTATGTCTAAGCTTTAATACAATACTACTATCATTAAAATAACAGACGATGTAGGCATGAACATTAAAAGGACAAAGTGATTAAAATTTTAAAACCATTCAAAACTTACTACTCTCACACAAAGAAAGTAAACATCCGTGGTGGAATAACAAATATGACACTGCCTTAACATGCAGTAAAATCTACACTTGATGCATTTCAGAAGTAGTAATACGGCTAGTCATACAATACTTACAACAGGTTTTTAAATATCAGAAAATAAACTTCTAAATTAATAAGACAATCTAAGAAAAAATACAAGAATGATCAACTCTTCACTCAAAACCCAGACCCTACAACACAGGGCTAAACCAGAATGCCTTTTTATGCAGCAGGAACCTCAGTTCTCAATAGAAAGACGGTTTTACATCTAATCCAAAAAAGAGAAAGGAAAATTATTAGAAAAATATTAGGCCCAATGAACACTTAGGCATAAAATTCAGACTTCATATTAATAAAGAAGTAGAGGAACACAATTGCATACATTCAAATACTAAGAAACAAATATTTAAATTCTACTGCCATATAAAATGAATGCAACTGTTCCGTGCATGTAAACGGTTATGTCATATAACCTAATGGACAGCCTTTCCTTATGAGTAGTCCCCTCAAATGATTAAGGAAGCTTTACCTACAGGCATGATAAAGTTTTCTCAGTGGTTAGAGAAGCCTTGAGTTTAGGAACAGCAATTTCAAAGAATACAAATATACAAAAACCATTAGTTTGTGTTGTGAAAGAAGGATGCAAGGAGCCTAAACTAGAATCAAGATCAACTCGAAACCTCAGGCTGGCTTCTGACTGGAAGATTTTAATTGACTATGCAAACAAGCATTACCGGTTCCCTGAAGAAATTTCTGTGACAGAACTCTCCCTAGACATAGGGGCCTGCTCTCTAAATACCAGATAACTCATCATGGTGGAGCTCAGTCCCCTGGGAAACAAACATCTCTCAGCAGCATCTCTACAAGATGAGTAAATATTTGGGTTTGGTATCCCAAGCCTATCTCAAAATGCTTTACTGTTCAGGCTATTTTTTGTTGAAGTTGGAGCTTGTGGTCTATCATCCAAATACATGAAAGATTTCCTGTAAAAACTTGCTTTGGGTAGATCTAAAATGAAGGAGTTCTAAAAACGAATATTGAAAGAAGCACTAAATGCGTCATATCTGTTTTCTTCAATAAAACACATTGAATAAAAGATTATATGAGTCATAACTAGGGATCAACAGGACCTAAAATCCGGGAAATTCCCAACAAAAATTAAAATCTTGAAAATCGGGCAGGAATTCCTTAAACGGAATTTATTGGGATTTTTGGGGCGAAAGAGAATTTTTGGGGGTTTTTAGGGTGGGAGGGATTTTTATGGCAGAAAGGGCTATTTAAAGGAGTTTTTATCAGATCTAATAATTTGGAGGAACTTCCAAACAATTTCATTTTTTTAATTATTTTACTCTGATAGATAATCAGTTTTGTAAGTAAATTCTAATTAAAAATTCCTCTATCGCAAATCTAAGTGAACATTTTAAAAGCATGTTTTAATTCTTACATCTTTTCATGCAGTAAATCGGTTATTAGCGAATCTCCATAGGAAATAGAGCTATTCATTTCTCTCGACGAAGGGACAGACGACGTAAAAAGGTGCGGTTTGCAGTTTTTGGCTTCTCTACACCTCTTGAGTCACATGGAAAAACTTTTCCTATGAAACTTTTCGTATAAAAAATTTCCTATAACCCATAGTCCTGTCTCGCTTAGTTTTCTGTCTATGTTTTTACTAAATAATTTGTATCTCCAAGGTCAATTAAGTTATAAACTAAAAACGTTGCACACTTGTTAGTATAATTAAAACCAATATTTAAAAAATAAATTTGACTAATTTCCACTTTGGTTTAAAAATGGTGGTCATATTAAATTGTTTAAGCTTAATAGCTCAAAACCCTTAATCTTTATGGTAAATACACAAGAATAACAATATGTGGAAAATGTATTTAAAAACATTTTAAGACCAATTTTGTTGTTCTGAGACAATTATTAACGGAGAAACTTAAGATTTCCTGAGTGCACGGGTGGAAGTTAACGTTTTTAAGGGTAAGGCCACACTTGGTATTTGTCGCTGAACACACACTTGGCGACAGATGCCGAGCTCAGTTCAAATCAAATCATCTTTATTGCCATAAATACACATTTACAGTACATGAGCACTTTGTCATTTCAATAAACAATTACAACTAAAATTGTTAACTAGTGTAGCATAATTTTAAAATAATCTTTATATTCCTCCACACAGTAAAAACTATTAACCATCAATATTTTTTATTCAGATCTGAACTTTTGACAATTTTGAATTTGTTTTAAAGAAGCTGGGAGAGTGTTGAATAAATTTACTATTTAAAAGACCTCTCGAAAAAAGCTGTCTTATGATGGGGTATTGGTAAATTCGACGGTTCTTAGGTGATAGGAGTTAGACGGATTTTCGGAAAATATTCTTGGTTTTCATAAGGAATGACAAGGATTCAAGGATGTAAATGCAGAATGTTAATATTTTTCTTTTGAAAGTGGATTTACAGGATGAACGAGGGTTTAAATTGAAAATGGTAGGAATAGCTTTTTTAGTATAAATAACAATTTTGTCCTAGTGGATTCACTTTAAATTGGAACAGCGTAATTTAAAAAGGAAAAATGAGGCCGTGAACTGAAAAAGGAAGACCTGAATTGATAGTGGACAAACAGAAAATAGATGAGTGGAAAGAGAAGTGGCTGTTTAGCCAGTTCATTGAATAATGAATAACATGGTCAGCGATATCTGGCGCTGCATGCAGCGTTCCAGCGAAAATCGTGTGGCGGGTCCTTTTGATTCTATTATATTGTTAGGTTGTCAATACGCCGGGCGTTCCATATGCCGCACGAATATGCCAAGTGTGGCCTTACTCTAAGATCACACCAATACATGCCCCGTCAGCTGATTATGTAGTTATCTTCAACTTACTGTCTGCTACATCAACAAATCCAATCATTCTTTGTACCCTTCTTTACAGAAGTTTTTGTTGCGCCGGTTTCATGTAAAGCAAAATTCTGACTTTTGGTTGGATCGATGGAATGCAACGTAGTTTAGTTGTATCTTAATTAGAAGTTAGAGCAAAAAATGTGTGGAATGCTTTTTATCACACACAAAAAACTAGGGCTTTTCATTGAACACGTTCAGCCGAACACACTGGATGTTCAAGTAAACTAAAATTAACTAATACTTACGTTCAAAAATATACTTATATTTAGTATTAATCAAAATATTTCTAATAGCTATTGTAATAACTCAACATTATTGGTTTAACATTTATTTTTATAAGATCAAAACTTACGGGGCCTAAACCAAAAATGAATTATTCATCCCCAAAACTTTGCTGCCCTAGGCACGCAACTAATCTGCCTATTTGGAAATACATCACTGCCATTCAATATTGCACAATCTTTAAAAGTTGAAACATTTAAGTTGATTCAAAATCAAGTTGAATTTAGCACTGTGATACTTGACTTGCAAAACTCAATAATTGAGCTACTTGCACACCCCTCTTATTCATCAATCTTAGAACCAAGATACTTGGGGAATCCTCATACATCATATCTTGTATTACAAACCTCTTCTTCATGAGGTTTTACAGGAGCTGTTGAAGAGCCAAAATCCATCAGAGACACGGAACCAAGCATAGGACTGTCCACTGCAGCCAAGGCATCTGCTCCACCACATTCTATAAACCAACACCGTCAACTTTACTAATCATCACATAATTTAACTCATTCACTGAGATTAACTAACTACAAATTACAAAATCAATACCCTGCATGCTACCCATTCTGTGGATACTCATGGAGTGCAAAACAAGTAAAATGGCATTAAAGTTTATTTCTTTTAGCCCCTGAAAACACTAAAAAGAATTTATAGTCTTACAAAGTGACACACAGTTTTAACTCATCTACTAGATAGAATCTAAGAAACATGACCTTAAACCCCTGGGTTCAGACTTCAGTTCCAAGGAAATTCAGTCTTAAAGAAACTAAGAGCAGAGCGTAAGGTGACTGAGGCAACTTGTGTAAACCATAAAGACCAAGTGCAGTGAACTATGATAGTCTTAAGTGGTTTATATTACAGGAGGAAAAGGTCAATTTGATACGATTTGCAAACAAAATGCAAAACTAGTAAATATCATACCAAATGTTGATCACAACAAAGATCTAGAAGAAAATTGCATGATATTTATAGCAGGTACAAACTATGTTGCTGTTGGAGAGGAAAGAAATATCTATACAAATTTGGAAAACTCTCTGAAAAGTATTGGAAGAAAATTAACATTTTGCTGTTCTCCATACCAAGGCAACATGACCTTCCTAGTCCATGAATTTTCCTAGGCACCTAGGAAAAGTGGCATCTTTGTACAGTAATGACAGATTGTTTAATTTCAACGTGATATCTCGAGAAAACTGTACAAGACAAGGAATGCACTTAAGCCAATTTGGGAAAAAGGAATTAGCAAATGAACTGATTCACTTTTTAAAATCCTTTCTTAAAGAAAATGTTACAAAATCAACAGCATAAGCCAAGCCCCAATGAAGAACCGACCCCTAGATGCTACACCCAGTACAAGAACTAATAGAATATTTGAGTATATATGTATTGTAAAAACTGACAAGATCTATTGGATTGTATATGTTTAATGATCAATAAACAATTTGATTTGATTTGATTTGAACTACGCCGCTGCAGTCAAGACTCATTCCCAAAATGTGAATTTTGGAATTTTTTAAAATTAAAAATTAAAAGCCAAATTAAAAATTAATCCTTAAGGAAGCTATTAATAACTAGAAATAACAAGGTAAATGCATCTAAAGGTATCATACTCTTCATCTAAAATTCTAAATACACAAAGTGCTAATAATAAATTAGAACAATTGGAAATTTTAATTAAACTTTAGAATTAAACCCTGATATATTTATTGTAAGGAAACATGGGTTTAACAATATTTTTGCTGATCTGTTTAAATTAAATAACTATAAACTAGTTGATATTTATTGCATGTAGACCAAATGAAAATTTGGAGGTGTTGCATTATTTCCTGCAACTAACGTTAATTGAGAACAAATACCCTTTGATCTCAGCAAGTAGAAACATTTCGAAATATCAGCTACAAAATGTACGTGTTTTTCTGGGATTGGTAATAAATACTTAGTAGTAATTGGTTTGTATCGAACTCCTAGTGGGGACATCAACACTTGTTTCAAGCAGGTAGAATCTCTTCATAACCTTCTTGTTAGTAAAAATAAACATTGTATAATTTTACGTGACTTTGATATTGACGTGTTGAAGTCTGGTGACATCCATGTTAAAATCTTTAGAGATTTATTGCTTACATTTAATTTGAAATGCAAAATTAACTCTCCGACTAGAGTGACTGCACACTCTGCCACGACTATTGATAATATTATTAATTATTTCCAACAAGTTCAAAACTACAAGAAAGTCAAAGATCAGGTGCAAAGTGTCAAGAAAGATGAAAGAAGAGAGTGAAATGCTAGAAAGGCTAGCGTAGCAACTAGCAAGCAAAACATCAACTGAAATCAGCAAATTGCTAAGGTAGAAAAGCGAACAAAATAAGTAAGCATAGCAATCAAAAGGTCTAGAGACAATATGCAGCAAGGAAGTGTTAAGAAGACACTTGCAACCTAAATGAGAAGGGAGGGATACAAGAAGAAAGGTGTGATAATATGCATTGAGTAGTATTATCGGAGTATAATAATGAAGACAGACTCTAAAGTAGGTTTTTAATTACTTCTGTCAAATCCAAAAATTTTGTTGAGGGTTGCTTACATACCCGGGATCTATTAATGTGAAAATATCATCGTCAGGCATCAGTCATTGTAGAAATCCGCCGGTCGGCTTTGTTATTAAAGTTGAGAAGTAAAACACGATACACATCACAAAAAGCCAAAATAAATTAAGTTAATTAATATAAATTGACAGTTCAAACAACCTTTAAAATACTAAAATAAAGCAACATAAACGGAGGTGATTAAAAACCTAGTTTATAGTCAAATTGATATCCAAAGGGCAAACAATGAATCTTTATTAAAAAAACCAGGCCTTCAGATGAAGAAAATTTTTCCATACCACTTATCTCACGTAAAGCTAACTTAATTTTTTAACTTAATGTATTTCAATTGAAAGTTTAAAACCTTAAGATCTTAGGAGAGGTTGATGTATTGATTTGAAAAAAAAGAAACTACAAGTGAAAATATGATTTGGTGTTTCGCTGTAAGTGTTAATTATAAACAACAAAAACACTTATGTCATTTTCAAAATTCTGTTGATTAAATTCTAGCTTAACATAAAACAAAACCTTATAGAAAATGTATGGTCATACCAAACCAACTAAAAACTGTTATGCTGCAGATAACAATTAAAAGTATTGCATGCCAGTTACAGCTATTTTTAAACCTGTACCTTTGTACTTTTTGACCTGTTTACAATTTAGCGAGAGGCAACAGCATGACATTGATTTTGCATAGTTTTGAATTGGGAGCCTTGGGCTCGGTTCACATTGGGCAGCATGCAGCGGCAGCAACCGGGTAGCAGCAACACGGGCTTCGAGAGCGTGTCATGACAGTGCATTGAATCATATGGAGCGATGACGCGTCCGGTTGAAGGCCTGAATTCCAAGAATCTATCTCAGTCTCACCCCCTCCCCTGTCAATGTTTTAGTGAGGGGTGCCTGTAAGTCAGTGTGAAAGGATGTGTGGGGGAGTGAACATCTGAGTTGTTGTTGCAAGTTTGTTATTGCCAGTGTTCTATACATTAACCATGGACCCTTCAGGTATAGACATAGAAAAATTAATCGAGTGTATTAAAAGTAAAAAGTGTCTTTGGGATATAAACAGCGATCATTTCTTCTGGCTTGATTGATAGTCTAAAGACCGTGTCTTTTTTCACTAGGTAGGGTTGTAATTTGACACAAAGTTCGTCATATGATGATGAACTCATCCGAAAATAATTAAACAATTTTACTTCATCATCCCACAGGTCACTATACAACGTTACAAAAGCACCTTTAAGCAGTCGCGAACTCACCAGAGGGTGAACCCAGTATTTTCTTTTTTAATATTTTCATATAACAGGTTGTAAGCGAAAAACGCTACTACTTTTCTGCGACGCAATTGGTCTGAGCGCACCAAATCCATCTTGGGTCAGAACTCGCCCTGAACTGATAACAGAAAGGGTCTCCAGTGTCATTAACCCCCGTGAGGAGGGACTGGGGGGGCAACGCTGCTGCTCGCTTGCTGCCCAAATGCTGCCAGATGTGAACAGGTGCTACTCTTGCAGCGGCAGCGCTGCAGCGCTGCACATACTGCCCAATGTAAACTGAGCCTTAGACTTTAAAAAACTACTATTGGAGGCAGAACTTACACAATTATCTAAGACTTTGATTATCTTCCACTAAAAGTTGGGTTATTGCACTTACTTCCAAGAAAAACATCACCAAAATGAGGACGTTGACCTTTCGATGACTTGGACCAGACCTCTCGAGGTTTTGGCTTGACGTGAGCGGTGAAGCAAGGAGTATTGGGATGACGATACTCCCACATGGCTTGCCAAATTTTTGTTCCATTTTCAAGGCGGAAGGTTTGCAAGTCAGACTCCTTAATTTGATGGCAAAGGGGAGCGAAAAGGTACACAAACAGCTGTAACAAATAGAAAAAGAAATCTAATTGTACAGCCAGTACCTAATTTGTTTTTGAGTTCAATGTTTTAACCATCTATAATTTCCTCTATAATTTTAACAAGTTTCTGAACTGGTAAACTTGATTAACAATGAATTACTTTTTTAGTAGGAGAACATCATTTAGCAATACTCTTTTTGTTCCTGTTCAATCGTATTGCTTATTGGCACATATTTACACTGTTAACTTTAAGAATTACAATACATAAAACAATTTTACAAGACTGAAGTCATTCAACAAGTTCTAAATAATTACCGTGATCGAAGGAATGGAGAACAGGTAGTAGAAGGGTGAAGTATGATAGATTCCCTTCTCACAGTCAGCGTCAGCGCATTCCTCTGCAGCATCCAAGATGATCCAGTGCAAGATGTATAGGAGCTTGGTCTCTGCTGCTCCCAGATTTTGTAAGTTTGTATCCTTCCTGGAGTAAATATAGCCCAAAGTTTGTTAAAATGAAGCTAAAATTTGTTTCAATCTTTGAATGTACAGGGTAATAAATTCCCTGTATTCAAAAATGTCTTAAAATTCACATTAAAATTAAGTTATAATTAAGTTAATTAAGTCATTAGTGTATAAAGTAGGTAAAAATGAATTAACCAAATTCTTGATACAAAATTCAGAGCAGCTCGTGCATTTAGTTTTGTAACAGCTGGAGTGGTCAAAAACAATTGTGGGCTAAAACAGTATTAGATATGTCTGTCACACTTAACAATTGCAAGTTACTTTGCCAAATAGAGTTTACTCTATTCTCTGTATACAGTAAGTTGGCAGTTTGACCTTCGGCTACCTGGATCAAACACTACTGTAGTCATTCGTGCGTGGGTGAAAAAAGGTAAAGGTAAAGTTCGTCGTGTTTAACAAAGCGAAGTTAGGACTTAAAAGTCCTCTCTACCACTCAACGTCGACCTTTACCTAGCGTCACCGTATAGTCACATTACAATAATTATGTAAGTGGTGACTGGGGAGGATAGAACCCGCACCACCGGAGTGACGAGCTCCGGAGTTGTGCGCAATATTAATCCGCCGCTGAGTGTGTGGAGAAGGCCTGAGCTCACATAGGGTAGGGGTCAGGTAGCTGGACTGACCTACTATTGACTGACTGTATACAGATGAAAAAGGACAATTGTGGAGTAATTGGGTAGGGTATGGGACACTTGCAAAACTTTGATGGTTAGCCTAAATCAGTTATTTATGATCAAATTTAATGTCTTAAATGACTCAGCTATACATATAAATTTAAAATACACAACTTCAAATTCAAAATTCAAATTGATTTTTTTCCTAAAATACAGTTTTACAATAATACAAGTTAATACAATTAATACAGTTAATACAAGTTTGTTGAACACAATAAAGCTTCTCATAAGGTGACTTGCCAAGTATATTTAAAACTGTTCACAAATTATATTTAACATAAATAAATTACATAACTATATACAATCACTGCAACAAACTAATAAACATAAACGGAGGAAATTTAGGACCTCTAAAGCAAATGCCTGATTAGAGGTTCCGTTTATGAAATTTCGCTCAAACCATTCCAATCTCGTTCGATCTGATTGTAGCAATTTTAGTTGTTATGATGTTCCATCCCCTGCACAGTGGCGGCGCTTCCATATGGGCCAGGTGGGCCGAAGTCTGCATTTTCTGTTGAAAGTCTAAATATGTTTACCCTATCTTAAAGGATGAGCTCTAATATTGGATAATTATGTAAACGAATAAATTTTAACATCAAATAAACGAATATTGTAAATTTTTAATTTATGGGGCATTTTGAGCAGCAAAGCTCAAAAGACACCACCGTTTATCAGACAGTTCCTTGATTTTAACTGGCATCTTCAGTTAACCTCAAAATTTGCTGCTCGAAAGGCCTCATAAATTAAAAATTTACAATATTGGTTGATTTGATATTTAAATTTATTCCTGTATGTTTGCCCTGATTTCTCCGAAACAAACTTGTTGGAAAATAGGCTCAAACACTCTTAAAACTCACAATTTTACACCTAAGTTTTGAAAATGTTCTGGGGGAGGAACCCCTGGCATGGGGGGTGTTTGCAACAATATGGTTTGTGCAAGTCAGGTTGTTACTCTAAATTGGACAAATGGACGGTGCTTAACTATTAGGGTCATTCCGAGGTTTCTTACCGTAAAAACTGTTAGTAATATAAAGTACGTCGTCTATGTATTCAAACTATTAAGGAACTCGCCCTTAATAAATATACAATAAACTAAACGTCAAACGAGAGTCTCAGTCATAATAGAGTTTCAAATAAAAAAAGTGCGTGGACTGATTGTTAGTTACTACAACAGATAATCCTCCAGAGAAATAAAGGAGCGGTAAATAACGTATAATTGGTTGCCAGATAACCACATTGGCAAATTGATTCAGTTTGCGTTGGCCGAGCAATCGAGCATTGACAAAGAAATCAAGTGAATAAGTAAGTATCAAGTAACATAGTACTGAACCTAGAAGATAACTAGGCCTGTTATTGTCTCGTCGCCAGTGCACATAAAACTAGTTCATGGAGCATAATAGTGGATTCAAACTCGTCTTTTGAGCACTGTGGCAGCAAGTATCCTAGCTCGTCAGTTTTCAAGCTAATACCATTGATTTTAAATGTATATTTAAAGTCAATGCTAATACGGATCCGATTCCAATAATTGCCAGTTGGTTGTCAGAAACCCAGTTCTATATTATAATCCATAATATATACAATCCTCTGTGTAACTATAGATCACTATATCACTATTTGAGATGCCGACCACTCTCATGAGGGTATTTTAAGGCAATTACGTGGTGACGAAGAATGAGTGTGATGAGTGGTAGTAATGAGTTATGAGGTGTAACGTCTTGTTACAAACTAAGTCCGACTCTTCCTGAGAATGGGTCATTAATTAATAGCCCAATGACCAATGGAAATACAAGGACCAACGGCTTAACGTGACTTCCGAACCACGCAGGTTTCACTCACTGATATAATTATACAAATGTTTACCCACTTCTAAATAAGCTAAAAACTTGAAATTTGGTATGTAGATACCTTTCTCTAACTCACCGAAGAAAAAATTGCCAAAACCCAAAATTTTAACCACCCTAAAAAAATATAAACCAAAATGGTGGAAAACATGAGTTTTCTAAAAAACGTCTAGTGGGTGAACGATAAGTCCTATCTAAAAACTGATTGATTTTTCATGGTCAGGTTTTAGACGCTCTATCGTTTTGGTCCCATGACTTTTTGTCGTATCTGGCCTCCTTCACCCTCAAAAAGAGAAAAGGTTTCAAATTTGCTACTTTTTTCACAACTTTGCAACAGTTTTAATTTTTTTCTCTCGTATTATAGGGGTTAAAAGATTTTAAATTTATCTAAAGTATGAGTCAAACTTGCCCTTTATTAATATGTTGCGAAAATATTTCCAAATTGTATACATTTACTGAAAGAACGCTCGTACCTGGCGCAGCGAGACCACGCGGTTTATTAGAAACCCCTTTTCACGCTCGCCGACCGAGGCGAGACCACCGTTTGGTTGAAACACCTTTCGCTACCAACGCCGAGCGAAGCAAGGCTATTACATTTGAGCGACCCCGTAGGCCCCCCAGCGAGCGCCGCAGGCGCGAGTAATTATTATATATCTGTATACAGAACCACCTCATTAAATTTATAATCCCAATGGTAGCATTATAATAACAATACGATTAATGTCAAAACTATTACAATAAAATTGTTTTTCTGACAGTAAGATATACTATATATCACAAGTAAGACCTCGAATCGTAATTAAATATTTTTTTGTAGTTTAGTTTTAAATATTCATAAATTCCGCAATGCTATAAAATGATTTTTGAGCAAGGGAGTGTTTAAGGTTTGTTTTGAATTTTTTCTTACAGTAACTTTTAAAATTGTCGGGAAGTGTATCATAATTTTCTATACCGGCTTCAACAGGAAGTTTATCGTATAGTTATTAAAGCCTATGGAAGTTTGGTGGGATGACATTTTGATTCCTTGTATTGTATTGAGTAATGTTCTTGACAATAGTACACTTAGCCCTAAAACCAACGTTTCCAAAATGTACATAAAGGATAAAGGCAATATGGATAGGGATTCAAAATGTTCCCTGCAGGATTCTTTAACTTTTAACTTACCAATTATTCTAATTGCTCTCTTTTGTAGGATAAAAATCCTTTGGATTTTTGTTTCAGAACAATTACCCCTTAAGCATAATCCGTAAGATAGATGGGGATGAATGATTCCATAATATGCCATTATCAAAACATCTTTGCTGCAGTGGAATGAAAGTTTTCTTCATAAAAACAGTCCTTTGGACACTTTGCTACAGACAAAATCAACACGGTGATCCCAAGACATCTTTTCATCGATGAAAATACCCAAGAATTTAACATGGTCAGTCATTTGAAGAGACGTGTCATTGATGGCTAGATTATGAGTGTTGTTGTCTTGCACATGTGCACCAATATTAAAATTAGCATAAAATGTTTTAGAAAATTGGTATCCAAACCCAGATGACTAAAATAGTCTACACAGCAGTTAGTAGTGTTAATAGCTCAAGCTCTTTAAGCTCCCTTAAGCTTTTTCCTTTAAAACTAAGAGTTGTGTTATCGGCATAGTGTAAAATATTGCAATTCTTTACAATATCTATTTATTTATTTATTCTTCCAACGGAAACACCATTTACTAATTATTTGTTGTAGATAAGGAATAGACTGCGTCAAGATTGACACAAAAATACTTGAACGTATAGTAGTTTGTACGTAGTGGTCACTAGCATTGCCAAACAATGATATATATACCAGTCGATGGCTTGATCCAGTAAAACACCGATTAATATGCAAGTATAAATAAACCTGCAAATAAACCTAACCTAATTATTTCAAAATGACTTAATGTTATTAATAATTCTTTAAACAATTTAAAACTTGAAGCCAAGCACGTGAGAACCTGTTGTGAAGTAAAGAAGCTGCACAATGCATCACGTGTGGAAATGAAGCTTGCACCACCCGCCATCTTGGAACCGACTTGACTGCTTCTGCTAGGGCCGAAGGGAGTCCGAACTGGATGTTCTGTACTAGAAACTTCTCAAACGACTGCACATGTTAAAAATAACAAAAATGTGTTAATTTCAAAATCACAGAAAAGTAAAACTCTTTTCTAGTTACTTTAATATTGAGCCAACTTGAACATCCAGGCTGCGACGCAGATCCTGGGTGTAGTTTTACTGACCTATAAGAAAATTGACAATAATATCGCTGGTAATGATTATGATAACTATAACCAAGTTGTCGTTCCAGAAGTGCTCAGCCAAGATAATCACATTCATCGTTCAGCTTATAATTAGGTATTGTATTAGCAAATATATTAGCTATTCACAGGGGATTATGATGGGGCAAGTTGCACCATGAACAAGAATTTGGGGAGACAGATTTTGGGGTAGAGGGATTTAAGCAACATTTTGTTATTTCCTTTATAAATTTACAAAAACTAGTTAATAACACAGCGTTATATTGCAAAGTTAATGATAACGTGTTCCCCGTGAATTTTTACCATCATGGCGATTGCAATAGTTTATTTTTAGCAAAAGCTCGTCTAAGATTAAGTCCTATGTACACTTTGTGGTGAGGGAGGGAAGGTTGTTGGTTGGGGAGTGTGTGCCATCTCCATTGGGGGGATAGGCACCTCTGTGTAAATACCTCCCACACTGCCAGATTGCCATATGCCTATGTATTTTGTCATCGTCTTAAAGAATCTGGGCCGTATTAGCTATCCAACAGGATAATAAATGTGGCAATCCAAGTGTTGTACGCGTAAATAAACTATTTACCAGATAACAGCAGAAGAACATTTCTTGGTGCTAAGAGATGCTCAACGTATACAGGCAAAAAATGTGAACCATTATTTAAGTAGTTTATGTCACTATCTTTGCTCACCTCTAAATATATTTTATATGTACATCCACTCAAATTAGAATTCATAGTCAATATATTAGAAATAATAATACTCTTAAGGTAAATTAATCGGACCACCACACCAGACATATTTGAGTCTAGGGCAAACATTTAATCATGGCTCATAGTTACTTGTTTTAGAAGGGACCTATAAGGGGCCTTCCCCAAAGTGTTGCAAAGGCTGTAGAGTTTGAATTTTAGAACGCCTTTTAAACTACAAATATTGTTTAGGGCCCTCACAAATCAGAGCCCTCCCCTGGTGCCAGCTTTGTACATCGTCAATGATCAATGTAATATTATCCAACTACAGTACAACAAAGTTATTTTATGAGTAGCAATAAGATTATTTAGTTTATTACCACGTCAATTTATGTACAGCTTAATATACTTTCAAGATAAAACAAAAATATTGCGTTTCAAAATGCACATACGTACCTTGCAAGCTTCCTTCAACTCCTTGACGCATCAAAATACATAAGATTATTGTTACTCAACAGTTATTGATAAGTGCTTCCTATCAATAATTATTATTAATAATCTTTAAAAAAAATGCCAATAGGCTTATAAATTACTTAAAAAGGAAAGAAGAGGAAAAGAAAGGGGAGGTTCGAAAAAATTCTATATTTCGTTTGAAAACAATTTTTTTTTAAGAAGAGAAAAGGAAGCAAACTTATTTACAAAATAAAACAACTCTAAAAACAAAACAAAACTTATTTATAAATTATTATAAATTTATTAATAATTTTATAAATTGTGTCAGAACTTCACCAGTGTGTTTCTAATGCGAAATCAATAAAATATGTTCCAGTATAAATGATGGGTCCAAAAATACTTTGATTTTGCTGGCCACGATTTTTTTTTTTCAATATCTATTTGTATCTATCTACCACTTTGAGGTATCTAGGAGCTCTGACACGGTTCTACAGGTCAACTACTCGTAAATGTCTTGGCAGAAGGCATTTACGTACATTTTCTCCTTACCATAGCCCCACAAGAAAATTCACAACGAAATCAGAAATCTAT
Source organism: Matsumurasca onukii (assembly GCA_018831715.1). NCBI lineage: Eukaryota > Metazoa > Arthropoda > Insecta > Hemiptera > Cicadellidae > Matsumurasca > Matsumurasca onukii. The sequence goes on from CM032059.1 coordinate 89,201,823, forward strand.
ATCAATATTCTCGATGAACTGAACTGACTGGCCTTTCTGAAAATTCAAGAACGCAAAATATGTTGTGTTGAGGGACAGGCATCTTTTATATAAATAACAGCTAACATGACCTTTCAATGTATAAACAAAACTTTGGAACTTCTTCGATCATCTTAGGCCTACGGGGGAAAATGGCTGAAGACAAACTATATTTTACCGATTGTGACCTTGTTTTTTGCCAACTCTGTTATATCTTAACTGACGACACGAGGTTCAATAAATCATACAAACCAATGAGTGAATAAAAAAATACTAACAATAACCGTCACAATGAAAACTTTTCGACAGAACGCCTCTGTTGGCCAGAAGTTGTGAAAATATGGTTTTCTTTTGCTTTAGCACCCTCCGACTCCCCCCATATCCGTTTCCCACACTTTACTTTGTACCAACTCGGTTTCTCTATTATCTAACCTGAGACCCCTTAACCGTTAAGTACCCTTAGTTCAGGAGAAATAATGTGCTGTTGATAAAAAAAGTTTGAATGATTGGACATTTCAGGTTAGATAATAAAGAAAAAACCCGGTCAGTGGCCCAGAATGTTTATCCGGAACGTGGTCCGGGAAGAAAATGGACATTTATTTTCGCGACCTCTTATTTATTTCAGATACCCGTCTATGAGGAGGGGTCGCTGAAACTACTTGGGACAATTAGTAAGTGCACGCCGGGCCCCAAATTGATGTCCTCCTGCCACCCTTGACTTGAATCCTGTATAAATATAATATTAGCAGTAACAGAACCAGAATGAACCAGTAATAACAGAAGACATGCTAGGGAGTGTAATATTTTTTAAACCTTATATTTTGTCAACAGAATGAATCGTTCCTACATTATACAAATTCAGTTAATGCTTTACTCATTGACTTTGTTTTATATTAAATACTCACATGGTGGCCTGGAGCATGTTGACAGAACTGTAAAATAACAATACATTAGTAAGCTACAATAACTGAGAATGAAAATATGATACACATTTCAATTATAAGTCAAATTTTTAGTTTATTTAAGTTAAAAGACACATAGTGATTTCAATCAATACAAATCAATATTTTAGAAAACTATACTTCTATTCACAGTTTGTTTGTCCATTTCAAAGAGAAACTATTATGCCTGCTTGGAGTGGCCCCACGCGTTACCAATCCGTGATACCTTCTTCACCAATGAGCGTCCCTCAATGGGACTTTTGACGCTTTTTGGAACCAGAAGTACTAGAAGCCGGAAAAGACTTCCGAAGAGTGAGGGAACCAATCACAAGAAGCAAAACAATTATGATTATGGTTAGGTTGCCAAGGTTGAAGAAACTCAAAAAGGCGCTCTGTTTGCTCCCTGGGTTACAGTCTTTTTTAATTGTAAAGAAAAACGATTCCATCCTTAATTTTCACTATGTTTCATTGTTTCGTATAACTAACTTATGTTCCCACATCGAAATTTAGAAATTTAACTGAATTACAGTGAAGTCCAAATTTATGTTGTAAACAAAAATACGACACATTAGGGTGCAATATGTTTGGAAAAACATATGTTTATGTATTTTAATTTGCGGAGAAGTACAAGTTTATTGTATTCTCATATTGTACTCTACCAAAGCCACACTGTACAGGGTGACACTTTACAGAATTATTTAGTTTAACAGTGTATAACAGAGAAAGTGGTCAAGTCAAAAATTTGAAATTGGTGCCAATTATAGATTCTCTACCTCAAACAGTTTTAATTTTAGTAGGATTTAAAGCTATGACATGGTTTCAACTTTACATTCTTTAAAATATAAAATGTATAATTTTTTTGTTTCCCCTCGGCCATCAACTTGCATTGTTAAAATATGCAACATCAAGCCTATGAAAAATAGAACGCCTAAATACAATTCGTAGATATTTTAAAAAAAATTTTAAGGCGTTATTATTTGTACACACACACACACACCCGAAGATGGAGTCATCTCTGAAACCGGTAGTGTAATAAAATAATGTTAATCAAAGGGTACATAGTTCTCACTTTTAACTGGCCGACACCCTCGACGTCTCCACTATTGACACGTCTATTCACCGCGGACGCGAGAAACTGCATTGAAATGGCCTTATTCATAGGACTGGCCTTTCCACGGACGTCTGGAAACATCTGGGCTTTTCTACGGGCTTATATAAACCTCTCCTCGGGAGCCTGAATCAGCAATTCCTATAGGGAGTGAATGTGAACGAATCGGGGCCACGTACCCCAGTGAACAGGTCAATTCAGTTCAATAGTGTGTAAGAGAACCGCGCACCCTCGTGAAAGTGTTTGGACATACAGGGTCACGTCCCTAGTGCGTGAATAGTCTCGATATCAGTGAACCATCTACAGTGTGCCTGTGGTGAACATCTAGGAGTCATCTTCGTGTTTAAACGGTATGTTTAAAACTCTGAAACCATGTCATCGTCAACAACCCACTTCAAACAAAGGTTATAATTATGAGGTATCAGAAGCAATTTTTATTTGCTTTTTTCGCTCTTGTAACCTTTCAACCCCTTGAAACATACGACTGTTATCAATACTTTTACAAAGGTTTTAATTGGCTACCATAAACAAATCTAAACGTGAGCTTTTTATGCAAAACAATACAAACCTTTTCCGCCACACCAATAACATTGGGTCGTAGATAGTTACACGCTAGCCACTATTTACTTTTTCACATAACTTTTTATCTTCAAAATCGTTGACAGTTTTCTTTTAACTCGGTAAATGCTATATCTGAATAAGGCTTTTTTTAGGTGGGGATTTACGGCCGCGCAAAACAGATGGACGCTTTCAAGCCACATTTAAAACAAAACGCGTGGCTTAACGAATTCTGTAATTTGATTAGTAATATGTGGACTCAGGAAATTCGGTAGATTTGACTTGAAGTTTACTGGGAGAAGGCGGGAATGAAGAGCAAAATCGCCAACATTTATAGATTTAATGTATCATTTTGAAATGATAGTGTACGGATGGTGATTTTGATACCATATCTAGAATGCCAGTAAGGTCACTGGCCATTTAGCCAAGATGAGCTAAAGGTATTTGCATATTTTAATATTATACATACTACTCCGTAGTTACTTAAATTTTGAACATCACAGTAATAGCAAAAACATGACATGAAAGATGTCAAAATCCCGATAAAGTGACCCGTTTTTGCCATGTAGCTGTGTTGTTTTCCAACCTTCCATGGTTTTGTGTCAATAAATAAGAAAATAAAACAAAATTATATACTTAACATGTTGTAAACTTGAACTATTTAGTCCTAATATGATAGATGCCATGTCATTTTGAAACAAAAAAATTATACCGTACTAGTGATGTTTTCTTAAAAAGGTCATACACATAACCACAAAACAATACAAAACATACCAAGTTTCAAACACAAGTACGAGTATTTAGTGTGTTTGAAGATAAAACTTATTTAGGACAAACAAAATAGCGGCTGGTGGGTAAATGAAGCATGTTCCTTATTTCCTTGACCATTTCTTAATTCTTTGTCAACAGAAAGACCACTCCTTACTTGGCACTTGGCTGCCAGTTCCAAAGCTGTAAAGCCTACTAGTCTCACCAAATTGCAGGGTGAGTCGGCCCCTGCTACTTACAGTGGTCGGTATCTCACTGAACAATACGACCAAAGGGTAATAATTGGCAACGACCAATATCAACCTAAATACTAAACATACATTTTCTTAGACTTTATAGAAAGCGTCGAACAAGTGCATGTCAAGCATGATTGTTCCGAAACGTATTTTTACATTACGCCTTAATCTTATAAAATATATTCATGGCAAATATATTAAAATATATACTATGGTAAACTAAACCATAGTATGTATTGCTGTGCAAGACTGTACAAATAGTTGTATTTGTAATAGTATATAAAACTCACCATGCAAGAAGCTTCGTGAAGTTTTCCTAGCTTCGGCCGTGTGAACGGGCTTAGAGGAAAAATAATGGTTAATATTAGAAAATCAGTAAAGAATCTATGGCAAATTAATAAATATATTTTTTAATTTAGTATATGTAACTACATGCATACTTAGATTAACTAAAATGAAAAAGATAATATACCGTGTATACCTTTTTAACATGGTTGGGCAAAAGTAAGGAATAATAATATTCTAGACATATGGAGAAAATTAGAACGAAATTGTGCTATATTTGTGAAGGAAGTCACACATTTTTAATATGTTATAAGCCAATTTTAAGTGATGCCTTATTTTAAAATGCATAACACAACAGCTGTTAAAGTTAGAGATTTTCTAACTTCTACCGTTTCAGTTTAAATTAACCTATTGAAGATGGGTTTGATGTGGAATTTTGTTCTCCTATAATTAAGCTCTTGAACTTACTATATAGTTCAACTCATGGGATAAAAGTATTTTATCAAAACAAATTAGGTAATGGAAGAAAGGCTTTTGGAAAGGTTTGGATTGAGTTGTATCTCTTGAGTTACATTATCCTGATTAACATATCCTGTACTACATGTGAAAAACTTCGTAGTTTGAGTGTTGATCATTATGTTCCATTTAGCTTTGAACGTATATCATTGATCGCACTGCTCAAACTGCTTTACATACATTATTTCGTTTGTCCAACCAGCGAAAAGTGTTGCTGTAATTAGCGAAATCAATTAATTTATTGCCTTAGTTTAAAACATTGCCAGTACCTGATCTGCTGCCACAAGAATGCCTGGATGGGCACCGGAAGTGCTTGGTCATTGTAGGCGTCTGCCAGGGAGTCAAGACCCTCTGAATCACACGAGGTAGTCGCTGCTGCTGCTGCTGCTGCTTGTTGGTGTTTCTGCTGCAATAAACGTAGTTTTCACATGAGTAAACTTCACAAAATTTGGTCGGTCAAGTTCGTTAACCAGCAAAATCAGACTGCAAAAACCTCCCTTTCGGGGGGATCTTTTACAAAATCTTTTACACCACAGTTGCGTTCTCCCATACCATTTCTCATGACGCACACATGGGCGCTGGCGTGGCGGTTACATTAGGAAGAAGTGTGGCAGGCCTGAGCAGTGCCACTACATAAATGATAAGCCTACTCGCCAGCAAGTAAAACATGGAGCCACCATCTACAGCCTTATGACTAAAAAGAGATATTTTTTATAAACAGTTCCTCTTCTCCAAAAACACAAAACAATAAAAAATTCATAAAACAAACCGATAAAATTCCGAACACTCTAAAAAATTGTTCATCAAAATACACAAATATCGACAAATAAATTAGATGAACTTTTTCAACTTACAGAGGAATTAAAACCTGACGTTTTTGTCATACCTGAACATGGTTTTAATAAAGATAATATTATGTGTTCCAAATTAATGATGATTACAACTTAGCCAACTATTTTGATCTGAATTTTGAGGTATAGAGGGGATCGGATAGGGTACCGAAATATAAAAAATATATAGTACAATTCCTAATCCTCCATTCCGGATTGATAATTTGACTACCTCAGGAATTATAATTACTGATGTTTTCCATGGATTTTAGTGAACAAGAAGAATACGATTCCAGATCCCGAAACATCATGTGTACGCGTGCTTCGTGTTTACCAAAAGACAATGGAACCCTAATAATATTACAACCTCAGATACCCTTAACTGCAACAATATTATGACACATTGTTATTTATAAATTAGCTGTAGGTTACTTCATGTATTACACTCAACAACATTTTTTAATTAACAGTGTAAAGGTAGTTTTGATAAATGCTTTGCTTTGAACATGCGTGATGGATATATTTAATATATGTTCTTTAGTTAGTTTTCAGTGATAGGTATTATTAAGCCATACCTTATCATACGGCACCAACCGTTATTCTGGACTCAACTAAATTCGTTTTACAAAAAATTAAGGTAAAAGATAACAATGTTCTAACAAGTGTAATTTAATTGAATGACGACCTATCTATAACTTGTTTAGTTTTATTATAACTTACTTTATATTCAATATTTATAAGAACATGTAAGTAACATTAAAACTACATATAAAGTCATCTAACTATATTTATCGTATATCTTCTCATGGGGGAAACTGTCTCAAATTGCACTTGTCCGATGTAAAACGTAACAAGGTGCTTTATGCTTCCAAACAAATTTGTGCATACCCCGATGAAGATAAGGTGTATTGAAAGCTCATTTAAAGTTTGGTTATTTCATCAAATTATAGTCCAACTACTTACAGGTGATGAAGATGATGGAGACCTGTTTTTATTGCATCGTCTGCTAGCGGCCGCCATCATTGATCCATACGGGATGCTGAGTCGTCTGCTGCTCTAGACGCGAGTCACACCGAGTACAACCGACCGACACCGGAACTCCCCGAGCACCACCCACCACCCATCAACCACTTGTCTATCGGAGATCACATCTTGCCCCTAGAATTACATGTTCTAATTAAGTTTTGGTAACAAAGAAGTCAGTAGACCTAATACCAATCAAATGGGAAATTTGATTTGTATTAAACTTGTTACAGTTCTAATTATATTAGAGGTTTTGTTTTATTAGGTCACCACCCAGACACATTATTAGCGAATGCCCATAGGAAATAGAGCTATTCATTTCTCCCCCAAAGAGAGGGACAAGTCGCGTAGAAAGGTGCGGTTTCACTCTGAGTCATATGGCAAAACTTTATATATATAAATACATATATATATATATATATATATATGTAAAGCCGGTTTCCAGTCACGCTATTTCCGACCAAATTGACAAGTTAGAAGATTGCTATTATTTAAAAGGCTACTTCGTTTATTTGTAACAACAACCTCACCCTTATCAAAATTTAATTTAATGTAAAGCTATGGTTTCCTAGGAAAGCATTTACCGCTATATTATGGCAATAATGTTGCGGTGAACGTAACGGTGACGGTGTGACGTAACACAATATTTAAACGTATGTAGACAAAAACAACTTTTGATATGTTGTTTAAGTCCCAAATTGGTATTAAAGTTTTTAAAAAATTACCAGACTATTTAAAAAATATTAACAGTATAAACTCTTTTAAGTCGAAATTGAAAACATTTTAATTCAAAATCATTTTATAGTGTTGGTGAATTTATGGACAATTCAAGTACAATTAATTTTTCTAACAACATTTCACCTATGCAAGTAGTACTATAGGGGAACATTATTTTGGTGATGGGTTTATCTTATTTGTTTTTTATATTTAGATTTGTTTTTGTTTTTTGTCACACAAAACTTTTTGTACATGACAAATACAGTTATTATTATTAATATAAAAAAGTTATTATTTTAGTTGTCAAAGTTTATTTACGTTTATAGAAATGGATAAGCTAGACTTTTGTTTACAAAACAAAATGTGTCACCTGGTGAGTAATCCCTTAACTGGTTTTCACCGCTACTTTACTCGTACGTCCACCGTTTTCTAGGAAACCACTCTCATCTGATTAGATTGAAAACAAAACTTCACCGTCATATTACGGCCGTAATGTCGCGGCCACCGCATTCTAGGAAACCATAGCTTAAGGAACACTGAAGCTGGTCATCAGTTGGTATTCCTCTGTGGTTGGTATTGAGATCAAGACTTCCAGATGGACTTAACATCAGATGATTTTTCCTTGTGGCACATGTGTGTTATTGGGCCGTATGAATAAAGCTAATCAAAAGCTCTTGCTAAACCTTTCTAAGCAAATGCTCCATTTTGTATGAATAACAATTAGCATAAGCTTTTGCTCATACTCTTAATTTTTAAAAACAGATGTTTCTCTGAGCAAAAGCATTTGGTTACAGAAATTGTATGAATAAAACAGAGGTTTTGCATAATAACATAAGCATTTACTCCAGAAAATCGGAGTCTAGTTATTAGTAGACTCAAGAGCAAGATGGCAAACTTGCCGTTCAATATACGTCGTCCAAAAGTGTACAAACAACGCAGAAATCCTGTTTTACACAGCCCTGAAGATTACAAGAGTCTTTATCGTCTTTCAGAAGATAACGTTGAGTGCTGGGCTTGCATATTTGCAGCCTCCTTCTGAGCTCTAGCTGTTGCCAACTGCTCTAACAACACAAGTCTTTGGAGTTCAACTGTAGAGAGTCCCCGGGTTTCATCCGTTTCATGTTGGTCAGTTTTGGTAAGCTTAGGCCGTTTACTTGGCCTGGTCAGCACATGACCACCTTCTCTATGATGTTCACTGGTAGAACTGGTTCTTGGTATTAATAACACATCCACTGGTGCAGACAGCTGCTGCTCTTCTCGACTCGAGACTCCAAACTGTACTGCGCCAGGAACTTTTAGTATAGTTGGATTGGAATCACCCTCCATAATTTCCAGAAGTATTTTTTCCCATGCGTTTAGTTTCACCGGTTTGTTGCCAGTCCTGTTTGTATCAGTTTTGATTTTGAGTCTGGATTTCATATTATTAATTTTCTTCTGCATTTGTTTGATTGAAATAGTTTGTCCGTAGTTTTGTTCGTAACTTTTTATCATTAGGTTCAACCCATTCTCTTTTTTATTTTTCATAGCAGGTAGCTGGGGCTTGTTTAAAGCTTCTGGATATAGCTTCAAATTGGTGGCAAAAAATATCATAGAGTTTTCACTTATTTCTTTACAATCAATCTCAGACTTATCATCATCATCCAACAAAGACATCTTGGATCTAACTAAATGCAAATATATTGTAAAATTGTTTTCAAAACTAAACTACATTCACTTGCTATCAATGTTGGTGATTGTTTTGTTTGTAAATTGAAGGAATGTAAACAAAATACAAAACAGCTGACTATAGACTTGAGCTGCCCAAATACAAAGAGTATAAGGCGGGCCTTGCTATTGGGACGCAGGTGGAGCGCAGCGCAGAGCAGAGCAGCACAGTCTGCGTACCATGTATAGCCTAGAGAACACGCATATTGAGACATGAGGCAGAGCAGAGCATGTCGCACTGCACGTGCCACACTCGGCTACACTTGTGGCAGGAGCGCAGAAACTAAAAGCCGCGCAGAAACTGTGTCTGTCAATCGAATGGACACTTGTTTTGGACATTATCCATCCCTCTGAAGAAATAAATAGTTCAACTAATTATTTCATTCAATATGAAAGATCTAATAGCTGTATTCAGAGTTCGTATAACAGGGTGTACCATAAGTAAAGTGCCAGACTCTAGGAAAAGGTTATATGGGTCAAAATAAGAGAAAAAAATTAAGAATAAAATTCTTATGAAAACGTTAGTTGACCAGATATTATTTTATTTTTTTTCACTAATTATTTATTATGTTTTCCTCACACCACTTATTATTTAACTCAAACTTAGGTATTATTTAGATCTAGTAAGCACATATAAAAAATTACTGAAGTGATCGAACTTATTATACTTACCAGGCTATTTTTACATATTTTAGTATTTTTGGTTACATGAATATGAATAAACGGTGAGTTGTTTGATAAAATGTAAATTAACGTTTTGTGCTGTTTTACTACCCATCTATTGCCACCAAGATAAAACATCGATTAAGTATCAACAAAGTTACAGTGGAAACCGTGGCAAACATCAAGATAATAAGGTGGAAATTGTCTGTTTTCAGTCAGATTTTCCCCTAAAGCTTCGTTGTTTCCCAATAGATTTTTATGACCTTGGTATCAATAGATAGGTAATAATATTCCCTACAAAACGTTATTCTGTACATTTTATCGTTAAACTAACCGTTTATTCGCTACTAAGGTGTAACGCCAAAAAAACCCTGAAATTACCATAAAATAGCCACCGTTTTGAAATGATAAGTTAGATCATCCTGGTAATTTTGTCCATAAATGGTCTTACTTAGATACACACTTATGTTAAGTTTGAGTCAAATCCAATAAATGGTGTGGGAGATAATAAATAATTAGTTACAAATATAAAATGGCGAATATCTGATTAACTAAGCGTTTTTAGAAAAAGTTGTATATTTGATTTTATTTTTATTTTATTTAGAGTCTGGCACTATACTTATGGGATACCCTGTATAATAAGGAAAATATAATTTGTAACATTTTAATCTTATAGCAAATGTTTTGCGAGTGAGTTTTCTAGTAAATCGTGTTGTTTCCTTTGTTTTCCGATACCGTAACAGTAAAGTGAGTCTTCATCAGCATCCAAACCTGACTCTGAGCTTAAATACAGAAATCTTGAAAAATTACAAGTTAATTAATACTGAAATGTGAAGCATTTCCGCATCGCAAGGTTCAGTTTCATGCAAGACTGCGTCCCAATATGCGAGGTAGCAGGGTCCGGCATCGCGCTTTGTTCTGTCTGCTCAGGCGCACGAACCTGCGTGGCACAGTCAATATGCGCCTGGTGTAAAGGCGCCGTATATTGGGACGCAGGAGTGCTTACGCAGAGCAGCATAAGCACGTTTCTGCGTCCCATGCTCAGCTCCAGAGAACATGCATTATTGAGACATGAGGCAGAGCAGAGCAGGCGTCGCACCTGCACGCCGCGCACCGGGCTACTCCGCTGCAGTTGTGGCAGGAGCGCAGAAACTGTGCTGCGCAGAAACTGTGTCTGTCAATCGAATGGACTATTTATCAGGTTTTTTTTGGACATAACATCCATCCTTCTGAAGAAATAAATAGTTGTTCATTTATTTCATTCAATATGCAATAGATCTAATAGCTGTAGAGGTTCCATAAGTGCCAGACTTAAGGTTATATGGATCAAAAATAAGGAGAAATTACGAATAAAGATTTTTCCGAAAACGCTAGTTTAGCCGATATTCGCCATTTTACTATTTAATTATATTCTCCCACACCACTTATCGGATTTGACTCAAATTAGCTTAAATTTGTATCTAAGGCCATTTATAAAACAAATTACCAGAAGTTATCGAACCCATAGTTTTAAAACGGTTTTATGGCATTTTTGGTGCTACACTAAAAGAATAAACGGTGAGCTGTTTGACAAAATATACAGAATACCGTTTTGTAGCGAATTTTACTACCTATCTATTGACGCCAGTTAAAACATCGACAGTATCAACAAAGTTACAGTGGAAACCGTACAAACGGATGATATAGGTCTAAAGCGGTCAGTGGATCATCTGATGATATCCGCATCACCTACTATCGTTGAAGACGGACCTATCAGGCCATCATCACCTGCGTGGTTCGAAGTCACATTAAGCCGTTGGTCCTGTATTTCCATTGGTCATTGGGCTATTAATTAATGACCCATTCTATGAAGAGTCGGCCTTAGTTTGTAACATGTAACAAGACTACATACACTCATAACTTACATACCACTCATCACACTTCATCCTTCACCAAAATATTTGCCTTAAAATACCCTCATGAGAGTGGTCGGCATCTCAAATAGTGATTTAGTGAAACATCAAGATAATAAGGTGGAAAGTTGTCTGTTTTCAGTAATAATTTCCCTAAAAGTTTTCGTTTCAAATAGATTTTATGAACATGGTATCAATAGATGTGGTAATAATATTCACTACAAAAAAACGTTATTCTAAACTGTATCGTTAAACTAACCGTTTATTCGCTATTTAAGGTAACGCCAAAATGCCCTAAAAATTACCATAAAAAAAGCCACCGTTTTGAAATGATAAGTTAGATCATCCTGGTAATTTTGTCCATAAATGGTCTTACTTAGATACACAAATTTATGTTAGGGTTTGAGTCAAATCCGATAAATAGTGTGGGAGATAATAAATACTAGTATTAGTGACAAATATAAAATGGCAAATATCTGATTACCTGCTGCTTTTGGAAAAAAAACTTTATATTGATTTTCTTTTATTTGAGTTTTGACCCATAACCTTTTCTTAGAGTCTAAACTATACTTATGGGACACCCTGTATAATAAGGAAGAAATTATTTGTAACATTTTAATCTGACAGCAAATGTTTCTTTTGTGAGTGGGTCTTTTCTAAAGTAAATCTTGTTGCTCTCTTTGTTTTCCGATTGCAACACTAAAAGTGAGTCTAAATCAGTATCCGAACCTGACTCTGAGCTAAATCCAGAAATCTTGAAAATAACAAGTTACAAGTAATACTCAAATCGCAAAGCTGTCCTGTTATGTACCTGCGTTCAGTTTCAAGGCGAGACTGAAAACCCAATATGTGGGTAGGGGCAGAAACTGCGCGGCACGTGCTTCTTCTTGTTCCCGCTCTGCGCGGCACGACCTGCGTGGTACACAGCTCAATATGCGCCTGGTGTAAGTGTTGAGGATAAGGTAAAGCTTATTCATAATAAAATGAGTAATTGCTTTTGTTCTACTTCTTTACCCCAAAAAATAATGCTCTTACTCAGAGCAAATGCTCTTGAGCCTATGCTCAGTTTTATTCATACGGCCCAAATTGTTAACACCCCAAGTATTATTAATTTGTATTTGTGTTTTGTTTTAAACAGCCTTAAACTCCTCCGTTCATGATATTGAGTCTCTCTTTCTGACTATTTCATCTGGCACGTCTCCTCTTATGATCTGTGGTGTCTACATTCCGCCCCAACAACCTGCTGCTGTATACGATCGATTCTGTGCTTCGGTGGATGAAGTCATCTCTTCTAATCCCCCTCCCAGCCAACTGCTCCTTGTTGGTGACTTCAACTTGCCAAGTGTGGATTGGACAGCCTTAATTAGCTCCTACTCCCACCAACAGCAGTTCTCAACATATAATAGATATGGCCTCCGGGTTCGATCTGACGCAACGCAACAGGGTCTTAAACGAACGAAACGTGGCTCTTGATCTCATTTTCTCTACCGACCAATCACTTGTCGTCTTGCCTGCTGTGGACTTACTACCTAAAGAACCTGCTCATCCTACCCTTTACTTCGAAGCTTGCCTCCCTGAACCATCAAAAGTCACCTTCACCACAACTTACAACTTTGCCCGCTGTGACATAGACACAATTTCACAGAAACTCCACTATCTACTAGGAACTGTTAACTTCCAAACCCATAATACAGTGGATTATTTCAATTAAGTGTTGAAACCATAAGTAGCACTGTTTTGGAGTATACTCCTACCAAAAGATCCGGTAAATCAAAATTTTCCTGTTGGATGTCTCCTGGTTTAAAAGAACTTGTGATAAGGAAAAAGATTGCCCACAAAAAGTACAAGACTACCTTAAATCACTTGCACTACGTCGAATTCAAACATCTTAGAACTATATGCAAAAATCTAAGCCAAAGATGCTACTCCGAATACATTACAAGTATCAATAGTACCATACCTCACAACGTCAAATCCTTTTGGAGTTTCATTAACAGTCTAAATTCATCTACCAAATCCACCGATACATACCATCTCAACAAATCTGAGTCATCTCCTGAGGGTATCTGCAATCTGTTTGCCGATAATTTCTCTTCGGTCTTCACCGGTGATGTTGGCCCCCCTCCTCATTATGAATTTGCCAAATCTATCAACTTATCGGATTGTGTGCTCTTGGAATCTGATGTCCTGAAGAAACTCACATCTCTAGACCCCAATAAGGGCACCGGTCCAGACAACATTCCCCCACTTGTACTGAAACACTGCAGCAAACTACTTGCACCTCATCTAACTGTCATGTTCAATATGCTTCTTAAGATTGGAGTATTCCCTGGATGTCTCAAAACCAGCTTCGTAGTCCCTATACCAAAGTCAGCCGACATTGCTGATGTCAAAAATTACAGACCTATAGTCATTCAATCTGCGCTGGGAAAGGTTTTGAATCTCTTGTCCTCGATCGAATCAGCTTTAACTGCAGGATTCTTCTCAGAAAAGAGCAGCATGGGTTCTCACGTGGAGATCGACTACGACCAACCTTGTTATCTACGACCACTTCATTCGTTCCTCCTTCAGTGTCGGTCGCCAGGTTGACAGTCTTTATCTAGACTTTTCCAAAGCCTTCGACACCGTAAGTCATCAACACCTGATTGCAAAACTAGGTTGCCTACGGGTTTTCAGGAAGCTTATTGGTTCCAGTCATACCTAACAGACCGTATGCTCATAGTGAAACATTCTGGTACCTTCTCTCGGTTGTTCCATGCCTCGTCAGGAGTCCCTCAAGGCTCTCACCTCGGCCCTTTTCTATTTTGTATCTTCCAGAATGATATAATTGATCAAATTAATTCTGTGAATTGTCTCCTGTTCGCTGACGACATCAAAATTTATACTTCCGTTACAACCATTAATGACTGCCAGAAACTACAGACCTGCTTGCAGAGTATCAACGTTTGGTGCGACCTCAACTGCATGAAGCTTAACACCAAGAAATGTCAGGCTATTACCTTCCACCGTTCTACAGAGTTAATCTCCTTCAACTACAGACTTAATGGATCTTCCCTGGAAAGGGTCGTATCGATCCGCGACCTGGGAGTGACCCTAACAAGCAACCTCAGCCCTGAAGACCACATAACTTCAATAATACTTCAATAATACCACATAACTTCTAAGGCTTCTCGGGTGCTGGGATTTATCATCAGAACATCTAGAAGAGGCTTAAGAATCGATACCATGAAAACCGTGTTTACTTCAGTAAGATCTGTTCTGGAATTCGGGAGTGTTGCGTGGTCCCCTTATCAACTTGGTCAGATCCAACGGCTGCAGAAGATTCAGGACAGGTTCGTACGCATCATTGGTGTGAAGATTGGCTACGACTACTGGACTGTACCGCTGCAAGATGTAGAGGAGTCACTGGGTCTGAGTCCCCTGATAGCAAAGAAGACAGCCCACGAGCTAAACTCTTCGGAAGATTCTTGTTGGCGAGCTGGACTCCCTGATCTGCATAGACTGGTGAACCTCAGAGTTCCTGGCCGTACTCGTTCCACCGATCTCTTCATGCTCCACCAACTATGCACTACACAGCACCATTCCACGGCTTCATAGGCTCGGCAACGCAGTCTGGTACTACGACTTCTTCCACGACAACGGCCATTTCTGAAGTCTACGGTTCGATTGCGAGCGCGTGTGCATGTATGAGAGCGGTGTGACTGTACGTGTGCGAGAGAGAGAGAGAGTGAGTCTTCGCGTGAATGTCAGCAATGAATGCGAGCATGATTGGGCAAGCTAGCCAAAATCAAAACTAGTTCAATTACAACGCATCTTACTAATCCTCTTTTTGTATGTTTCAGGCGCAGCATTTCGCTTGAATAATATTATCTTGCTTGTAACCATTTAGATTTCCTCATGTAATATATACTAATGTTATTATTTATTTGTTACATCACAAATATTTATCAATTGTTATCAACTATATATGTTATTTTATTGTTATTGTTAAATCATTGTTACAAATCTTCTTCGCTATTGCTACTTCATCACACCGCCTCATTTATATAACTCTCAGCAATGTTTTTTTTATCACTCGTTACCTCAGATATTTATTATTGTTTTCTACTGTTATATTTTATCACATTGTTATATTATTTCATTCGTCACACATATTGTTATTGTTGTTGTTGTATTATATTTTTAATTCTACAATACACAGTTTCACTTATATTATGTACGAGTATTAAGTCTCAATTAAGTTATCACTGCATGTAGTACTACTTTTCCTTAAATTGTATGTAAAACTATATTTTCATATTTCTAGTATATCGTATTATGTATATATTGGCGATTGCCGTATGAAATAAATAAATAAATGAATAAATGAAGTTTTGGCTCCGCTGAAGGTTCATAAGAACCAAAATATAAGCCTTTAAACTAGGGACTTGTATTTATGTTTTATATTTGTGTGTAAAGATATATATATATATACCTTAAAAAATATATCTAATAAAAGATTTTAAACAAAACGAATCATAATTTTATAATATTTAAACCTTTCTCGTGCTCTTCCTTCATCATACTCATTTAATTTATCCTCTCAGTATCTTCCTATTTACATTTCTCATCCCCTCTCTGGTCCTTCGAGTTTCTCTCATTTTAATTTATTACAAAACACTATTAATCTTCCGTGTTTACCTCATGGTGAAAGCCGGCGAGGTTGACTGAAATCGGGCATTCGTTCTCGCATTCTCTCCTGCGTCTTGAAGTGCGTGAGGCAGTGCGTGACGCATTGCTTTAAACGCACGTAAAAAGGCACAAGTGTGGACACGGCTTTTGATCATGTAACCAGCCTTACGCACTGCAAAACGCATGCGAGAACGAATGCCAGGTTTCAGTTAACCTCGCCGCCTTTCAATGCCGCATAGAGTAAAGGCACGAAGACCTGCAGCATATGTTGACCCTCAGCATCTGCTCTACTTCGGCCCTCACTGTCATGAGATGCTGCGTTTTCTCTCACTTCACGAGTATAGTATGTATGCACCACACAGCCTGGCCCTTTCAATTGATACATGATACCTTGTACAAGTTGTACGTCTGAATTTGAGAATATATGAGCTATGGATAGTGTCACGGCTTTGTCCCAACGGATGAGGCCTGTTGACTCAGAGATTACCACTGGCCCCTAAACGTTCAATACAAAACTGAGCGACAATATGCTTAAAGTCTGATGTGTTCGGGCCCCAATTCAGTCCTTTGAATAATAAATTGTTACGCCTAGAACGCCCTTCAAGATCGAGTAATTTTGTATTGTCAAATTTAATGTGCATCTGAAGCTCAGAAAGCTCATGTTTTAAAAACCTTGTTTTCCTCAGAAAGGAGGTGTACTTAATCAGATAGACCCTTAAAATCGTCCTTGGTCGCTAGGTTTGCAAGCTTAACGTGGCATGGCTATAAGTTGGGCCGGGCTGGCCATAAGCTCGTCATGGGAGAGATCTCCTACCTCATTCACTATTTTCACACCAACAAGATCACTCTCGGGAGATGAGTAGGAGCGGTGCCGTTCAACTTTTGCAGTTGGTGAAAAATACCTGTCCAGAGTATTGTCACTCATGAGCACTTGGGGAACACAACACACGTGAAACACGCACTGTTACACTGTCACTGCTCCTGTCCAGCGAACTGAGTGAATTAAAATAACAAATTGCAAATAAAACTCGAATCACTCATGCTAGTGACGCTTAAGCGCTTAGCTGGGTGTCGGTCTGGTTTGATACCTATACATACAGCCATAGTCACTTATTTTCATCAATATACATTAATTGTGATTTTATCTTACATATTTAAAATACTTTAATTAAATATTTTGCAGTAAAAGGACATTTTATAAAAATATAAAAACATACAACTGTAAAGGATCTTAAAAACAACTAAAGTTAAATAATAGTCAAAATACGCATTGTGTGGGCAAGAAAGGTACAACAAATTAGTTTCGCAAACCCTGAGCACTTTTTATATAGACTGTCCCGATGATTAAGCGAAGTACTCTGGGAAGCTTTGCAGTGAGTTAAGCAGGGATTTTAAATTTACAAGATCAATGAAGAAGAAAATTGAAGAAACTTCGAAGGATTAGGAGAGGTCTCGTTTTCAGGTGATTTGTTAGAGATTGTGCAAGAAAAATACCTTGAAAAAAGTTGTGCGATGCCCACAATATTGCAAAAGAGCTGAGATTCTACCAAAATCATGATGTTTGTGTTTTCTACCGTAAAGGTTTTCTGGGGGGTGTGTAAACAAATAGAGGGTATTTTAAAATGTACAGACTGTATTAAAACGAATATAGTGTTACATTATTATGTGCATTTAATATACATATACGTTTATACACATATGTACTACGTGGTTTATATGACTAGTAACTTATCTGTGGTAAAAATAGTGCTGGTTTCCTTTGACAGAAGCTAAGAAACAGCTGACAAGTTTTTGTCTGCTAGTGTCAATTATCAATTTGGAAGGGTTTTTCCTGAGGAAACTTAATTCGGGCAAATAATGTAGGCCTAATTTTTCATAATTTTCTTAGTGATTATTAATTATAAAACGTATTCTAACAATACAACACGTTTTTGTGCAGTCGACCGTTGATGTTTTAAATGTGGGTTTTAATGTTGGTATAATGCAATATTACAGAAATATTAGTTAAAGGTTCTTGTCAACGTAATTTTATAAACACTTCATAACTTATTCTGATAGAATTTATATAAATGAATCCCCACATTTCTATTTTTCGAGACAACTAACCTAGTAAAACTTAGCTCAACCGGTATCTTTTGTCCATATCATTTTTAAGACAATATAACTACAAGGCCTAGGTAAGTAATTTGATTCCTTAGCATATGCTTTACCCACACGTACTTAGTTAACTTTTTCTAACTAAACTTATGATCAGATGTTTTTAAAATTGTTCAAATTATCTGCCTATAGGTCCTTATACACCTCAATAACCTTTGGTCAGATTCCTTCACATTTTTCCCATCCAAACACAAAGTCTAATCACATATCGATACAGTTCTTTTTCCATGTTGGCAAAGGTTCTGTAGTTGATTTCTTAAAACAGCTGTTAAAACGTAAAAACCCCATTTTTCGGCTTGTTTTAGCCAGCTGTCGTTTACATAGTTGTTGTAACAGCCGATAATATGAAAATGGATTAACAGTTTATACATTATGTAAACACGAGTACTTAACAAATAGCCCTCATAATTATGCATTGACAAAGTCGCAATAAACAGTCAATAGATAATAATGTCCTTAAATAATAATTCCAATAATACAAAATCGATACAATAGAAAAATAAACGTTAAAAAAACATATAATGAACATATTATTAACGAATTTTTCTATGAAAATAGAGCTATTCATTTCTCTTGCCAAATAGAACGGAACATGGTAGAAAGGTGAGGTTCGCAGTTTTTTCCCAACACCTCCTGAGTCAAAAAGCAAAACGTTATACATATATGTATATATTTATATATTACTAAAGAAATTTGAAGACAAAATGTTTGGACCGAACCGGGACTTGAACCTGTGTCTCCCCCTTACCAGGCGGTTATGCTCACCACTACACTATCTGGCCCAACCATTTCTGCCTTCAAATTTATAGAAGTGCTTAAATCTTAATGTTTATCTGAAACATGTGACTGTCAAATTGTGACCTTAAATCAACAAGCTGGAAATATTACAAACAGAATTTAAGTGCTATGTCAAATGACTTATTACAGATCTTATTTTGTATAAATGCTAAATACTGTAGCTAATTTATTACTAAAGAAATTTGAAGACAAAAATGTTTGAACCCAATCAGGACTTGGTCCCGGGTCTCCCGCTTGCTGGGCGGTTATGCTCACCACTACACCATCTGGCCCAACTATTTCTGCCTTCAAATTTAGAAAAGTATTTAAATCTGAATGTTTATCCGAAACATGTGACTGTCAAATAGTGACTTTAAATCAACAAGCTGGGAATATTACAAACAGAATTTAAATACTATGGCAAATGACTTATTATAGATCTTAATTTGTATAAACGCTGAATAGCTAATTTATTACTAAAGAAATTTGAAGACAAAAATGTTATATTTATATATATATAGACATACCAAAAAAGTAAAAAAATTAAGTTTGTCTTTTTTAACAAGGCTTAAGTATGTGCTAAAAGTCCATCACCACTCAACCTCAACCCTTCATAACAACACTAACCTTCAACAATAGAAAATAAGTCATGAAAACAAAATATTAGTAACTTATGTTTTATCTTAAAATATTGAAAAATTAACATAAGTATGTCAATATGTTTTACCCAATTGCTAATTGTGCTAAATAAATCAACAATGTGATGTTTGTGTATTAATTTAAGCTATGTTTTAAAAACAATTTGTTAATATAGTTTTGTTTTAAGTTATAGATGATATGGTTTTGAAAACTGATAAAGTTATAAAAATATGTTTTTAAACATTGTTTTGTAAACAAAGTGAAGATCCAACATAATGAATCAATTTGGTTTAACTAAATAAAAAACATAAAAGTTGTGTCTAATGTTTGAATATGTTTTATGTTATCAAACTAACAACCATATTGATGTTTTTCTAGGAAACCTTACCTTAAGGGCAAATTTTCCAAAACAAAAAACACTATGTGTGAAACTAATCAACGTCATTTTTATTGTTTCAGAAAACTTTGGAGCAGGAATTGAATTGTAGTCTCCAAGTTAGAGCATCATGTTTATCTTAAGTTTTGTATCTATTGTGGTTCTAATAATATTATCTGCACTTGGAGGTGCTATTGCCACTTTAGTGGTTCTGTGGTATTTTTTCAACAAGTTTTTAATGAAGCAACCATTAGCCTCCAAAATTGATGAGCGAGTGGTGAATGACTTCAAAATACCAAAGGTAATTTTTTTTTAAATACTATTTTCCTTTCATACAATAATTGTTTATGTTTTGTAAAAAAACAATTGGTATGAGGTATAAAATCTGAATAATGATCTAAAATTATATCCAGGTTCCAGTAAAAATTACTCATAATAATAACAAGAACTATTTTAAAGGTAGAGAAAACAACTCAAACATATACTTCATTTCATTCATTACAAATCCATAATATATACAACCCTCTGTGTAACTCATTCACTGATATATACAAAATGTTTACCCACTTCTAGACGAGCTAGAAACTTGAAATTCACTAACAAAAAATTTCCAAAACCCAAAATTTTAAATTTTAACCGCCCTGAAAAAAATTAAAACCAAAATGGCGGAAAAGATGTTTTTCTAAAAAAACCTCTAGTGGGTGAACAGTAAGTCCAATCTAAAAACAGATTGAACTTTCATGGTCAGGTTTTAGACGCTCAAACGTTTTGGTCTTATGATTTTTTTTGTATCTGGCCTCCTTCATCCTTAAAAAGAGCAAAAGTTTCAAATTTGCTACTTTTTTCACAATTTTGCAACAGTTTTAATTTTTTCTCCGGAACTTTAGTGTTAGAAGTTTTCAATTTACCCAAAGTATGAGTTAAACTTGCCCTTAAATAATTTGTATAAATTTGGTGAAAAACGTGTTACTGACAGTGAAGCTTGAATTTATTTGCAAGACCGGCGTGAATCTAGCGATACCTACACCTTTCTTACTGACGCCAGCAACACTTCTAGATAAGCTAGACACTTGAAATTTGGTATGTAGGTACCTTTCACTAACTCATCAATGGGAAAATTGCAAATCCCAAAATTTTAAATTTTAACCACCCTAAAAAAAATAAAATCAAAATGGCGGAAAACATGTTTTCTAAAAAAAACCTGTAGTGGGTGAACGGTAAGCCCTATCTAAGACTTTTTTTCGTATCTGGTCTCCTTCATCCTTAAAAAGAGCAAAAAATTCAAATTTGCTACTTTTTCCATGATGTTGCAACATTTTTTGATTTTTGTCTCACGTATTATAGTGGTTTGAAGCTTTAAACTTCACCTAAGTATGAGTTAAACTTGTCTTTTGATAATATGTTGCGAAAAAAATTCTTACATTAATTGAAAGAACACTGCCAGGCGCAGCGAGGCCACGGTTTCTTAGATACCTCCTTTCTCTCACGCCGAGCGAAGCAACGTCACAGTTTAAACCAACACCCCCCTTAACCCTTCACCACGAACGCCGAGCAAAGTAAGGCCACTACATTCGAGCGAACCCAAAGGGAGTCTAAGGGGCTGCAGGCCCCCTAGAGAGCGCCGCAAGGGGTGTTCCTGAAATAAACTTACACTTTTGATACTACACAAAAGTTAAAATTCCTTTCCCCCCGGCCAAAACAAGTTATAATTGTTCAGTTTAAAATTTTTAATGATTTGTAGAAACCTTTAAGTTTTAGCTTGTTACTACTTCATTATAAAACTGTACAACTGGATTGTATTTTGTAATTTCTAAATTATGATCAAACATGCACTGATGAAATATTTGGTAAGATATATTCCAGTAAACAGTAAAAATTTTCATATCAACACTATCAATATGATAATCCCAAGATACCACACTGTCAATACAGGGTGTCCAGTAATTAAGGGATCAAACTTCTCCAGGTGACTAATTGTTAGCTCATAATAAACAAAAAATTCCTATAACACATAAGCCTATCTCGCTTAGTTCTCCGTCTGTATGTCTGTGTTTTTCACTAAATGATTTTTATCTCCAAGGTTAATTAGTTTACAAAATTCAAACTTTTCACATTTGTTAGTATAGTTAATACCCATGTTTAAAAATAATTTGGCTAATTTTCACTTTTGGTCTAAAAATAGCGGCCATATTAAATTTCAAAAGCTTAATAACTCAAAATTATGGTAATTTACAAAACTAATAATACGTGGCAAATGTTTTTATAAACATTTTAAGACCAAGTTTGTTGGTCTGAGACAATTATTAACAGAGACATTTAAGTTTTCCTGATCGCACTCCTGTATTTACATAGGTTTCTTTAATGTAAATAAAAGAGCACGTTTGAGGAAAACTTATATTTCTCCGTTATTATTTATCACAGGAAAACAAACTTGGTCTTGAAATTTTTGTTAATACATTTGCCACATATTGTTATTTTTGTGTATTTATCATAAAAATTAAGGGGTTTGAGTTATCAAGCTTAAAAAATTTATAATGGCCACCAAGTTTTTAAACATGAAGTGAAAATTAGTAAAATTGAATTTTTAAATATTGGTTTTAATTATACTAACAAATGTGCAAATTTTGAAGTTTGTTACTTAATTCACCTCGGAGATAAAAATTATTTAGTGAAAAACACGGACAGAAAACTAAGCGAGATGGGCCTATGTGTTATAGGAAATTGTTTGTTTATTATGAGCTATTAAATCACCTGGTGAAGTTTGATGCCGTAATTACTGGACACCCTGTGTACAGCCTGAGATATATTTTTCTTGTGGCTTCTTTAATAAACTTATTACTGGTCATAAAAATGGATACCCTATAATAAAATGATAGAGGTAAGTGTTCTTCAAATAAAAACTAAAAAGCTTGTAAAAATGATTTGTTACAATGTTGTGTATTTTAATATTTGATAGCCTTTTATCTCCAAGTTTATTTATTGAAAGCTTCTAACTCAGTAATATTCTTTGCCGAAACTGCAGTGACTTGTTTTGTTTGAGTTCATCGATGTAAAGTATGTATTTAAGCGTTACCTGGTTTATGTCATTAACAAATAACAAAACCAGTATTGGTCCTAACAATGCACTTTTGATTTCAAGATACCGCAAAGCTGAATAGTTGGGAATTTTCATTTATTTGGCAAACCCATATCACAAATATACATTCACTTATCTGTAAAATACTATCTTATATTTCAAATCAAAATAGTAGTCACAAAATTGCTTCATTGAGATTCTCCTCTATATAACTCATTCCATACAATGTTCACTGTTAAAACTTTGGTAAATGTTCTGAAGTTTGACCTGAAGTTCACTGTAATTGTTTGTTGGCTCCAGAGTCTTCTGGGAGGAAGTTTCGAGCCTGAGCCTGCGAAAGCACTGAATGCACTTTTCCAGTTCTTGTTCCAAGAGTGCAAGAACACAGACCGAGTGAGAAGGTGGTTCCGGTCTCGGCTGAGCTTGGAGCTTGAAGAGCTCCTCACTCGCACAACTACAGGCAAACTTTTCGATGCTATTGCAGTTGAGTTTTTGGTTCAACTATAACTCATGTACGGTACTTTGAAAGTTTAGTTTAAAATTATGCAATATGTGTTTAGATTTATAATATTGTTAGAAAAAACATAGCACCCTTTATATTATTTTGGTTTAATTTTGCAGCAAAATTAAACCAAAATAATATAAAGGGTGCTATGTTTTTTTAACAATATTATAAATAAGAAAGTATTCCTGTTTTGTGATTCTCTTTCACATAGTGTTTAGATTTGTTAAATTGTTTATAAGATTTAAACTTTAAATAGGAAGATAAGATTGAGAGTACTGAGTAAGCAAAAGTGGGGCTGTATTTCCGAACAGGGGGACTAGGGGGTGCCTGGAGCGGCAAACTTTTTAGGTGGCAAATAGCAGTAAAGATTAAGAAACAAAGTTAATTATATTTAGTTAAATTGTAAAAATCCCTAATCAAACTTTCGCTTACCAAACTTTATCTAGCTGCCGATGCTTTCAGAACTCTTTACGTCTTGACATGACACTTTGAGTTGCAGCCAAGGTGTTGACAACTGGACACTTGCCACTGATACTTTCAGAATTTTTAAACTGCCAGATTTTGATTCAAAAAGGTTTGGAAACCTGAGATTTTCTGTTTTTAAAATTTCTGTGCCAAATTTTCCATTGACGCTTTTGAAACCGGATATTTTTCACCTATACCTTCTCAGAGCTCTCGTTTCACCACTGTAAAATTCAAAGAAAAAAAATTAATTTCCTTCATAGTTTGAAAGCCTTGGTGGTAACTGAAGTGTGGTCCGAGAACCTCAGTGAGGAATCAGTTTCAAAAGTCACAGCCCTTACTCTCGGTTTTGAAAGGCCCAGTAATCATTAGTATTTTTACTAGTCTGTGTTTTATTTATTGATTTATTTCTTTATTTTACATTTCCACAGTAATAAGAATTTTACAATATTTTGTATTGATGGCAATAAGTTATTAATAATTTTAACGGCTTCACAACTTTTTATATACAGGGTGTCTAGTAATTAGGGGATCTTACTTCACCAGGTGATTTTTCAAGTCAAAATAAACAAAAAATGACCAATAACACATAGTCCTGTCTCGCTTAGTTTTCCGCCTGTATGTCTGTGTTTTTCCATAAATAATTTTTATCTCCCAGGTAGATTAAGTTATAAACTCAAAACGTTGCAACTTGTTAGTGTAATTAAAATTAATATTAAAAAAATAAATTTGAATTATTATCACTTCCGATTTAAAATGGCGGCCATACTAAGTTTTCTAAGCTTGATAACTCAACAATCTTAAAATTTGTAGTAAAAACACAAGTATAACAAAATGTGGGAAATTTTACAAAATTTTTATGACCAAGTTTATTGTTTTGGATAAATAATAACGGAGAAATGTGAGTTTACCTGAGCGCACTCACTTTGTTTACATTTAAGAAACAAATGAAAATACCAGAGTGCACTCAGAAAAGCTTAAATTTCTCCGTTATTAACTTGGTCTTAAAATGTGTTTGTAAATACATTTTCTGTATTGTTATTTTG
The DNA here is from genome assembly GCA_018831715.1 of Matsumurasca onukii. Lineage (NCBI taxonomy): Eukaryota > Metazoa > Arthropoda > Insecta > Hemiptera > Cicadellidae > Matsumurasca > Matsumurasca onukii. The sequence goes on from CM032059.1 coordinate 89,226,791, forward strand.
TGTATTTACCATGAAGATTAAGGGGTTTAAATTATTAAGCTTAAAAAATTTAATATGGCCTCCATTTTTAAACCAGAAGTGAAAATTAGTCAGATTAATTTTAAATATTGGTTTTAATTATATTAACAAGTGTGCAAAGTCTTATGTTTATAACTTTATGGACCTCGGAGATAGAAATTATTTAGTGAAAACATAGGCAGATAGACAGATGGAAATCTAACGAGATAGGACTATGTGTTTAGATTAAAATTTGAGAGACCTAAGACCTCAGATTATGTGGAGAGAAGCCTAACTTGTCAAAAAAAAAAAAAATGGAGCAACTATCTACAGTCTTGTCACCAAACCAGAATACCAATGGATAACTATCAAATTCGCACTACCAACACCGCAAATTCAAGTTTGCATGTCAGATCAGCCTCTGTTTCACCTTTAAACTCTCAAAGGAACCGGGCCTCAGGGCCAAGCTGAACGCCAAACTAATGTTAGACTCTTTCAACATTTACCTTCCCGAATAGAACAGTTAGAAATTACACTTCACAAATTAAATCAGGATTTATTAATTTTGACTGAACATAGTATGAAATCATATGAACTAGACAGATTAAATATTGATCGATTTTCTATCGTGTCCCAATATTCCCGCAGCTTATCAACAGGAGGAGGAGTAGTAATTTTATCCAGAGAGAGTTTAAAGGGGAAACAAATGGTTTTTAAAAGAGTAGAGGAGTTATGTCAGGATAAATTATTTGAATGTTGTATTGCTAATTTCAGATCAATAGTTTGAATTTTTTATTGATTGGCATGTACAGAACCCCACAATTTGAAAATTCAGAGTTTTAATTCGTTTGAATATTCTTATTGAATATTTATTGACTAAAGAAAAACATTTAATAAACGCTTGAGATTTTAATATTGATATGTTACATAAATCAACTGAATCCAAGGAGTTAAAATATCTTGAAAAGCAACAGCATGAAATATTTAATTAACTCCCAACTAGAGTTGCCCCAACTTCAGGAACATGTATTGATAATATACTCTCGAATATAAATACAAATCTAGTACATGTTTTCAGTGTTATAACTGCTCTCTCGATCATCGATGGGAAAGTTATGGATTTTGTAAATTGTAACAATACAACAAAAAATCAAAACTTAAAGTTCGTTGGTCAAAATTGTTCATTAGACAATATGCTGTTGTTCAAATCTTTCTAAGAGTGGGAAAATTGTTTTTCGTTGTTTAATTCTTCTTTCAAAGAAAAATATAATAGTGTCCACAAATATTTCATTACAATTTCGATTTATCATTTCCTTTGGTACAAAAGAAAATTTCAAATCATAATACTGTGATAGTAAAAACTGGATAACTGAAGATTTAAAAATTGAAAAACAAGATATAATAGATCTTTACAAAAGAGCAAAGGAGACTAATTCTGAAATTTTAAAAAACTGTTAAAAAAATAGCAAAATTTACAAATTTAATCTAGTTAAAACAAACAAAGAGAACTACACCAAACAAATTTAAAGCTCTGAAAATATTTGTAAAGCCTCCTGGGAAATAATTAATAGAGAAACAAAGAATAATACTGTCAAACCTAATAAATCCTAAAGTCTGGAAGTAAATAGGAAAATAGTTAAAGATCCTTCTGAAGTTGCTAATGCTTTTAATAACAGTTACTATTACACAACAATTATAGATAATCTTTTAAGTGGTATAGATCCAGAGCATGAAGTAGACAATGGCAATCAGACTCAAGCCCTAACAACTAGTTTTAAATGCCCCCGATATGCAAACAAGAACTGAGTAAATTATTGACACATTAAAACACAAATTGTTCCAGTGGTTATGATGAAGTGCCTATTAGAGTAGTTAAACCTTTTAGGGATCCATTGATCAAACCATTGGTACATTTGATCAATTCTTCTTTCATACCAGGAATATTTCCCAAATAACTCAAAATTTCAAGTCATTCTCGTTTTCAAGAAAGGAGAATCAATTGAAATACTGAAATACCGTCCAGTTTCAATATTGCCCACAATTTCCAAAATATTTGAAAATGCTATGCACCTTTGTTTGACAGATCATTTGAAACAGAATAGTTTACTTAGTAAAGAACAACATGGCTTTCAGAAATATAAATCAACAGTTTCGGCATTAATAAGTTTTACAGAATCCATAATTGAATCGATTGAGGGCAAAAATAAAGTGGCAGATATATTTATGGGACTTGTATTTCAGACTCTAAAATTATTGACAAATTTATAAAATTAGGAATAAAACAACCATATTTGAATTGGTTTGGTAGATACCCTAAACATAGAAAACAATTTGTGGAAATAACTAATGTTCATAATAATTACATGGTAAAAATCGGTCAGAATCATAATTTATTAAACATGGAGTACCTCAAGGGTCCATTTTGTGCCCTCTGTTGTTTATCTGTTACCTTAATGAAATGCCAAAATGTTTAAGTCAATTCAATCAGATAAAAAAACCAGCTCTGCCTTTACTAAACTGGTTAGGTTCTATCTATTTTAGTACCATTTTATTAAAACTATACTAAAAAATATTCAACGTATGCTAAAAACTAGTAAAACTATGTTGAAGTTGACCAGAAGTGTTGCAAACTGTCTTGCAACGTCAGAACTCGTTCCAACCAGACCAAACGCCTCAGTTATACAGCAGGCTTTCCTATAGCCCATGATAAACTATCCAAGTCTCAAAAAATACTGTCTTAAGTAAAATATGCCATTTAATAACATGTGCAAATACTTGGTGTTATATTTAAAACAAAGGAAGTTTGGTTGTTAGATGGCTGTGGCTAATAATATAATGTTTTGTGTTTGCAGCTAAGAGAGTTGAATCTTGGGACTGAGTTCCCCAGCATTGACAATATAGAAGTAAAGCAGCTGGATGTAGATTCAGACAGTGGTTTGATTAATGAATTGGAACTGTGCCTTAAGTTAGACTACAGAGGAGGTTTCCAGCTATCCATTGACGCCAACATGCGTCTCAGCAAGACAGCCAGGGTCTCTGTCACAGGTGGGTTTCCTGGAAATCGTCAATTTTATATGCCATATTTAGATTTTTGTTAATACACATACATTTTTCATTTATCTTACAATCCTTATGTTTTTTCTCCTGAGCAATGGTTTTTAAGGCAGTAGGCTCATGTAGCCCCATCAATAATCAAGAAGTTTTATTTGTGGTTGACATATGCATATGTATTAATAAATTGTCTAGTTTCCCGCCAAAGGCTGTGGACAGGGGAAGTAGCCTAGGGAGGTTTTCCGGGTCATGACCCCTCCCCATGAGCCTTGATTAATGCCGCAAAATTACGGTTATTGAATATAATGTATACGGTAGAATTTATTTTGTAAAGGTTTTATTCAACTGTACCCTACGGTAAATAATACAATCCCAAAAATATATTATTAATGTGTTTTGTGGAATATTAAGCAATATAAATAATAAAATTAATATACGAGGGTCGTCCACAAAGTAATTGCCGATCAGGTGTGGCACGAGAAGTAGTGGGGGTAGCGCCGCCATTTTGGCATCGATGTGTGCAGCAGCTCAGTACGCTTCAAACTGTGCAAGAAGGAGTATTGTACGATAGCGCGTTCTCCTGTCATAACCTAAAACATGAGTGCCGATGAGAAATTTTGCAGCGTGAAGTGCGAGGCGTCCGAGGACCCCGGCAGTCGGGCACGCCCAGTGCAAGGAAGGCGGTATTTGAGGGGGGCTGGATGCATACAGCTAAAAAGGGAATTCTTATAGAAAGAAAAGGGAAAGAACTTAACGATACCCAGAACAAAAAAGTAAAAGCATAAGTGTTGATCAATAAGAAAAAAATCAAATATTTAGGAATTCTTATTAATCAACACTTTTGCTGGAACCCCATCTTCAAAAACTCAAATCATATCTATATTTAACCTTAAGAAAATTCTATATGTTGAAATTCTTGTGTCCTATCCCTGTATTGAGAACAGTTTATTTTTCAATTGTAAACTCAGTTAGAATATGGAATTTCATGTTGGAGGGAGCCTATTTATTGAGCCTTAAGCCTCTTGTCACAGCTCAAAAGAGAATTATCAGAACAATCACTCGTACTTATAGACTGCAGCCATCTTTCCTCTTCCAAACACACATTCTTCCTTGGCATCTATTTGTATACAGAGTTCTGAGAATCTTTTTTTCTAGATCAGGCCATATTACCGGAAATTCAAATGTTTTTTTCAAAAGATTAAGATTGAGGAACTTTGTTACTACACCTCATCCACGTACTGAATTCTATAGACGACTTTTTACTTTCTGCAGTGCAAAGTTTTTCAATTCTCTCCCACACGAAATCTCTTCAGAACCAAACATTTATTCTTTTGTGAAAAGGCTAAAAAAATGGCTTTTTCAAAAGGAGTCTGTAGAAACTTTTTTCCTTTAATTACCTTTTAAAACTTTTATGTATACGCAACACTCTGTATTAAATATGTATAAATAAGATACATTCGTCAGGAAATCTGTGTAATTGTTAATTAAGGTCTTCTAATTTTGAGGTATTGTGATTTTATTTGATTTATTCCTTTGTGAAATTTACCTTTTACTGTTTTGTTATATTTAGGTATATTGTTTTTATCTTTTATATGGAGCTCACTGTGTGTGTAATACTCTGCTACAGTGCCTCAAACACTAACTAATTAATAGACTTATTTCTTCTTTTTCAACTTGTATTTTTAACAATATTGTTCATATTTTATCATTTGCATTTTCTTGTTTATTTTACCTTAGTAACATATGTAATTTTTGCTCTTTGTATGAAAACTTGTTGAACAATTATTTATATGATACGTATTTGCATATGATGTATAAAAAGTGTATTGTAATATTGTAATTGTAATAATTGAAAAGAATGAATAAAGATTTATTTATTTAAAAAAGGAATTATATTTTATTAATTAACTATGCGAAAGGGTGGATTGCAGCAATGCACAGTACATTTAGACTTGCGTCATTTTGTTTGTGACATCCTTTCTATTTCAAGAGTTGAACAGTGATTATTCGTTTGAGTTGAGTAACTATTGTGATTGATTTGTGTAAATGTGTTGGTGCCTGGAGGTGTATAGGGCAGGGCAATACTGTAACATGAGCTTGTTTAAACCAAGTAGGGCAACATTTCAGAAAAGAGCGGCTGAAAAGCAACAACAAGAGGAGGCCGTTTTTGAAAAGGTCCTCGAAATAACAGTTTTTTTTTAAATTGCCTAGTACTATCTGCAAATAATCCAATAAACATAATTTATTAGGCTGAGGCCTTTCAAACACCAAGTGTTCATCTTCAGAGGTAGGCACATCAAAACTAAAGGAAAATATATACAAATCAAATTAGATGTCTCTTAAATTTATGTAATTTCCAATAAGAAAGAGCTTCCTATACCATGCCTAGTACTCGTTAAAAGGTTTCCATAATCATGTTCATATAAAAAACAACACTTTCTATTCATAGTCATGTTACTGGTAATGTAGTCAGTTATTTTTGTTATAGCGAGTTAACACTAGGCTCACTTTAAAACGCGTTAAAACACGTTGTTTTGCTGTGAAATTTCAAAAATTTTCCGGGGCCTGGACTCTATCTTGGGTTTGAGGGTGCCCCCAGCACCTCTGGGGCGCTGCCGTAGAGTCTGCCCGAGAGCGCATGCATCATGCTCGAGCCGCCCCTGGGCGTAATAATATTTCTGTGGACGAAAAGATACTCAGCAGCTGAAATTCACTGTGAATTGTGTACAGTGTACGGCTAAACATTATGAGTGAAGGTGTAGTCCGACAGTGGGTTCTTTTTTTAAAAATGGAAGAACGAATGTTCACAATGAAGAAAGGAGCGGTAGGCCATCTCTTGTCAGTGATGAATTGATGAGCAGAGTGAACGAGAAAATTCGTGAGTACAATCTTGGAACTCTCCGATCATTTTCCTGAAATTTCTTGGAGTCTTGTGCACGAGATAGTGACAGAAAAACTAGGCTACCACAAGTTTTGTGCTCGTTGGATTCCAATAGTGCTCACAGACGACCACAAATTGAAAAGAATGAGTTCAGCGTTAGACTTTCTTTCACACAGCCGCTTGCCATTGTAATCAAACTTATTTGCGCCGTGCTGTATCCGGCGCATGGCAAAAAGTCGTAACGACTGAAAGCGGCCTAACAGTCTGAAAAAATATGAACATTTTAAAGCATTTAAACATTTTCTAATTTCAAAAACATTTTACAGTGTTGAACATTTTCTTACTGGTAATTGGATCACTCAGTAGATATTGTTTGTTACTGATTGCTGATTTGCTACTAAATTTCACAAATGAATTTCAAAACAAATTTTAATTTAACTTACATATAATTATTTTTAATTTATTTTATTGTCATTGTTTTACCAAAACAATACAGTTTGTTTTAAACAAATCAAATACATATGGTACATGATGTAAAATACTGGTGGTTGAGAATTTTGTCGAACTTGTTTGAGCACAAATATTACAACATGTAGGCTATTTACCTTGGAACTTATAGAGACCTCAGGGTAAACCCATTCAAAAACAACGTTTTTTAAGTTTGTGATAGACTTGCTTGATTTCTTTCAGCTCAATTAATTTGGGTTAAGTTAATCTCAGATTATTTTCCAGCTCAATTATATTTATAGATTAACCACTCTTTTGTAAGATATTATGATACTTCATAACATTTGAAACTAAAGGCACTTTTTCTGTTTTCCAGTTAACGAATTGCAAGGATTTGGCTGTTTGAGGTTCACAAGACACCCATACACACATTGGTATTTTAGTTTCTATCCAGAGCCGCAACTACAACTGACAGTGGAGTCACAGTTTCAGGGTCGAGCCCTACCTCAGATCAACTCCATCATTGCAAGCCAGGTTAGCCAGATCTCATTCCTCTGGTTCTGAGTTCATGTTTTTACGAGCATGGCAATGACAATTTATTCCATGGGCTGTCTTACATAATTGTCAAAGAACTCCATTTAATGTAAGAAAAATGTGATTGCAGATATACTGTTTATTTGCTATATTTCAAAGTAGATGGTCACAGTTTCAGTAAACTCTTGCTCTTTTAAAAGTGACCAAAAGTAATTGAGTCAACAAGGGTCTAGACCTCACCAACATCCCTTGGTTCAACATCAAATGCTCTATTAGAAATCAGGTTTTTCTTAGTATGGATCTCATTTGACATTGAGATCAGTACATAATTTGTACCGATAGTGGCTACCAATAGTGAGCAGTACATAACTAGCGTTAGCAAGCCACTCGTGCTTGTGCCTGCTCGAGGCAAACATCTCCATTATGTAGAAGCTGAGAGTTCTTGTACAGCCCCATCTGGTTCAGTCCCCATCAATGCTAATTAGAGGTGCAATGTATTTTTGAACATTTGGCCTAGACTTCAATACGAGATGCGGGAGGCGAGCGGCAAGGGGTTTCAGCGGCTCTGCTCACCCATCGGGACTCAGTTTTGTGTAAATCTGATAAAATAGTTCTGAGCGGCGAGCGGCACTAAGCTACTGACTTAACTTAAAATAGAATGATATTCAAAAGTGATAAATTGATGAGATGAAGGTGTAGTGTCGGGAAAGTTTGTGGAACGACTAGCTTGACAACTTAAAAACACAATGAATACAAGGACAAGGGGGACCATAGGGCATCTTTCAAGGGGAGGGGTTGCAACATACCGAAGAGTATTGGGGGTATTCCAGGCTCTCCCCCGGAAAAAATTTAAAAATATAACCTATGAAACTTGTTTTTTGTGCATTATGATGTGTTCTGGAAGAACTAGCTTGAAGAACGTGCTGGAAGAAGGTGTAGAACTAGCTTGAAAATAAGGTTAATAATTCAATATGACCGTAATTACACTTCATCTTGTGATGGTGCTGTCTTATCTTGATATTTTCAAAGAGTAACATCAAATGCAATTAGTTTTAACTCACAAACATCTTGAAGTTCACTGGTAAATTTGTGTAAAAACCCAGGAATTGTAAAGAACGGCAGGTGAATTGCCACTCTTATTGTAGCCCCTCTTGCCACTCAAGCAACGCTCAGCTAGCTGCTTGCCGCTCGTATCGTAGCCTTATGTGTTTACTTTTGGGATGGGAGCTTCTATAAACCTCAAGACCACTGAAATTCATAAAACTTAGTGAAGGGTATTTTTATTTTGGTGAGGTGATGGGGATACCTGCAAAAGTTATAGGAGCAAACAGTTCTAGTAAAAAATGTGTTTAAAGAGCAAGTTTTACCAAAATTCAGCTTGCTAAGTCTAACCCTTACAATTGAGAAGTAATGCTACAAAACAAGATGCACAAAATTGCAGAGTACTCTTTCATAGTTTGAACTCCACAGCCTTAAACTCAGAAAACATTCTGTGTGATTTGGTTATAATGTGTTAATATTGTATTTGTATGCTGTGTAACAGATCAGAAAGGCTCTGAGGCGGAAGCACACACTGCCAAACTACAATATCCGCTACAAGCCGTTCTTCCACCGAAGAGACCCCGGTGGAGGAGGGGATGAGGGGGAAGCGGTGCTTAACTCCGGGGTGCTGGAGGTCACGGTGCTACAAGTCTCCCGTCTCACAGAAACATCTTCTCCAGTCTACTGCAGTTTTGCCGTTGGTAAGTAGTTTTATTTAAATTTTAAAATTATTATTAATGACTTCCACGCTCCCTTTCCTAAAGTGATAAAGAACCAAGAGGTTAGTCATCTCCATTTAAGACACTATAAATGTAAACTTGGGAAATCCAAAAATTCAATGAATCAACTGACTTGATTATGTAGAGTTGTTGATTTCAAAATGATGAAGACATAAAATAAACTTCAAATAGTTGGGAATAGTCTTCAAAATAAATTCAATAGGTGTTTTTTTATCTGACAAGGTCCAAAGTTTTTAGATGAAGTATAATCCATTTGAACAAAAACTATTTTTATGTTGGTGTTTTGAAAACTTTTGCCTATTTTTTGCAGTTAATTTAAGGGAGAGTTATACCGGTACTTTATTCTATTGCCTTACTAACCTTGACCTTTGCATGGAATGGTAATAGTTTGGTGTTTTCTCGTGGACATGAGTGACTCTGACTCTTGCAAGGTAGCATTGAAGTATACTTTTACCTACAAACTAGTAATTTTCAGCTTGTCTGTATGTTTTATAACCTGTAAATGTGCTAATCCCAACAAGTTAGGTTTACCAAGACTCTTCATGATTTTGATTTGTTTACAGATAGCATGGCCTGGGTTGAAATGGTACATTATGATTCTGCTAGTTTCCTCACAGTGGATCTCAGTGTACTCAAACAAGGCAACTCCTTGGGAATACAGTTCAAGCAAGAGTTTGTAGCAGACAAATATCAGGTCAGATCTCTCAGCTTCTGTCTTTGCTTACAATTTATTTAGTTATGAATTTAAAGGGATTAAGGGTTATTGTAATAAAATACCTTTGTCTTTACCATTAAATTAAGTGATTCTTATTTATTAACATTTACTAAATCTTCCACTTGACTTTTACTCTCCAGTTTTAGTCTAAATTAACTAGTTTATTTTAGATCATTCACTTACCTATTCTTATTAAAACTGTCCTTTGTAAATATATCTCTACTTTGGCTTACTGCATCATTTGAAATCGTACAAATCTGTTTGTGGTAGGTGTGTTTTGTGGTTGAGTCGGTGTCTGCCTGGGTGGTGGCTGAAGTAAGAGTGGGGGATATCTTGGTGGCTGTGGATGGCAAGAAAATGACATCACTCGCACAGATTAACAAGTTTGTGAGGCAAGCAGGAGAAAGAGTTCCACTCAGGCTTGAGAGAAAACTCAAAATACTACCTACTCCATCTTCTGATGACAAGGTTAAATTCAATGAAAATGTCTTTATTCTAACAAAGTTAGGACTAGTGTGTTCTCTCTTACGTTCTCTACAATTAACTAGCTGTGCCGTCTCTTGTATACAGTATAGTGTGTACAGTATTTTTAGTTATGTTGACGCCTTCTATCCAGCATGACTGGTCAACAAAGAAGACATCAAGTATTCAGGTATATTCACGTGTCAGAACTGATATTAAAAATCTTATGTTGAGTGATTAGATAGATAATAAAGTCAAAAAGGTTAAGTTTTCTTGTTTATTGAGGCAAAGCTAGGACCATTACGTTTTCTCCCTTCTATCCAATTTTGATATAGATAATCAAAATAATTAATATTTTGATATCTTACTACAGTATGTCATAATACTTTTAAGGAAACCCGACACAAGAGAATTCAACTTACTTGACTAGTTACGGAAGTCGAATGATGCAGCCCGTGTCCCGGTTCAGTTCCTTGTCCGGTTCATGATGTCAGAGCTTTTGGAACACTGCTATGCTGTGCTTTATTTAAATGTTTATATATATACAACACTTACAACTAACTTATTTAAAATTGATTCTTTATAAAGATAGGCAGTTGCCAGATCAAATATTAGGATTTTGACGGGAAGCAGGCTTACTTTTACAAGGGCACAAAATATTCTGTTTTCTGTGTCTTATTTGAGTTTATATTAAGAGTGGAGTAAGCCTGCTTTCCTGTCAAAACCTCAACATGTTATTCATAAAAAAAACTAGCAACTCTCACAATCAAAGTTTTTGGACAGCAGTGAGAAAGAGTTGAGGCTGCACTTTAGGCTTTTACTACGTAAAGCTCGGTAAACCTTTCTAAGAGCAAATGTACTTCTTGGTGGGTTTTTTGAAGTGATACTTGTTATAAAATACACTGCTAATTAACTTATCCAAGAGAACTTCTCTCACTTATTTTGGTTAAGAGGGGTTTGACTGTCTGCAACTAAGTGAGACTGATGATTGTTTGCACATAGTTGCTGGACATCTCAGGGTTGAGACACCGGAGAGGTTCAGGAGACAAGACTGACAGTGACAGCAGCACTTCCACCTCACTCTCGGGTCAGTCTCACACACACACACTGTCAGCCTTACTAGAGAGCATAGTCTATTTAACAAACACCTAGCTTGACAAACCCTAACTATTTAGAAACTAAATTAAGTGTTAGAAGTTAAGATTATTCATGAAACGAAGTCAGATAGCTACAAAAAAGTGTAAACACCAACAAGAGAAACCATGTTTCAAAACAATCCTCATGTATTGATAGTATTTTTGTTTGAACTTGGCCACTTAAATGGTTTCTTATGTTACTACATTGAAAATAGTAATGTTTTTTGGAGGAAGATCAACTTCACTTATACCACAAGGCTAATCCATTGTTGGCAGAAAAGGCAGAAGATATCCAACAGACGGCAACCGGGCAATTGCACTTTTTAGTCTTCATTAGTTGCATTCTTACATTTTTCTTCCGAAAATGAATACAGCTTATCGATTATGTGAAACTGTACGTTCATTATGCAAATTCTCTTTTAGCCTACACAAGTTAGGAACCATTTTGAATACCAAACAATAATAATGCTAGCAGACTTGGGAGTATCAATTACAAAATTGTAATTGTTTATTTTTTCTTTAACTTTGTAATCTAATTGTTACATTTGAAATGCGGTTACTAGTAACGGATAATCGTTACAATTAAGCCAAAATAACCAAAAACGGCCCTCTTGGATTAACTTGAAAGAAAACAAATGTGACAGTACAGAGTACACGTCTTGTCGTTCTTACCCACTTGCCATCTAAGGGCTTTTTATTTAATTATAAGTACTGTACTTAAAATATATGAGGCGTGTTTTTTAATAATTAAGTACCGTTTTTAAATAAAACAATAACGAGCAAAGATTTCATAATAATTGTTATTTCACATGAAAGCCTGTACTTTAAACTATTTTTCTACATAATTACCAATATTGAGGCACTTATCATATCGTCCAACTAGCTTTTGAATTCCGATATCATAGAACTCTGCAGCCTGACTTGACAAAAAATCCAGCACAGCCGTTTTGACTTCGGCTGCGTCGTCATGGCGCAAGCCGCCCAGGTGCTTCTTCAATTGAAGGAATATGTGGAAGTCGCTCGGCCCAAGATCTGGACTGTAGGAAGGGTGTTCAAATTGTTCCCAACCAATTTTCACATCAAATCTTGGGTTCTGTTTGCGACATGTGGACTGGTATTGTCGTGAAGCAAAATGACACCTTTAGTCAGCATGCCTCGCCTTATGATCTGGATAGCACGGCGGAGTTTGCTCAAAGTGTCACAGTAGACCTACCTCTGAATTGATTATGTCCCCACGAGGCAAAAATTTAGGGCTGCCTTATTAAAATGTTACAAGTAACAATGTACAAATGTGACGTATATTTAAATGCGCCACGGTCAAAAGTGAAGCAAGGGATATACCATCAGGGTGAATGCCAGGTTATTGTGGTGGGGTCTATTAATGTAGTGGGAATAATTAATACATTTCAAAGCATTTTATTTCATTTTTAAAAGTAAATGATAACTGGATTGAGTGATAGTTATTATTCCCTTGTATTAATACATTTGATTAAGTGTTGAGAAAGAAATGTTACTATTTGCTGACAAATCTCTGCCAAAATTTGTGTAGACTCCCCCGCAAAGAAGACATTGAGAGAGAGTCCAGAGCACAAAGTGATTCATCGACTGTCATTTGGGTCAGAGTTGGAACAACATCAACTGGAGGTGCTCACATCCAAAGAACAGCCGTATTCACAGGTAATTCACAGACCTGATTTAGTTCAACTCCTTCTAGTTATAAGCAAAACTTACTATTTAGTTGAAGAATTATCAAATAATTTATCAACCAACAAATAATTTATTTGTTCAGAGGTCCCACTCTGAAAGGGCCTCATGGTCTTGTATTCCCTCCACTTTTGGAAATCCTGGCTGAGCCCCTGGAATATGAAGATTTACCATGGTTCATATTTATTGTGAAACCTTGAAGAATGTGAATAGAAATCATGCTAAGTCATTCTACCCAGGAGTCATCGGGCCCTCAACAGTGGAAATGAACCGAACTCATGGCCCTCCACACAGGAAGGCGCAACTGTTGGACTGAGCAGCAACGGGGGCAGAAGAATAATTTTGTATTAATATAGATGGACCTAAAATTAAGAAGCAAATTAGGTTATTGTGTCGCCAATTCTGTTCTTGATGAATATGGAAATAAATTTATTCAAGTATTGAGTGCCTATTATTATTTTATGCATACAATTTAAAGGTTTAATTAATAAAACCACTATTGAAAATAGCTGCTAACTAATTTCTATTGTTGTTAAATTCTGTATATCTTTGATTAGATTGACAAATGACAGAACATTGACCATAAAATAAACCAGGACGATTGATTAAAATGTTTCCTTGATTAGTCTGACCTAAATTTGCATGCTAATTTTGCAACAGTTGTCGCATCTTCTAGAAAGTCTTATGATGCCCATTAGGGCTACTTATAAAATACTTATTACACTTTGTACAAAACCAGGTTATGTTGCTGACAAGCTGACATCACTGGGATCAATCTACAGATTTTTAAGCATGTGCTGGGCCAACAGGTGATAGCATTCAACGAAGTGCTCAAGTTCAATATACTGCCGGAGCACAAGTTCCTGAACGTGAGCGTATGGGGAAAGGGAGATAAGAATACACTGTTGGGTCATGTCAGTCTGCCCCTGACTCCACTATGTGTGTTCACTGTCGGACATCACGTCAACACATTCTCTCTGCTGCCTCCACTGCCACACCTCATCAACAAGTCAGTGCAAGTCTTTTTATGTAAAGCAGAAGCTTATTGAGTCATGACCAAACCCTCTCATGTCCCAAAACTGCCCGTATGTGATATAATAAATCTGTATAATAAATGTAGACATATTTATTTTATGCAAGTTTTGTTCAACATGAACAGTACAACAAATAATATTGTTCCTAAAGCACAAAAGCCACTACAGTCAACTCCCGATTAACCGCGATAAAGTCGAGTTGAGGTTTCCCGGATAAGCCAAATCGCGGTTAATCCGCAAAAACTCAAAATTATTGTACAATTAGGGATATAAAGACGTATTCAACTAAAAATGGGGATAACAGATTCCAGTAGGAGTGCATGTGGAATCTAGTCATTAGTTCTCATGTATTTTAGCACCGCACGGTCGGGCGCGCGAGTTACGGCAGCCTTAGTTCCACGGTTTTAGTTAGCTACTGAGCGATCAGCAGCACTAGCGTCAAACTCTTGACAGGTGTTGTGACTTGGTTACCACAGCAACCAGAAAATGGCGACAAGATGGCGACGGAGTATTCTTAATGTTTATGCTGTTATTGTTAACCTACTTTCGTATATCACCGTGATACCGTTGTATCGCCAATGCTCAATGTTATTATACTGGTTGCACATTTGTTTACTGTTGAACCACAATCAATATTTTGCATCACGTTGAGTTTTGCTGTATTGTCAATATGACCCGTTTGCGTTTAGTAGACATTGTTTCGCAATCACCAATAACCACTCCGATAACAAAAACAACTCCTGCAACCTCACTTCAGAAAATTATATGCCCTCTTATACCACTGTCAAAACCTTCAATAGGCCTAGATTTATCGGTGAGGCAGATGGGTAATTCCGGTAGGTGGGGAGAACTGCTATTTTTGGACTAATATTGTCAGGGTAGTAATTTGGTTTGCTTATATGTAGGGGTGGACAGGATTGAATTTTTCTATTTGGTCAAGAATTGGGCAAACAAGATTTTTCTTGCATGAAATCAAGAAATTTTTGGGCAAGATTAAAAGCTTACTTCTTTTATTATAAATTTAAAGAAAAGGTCAGAAAATTTAAAAAGGCTTATTACAGTAAACAATTTTACATTTACCCTACAAATCCTAATCTTGTGTTCCACTAGTGAGTTTAAAAAGAAATGTGTATGATACAGTATGATCGTCCTTTGATTTGATATTATTACTGATCATATTAATGATGTTACCATGTAATTAAAATTGTAATTATTACAGGGAATTGTAAACATTAAAATGTCAAAATAGGTTAAAATAATAAGTTCTTAAAAAATCTAAACATTATTTTAAAATTTTCATTTGGATTTGTACAGTAATTGGGGGTGTTTTTAATAGGAATTCACCTAGAACACTGATCAGAGTAAAATTATCAAAATATGAGATTGTTAAAAAATCCTCTCAAATTATAAGATCTGCCAAAATTCCCCTTAAACTTCCATTTTTGTTCAAAAATCTCACCTGCAAAACATTTCTCAAAAAATCCCTCCCGCTTCAAAAACTCCTCAAGAAATCCCTCCTGTTCCAAAAAACTCCGAAAAATCCCTCTCCGCCCCCTGAAAAATCCTGATTTTAGGAATTTCCCCCCTGATTTTAGGGATTTTATTTTTGTTGGAAATTTCCCAATTTTGGGTCTCGTCCACTCTTACTTACATGACAAGCCTCATTTTAAAACTTTTTGGTTGATTTATGACCAGTGATTTAGTTTGCAAATGTCCATCTATGGTCTATCTGTATGTTACAATGCTAACAGCTTATACAAAACATCTCAAGAGTATTCAACAAATTATAAATTTAAAACTGGAAAAGTGAATAACGTAAAAACTAATAAATATTTTGAAACATTATCGAATTTAACAGTAAGGAGTGTATAAACTATAAACTTATCCATCAAAAACAAATGTGTAAGCTCTGCTAGTGACCAATGAATTTTAGTATTGTCGACATTTTAACAGGTCGGACTACTAGCCGAGGACACGGATTTCTTATCTATCAAAACATATTTCAGCGGTAGTAATACTATTTCTAAAAATTTAAATAATCTTTCATCCAATCTAAGTCTTAGGTACGGTTAGATTATATATTGGGTTACAAAATATACGGTATACTGTTACAAAATCAGCTTTTCAGCCTTTTGGATTTAGGATGAAAAATGTCCACTACCTACCTAAAATGCCTCAAACTCATTATTTTTCTTCAGAATTCAGCATATTTTCTGGGAGAGGATGTCAGATCCCACTCTTTACCCCCTCCCAGACCCACTTGTACTTAACACCCTGAAAGAGCCTCATGGTCTTGAAACGCCTCTTTCAAAAATCCTGGCTACGCCCTGATATGAAAATTTATAGTAAATGTGGTATTGTGAAGACAGTGAATTGCAATAATGCAAACTGATTCTACCCAGGAGTCACTAGGCTCACAACAGTGGAAATGTAAATTATTTTCTTTGTATCCTGAAGATCCTGATGAACTCAGAAGCTAGATGTGGTGCTGACGATCGTTTCGGTCTAATGAGACCGAAAAAATCGAGAATTAGTTTAGTTTAGTGATTGTGCTCTGAAGACTTTACCATCCCCCCGCGTTGCCCCTCAGTGAGTCTCCCATATAAAGTGTAAATAAACAGTGTAATTAAGTGTATATGAACAGTTAAGTTTAGTTTAGTGATCGTGCTCTGAAGATGGTCTTATTAGACCGAAACAAACGGCAGCTCTACATCTAGCTTCTGAGTTCATCAGGATCTTCAGGCTACAAAGAAGGTATCAATACTTTCTAGGCTTTCGGTGTCAGCCTAGAAAGTATTGATGACTCCGGCCGCTCAAGCCTACGCATTAAGATTACAAAGAAGGTAATTTGCTTCAAATAGGTCCTGAAACCGGAAATCACAGTGGAAATGTGTAAAGTATTACTGTGCACCATCACAGAGAGAATGCACTTCTCAGCATTAGCTTACCTGATCAACTGTTAAGCACCTACTACTACACCACAACCAATCTTAAAATATATGAGTACTAATTAAACAATTAGAATGCTACTTAATTACAACAGTAAAAAATACTTTCCAAGTTTTAAAAAAGGAAAAAATATTTGAGTCATATTGAAGTAAGACATTTAGACATGTTTAAACCTCTTTTCTAAACTTAAATACACTTCAACTTAGTAATCTTTAGTTAATGTAATCTGTGAAGTTTAATAGCTTAAAAATATATGTTGTTTTTGCAGCTCAACTCACCCCCTGTCCGCCCACAATGGGTTCGAACCTTGTCTCTGCTACGGAGATATCTTGCTTTCTACAAGTTTCACAGTCCTTCAGAAACCGGCATCTTCTTCATCTCAAAACATGAGCCTGTCTCCACCCTCAACCCTCTCCTACGCTCCAGTGTCTAACGCCCATGATTTTGAGCGCACCCATTTCACCAGAACAACTCAATGCGGTTTCTGCTTTAAAAAGGTTAGTTGGCAGTACACCATGTTATGTTGAATCAAGTGAAATGATGTAGGATACCATCATTGCTTTGTAAGTTGGTCTGCAAAATGTATGAACATTTTGTTATCTAACCTTTTACAAATAATTGTCTTAAACATCTGTTTTCGTGTTGAGGAGAAAATGCATTTTGCACACTACACAGTAAGTTGTACTCCTGACTGCTGGAAAATTTGATATCGGGATTACTCTTCCTCTTCAGAATGAGAGCTTTTGAGCACATTTACAAACGTGTTTACAAAAGTTATTAGAGGGGCAAAACGGTTGCACTTTGATATGAAAATAAAAGCATCGTTGAATTTTTCCAAATCTGCTTTGGAAATAATTAACAAAAACAAAAGTACCCGTAGTAACCATTCGATCGAGATAAAGGTAGATGACAACAAAATATTTTCAGATAGTCAAAGCATAGCTAATCACATTAATCAGTTTTACACTGAAGTTGCAACAAGAGCCAACGAACCTGCAATAAACTCAACCTCTGCAACTGTAAATAGATTTCCCGACATTTTTATGAGATCTATGTTCTAGTATCCTGTTAGTGATGAAGAAATTATTAACGGTATTTATCCATATACCTGCAAAGAATTCTGCAGATGTACATGGTATGTCTGCTTGGCTGCTGAAACAATGTTACTCCTATATTCTTCGATCTTTGACCAATTTCATAAACTTATCTTTTCAAGAAGGCACATTGCCATCAGCTTTTAAGCCAAGTAAAGTAGTTCCAATCTTTGAAAAAGGGAACAAGATGGAAATTACCAATTATCGACCAATTTCTTTGTTACTAGTCTCTTTAAAATGAGTGGAAAAAGTTTTTTAGTGAAAGGTTGTCGTCTTTTGTAGGCAAACAAAAATTCAATCCGTTAGCCAGTATGGATTTAGAAAAAATAAATGCACTATTGAGACAGTTAATGGTTTAGTGGAAAACATAAAAAAAGCTTTGGATGATAAACACAAGGCCATGAGCGTATTTTTGGATTTGTCCAAGGCATTTGATTGTGTTGACCATTTAAAACTATTACACATATTGAAAAGTTATGGCGTAAGAAGGTTGCCACTTAAATGGATAAGGTCTTACCCTCTTAATTGGACTCAACAAGTGCAAATCAATAATTCTGCATCCGACCCTATTGAAGTTAGGTATGGAGTAGTCTGGACGGTATTTTGTATGCCTAAAACTCATTTGTGCTGAACAATTTTCAAAACAACACATTTATATGTAAATCCAGTGTGTTTTTTGCGTAATTGTATGCAATATATATTTTTTTAAATGTTTGTTGGCAAATACTAAATAGTCTACTAAAACTAACGCGTCATGCTGCGTAGTGTCGTGAATACTGCAACTTATAAGTATGGTAGTACTGTAGTCAGGTTGGCCACCGGACAATTGTGATGGTGCGACCGACGCGCTAAGTGTGAGTAGTGAGCAAGCCTCCAACTATCTGACAGCACCGTGGTGGTGCAGGCTAGCAGGCACTACTGAACAATTCTGAATACCTTATAACCTAACCTCAATGACTTGGCGCCATCGTGAAGTGAAGCTTATATTAATCGTTATTTCTGACCTATCTAATTATATTGTAGAGTCAATAATGCAGATGATGGTCAAAGTAATATTACAACTTATTGAGTTGTAACTAACTATGTTATTGCATCAACTCTGACAGTCAACTAGATGACTAGATATTCTATTCGATCCTCGACTATCAATGTGACACTCGATCCGGTTTATAATTACTGCGTTTGGTAGCAATTAGATTACCACAGTACATCCTATCTGTTATTACCACATACATACATTTTCTTTTGTAGGCTACATTTAGAACAAATAAGTGAGAAGGACTAAACAAACAGTTTTTTTCTACATGTAAGCTCGATACATTGTAAATTTCAATTTTTTCCAGCTGGGGGGCGATTGCCTCTTCCGCCCCTTCCGTCATTGAGTCCCACAGGGTTCTATTCTAGGTCCTATGTTGTTCATTTTATATGTGAACAATATGCACTCAAGTATGAAACTAGGGAACTCAGTTCAGTACGCCTATGACACAACTTTGATGTTCACAGCTCCAACATTGAATGAACTAGAAAATAGTTTCACTTTAATCAACTAACACATGTGTGCAGTTTTTCTAACAACTTAACCTTAAAACTAACCTTAATAAAACAAGTTTATTAAACTTTAATATTGGACGCCACATTAACAATGAAAGCCCACTAGTACTTTTGAATAATAACCAAATCCAAGAAGTGGAACATTTCAATTTTTTAGGTACTAATCTAGTTAAAAAATTAAATTGGAACTCTCATATCGAGCATGTATGCAATAAAGTTTCAACAGGAATCTTTATGCTCAGAAACCTAGAAGGTTATTGTTCCAGAGAAATTTTGAAAATAAGCATATCATGGTATTGTTAATCTGTATCTAAAATATGGAACATTTTTATGGGAAAACTGTGCTAAAACAAAAATAAGTTGGATATTTGTTTTACAGAAATATACTGTCTGAATCTTAGGCAATCTTAATCTAATATATTTGTGCAGAAATTCATTCAAAAGACTAAAAAATCTTACCTTTCCGTCAATTTACATTTACAAAACTATCATGTTCTGCCTCAATAAATGCCGTCCTGTAAGGCTGAAAACTTGACAGTCTGTGTTCTTCTATGTGTTCAGGTGAGCCTGTTCTCCTTTCTATTCCTTTCTTTGAAGTAAATTACTCACAAACGACACAAGTTGCACACCAAGTTTGCCTCTATTATCAGCTGTTATGAAACGTTGTCCACAATATAGCTTTGTGCTTCAGATATGGCTGAAAGATGCATTCAAATGTCGAGGCTGTGCGATGACGTGTCACAAAAAGTGTGTGACGAAGTGCCTGGCCGTGACATCGTGTGGACGTCGGGCCTCGGTGCAGCCTGAAATTGTGACCACTGTAGCAGACGACACACCCACTCCCACTCCGAGTCCCAGTCACAACGAAGATACCAAGCCTCCAGACCAGGTGAGCACCACTCACAACATGTGTTTACCAACAGGAAACTCTAATTGTTCATAGTAATTGAGGATTCCAACTCTACTTATGGCAGCGTATACTGTATTACTCTACTGAGAAACTAAGGAAAGTTATAATTCTAGCAACCTTGGTGATTTAGTAACTGTTCTGTCTACCTAAATAATATAGTCTGAATGTACACAAGTCCTAATAAAAGTAATATGGTTATTATTATTGTTTGTAGAGCCATTTAACTTGTGGAAATGTTGTATATGAAATGAATCATTTGTTATTATTAAGTTACGCTATCAAAAAGGAATAGCAAGGAAAGCAGGCTCAAATGGATGAAGTAGAAACGCATAGAATAACACAGACTGTCAAATTTTCAGCCCTCCTAGAGCCTTTGTCAAGACAAAAAACCTAGTTTATTATTAAGTTTGAAAGGAAGAGCTTTATGGCTAAACTAGGTGAATTTTACAAAGAGAGAGAGGATAGTAGCTAGCTTACCTAAGAAAAACAAGTTTAGGGGCCAACAAAAATAGGCACACAAAAGAGTCACACACAAAATTCACTGATATTTCTAAGGGTTTTATCAAAGCACAGAGTTCCTTACACTAAACACACAAAAAAAAACAAAATGGCCACTTGTTGTTGTCTTGTCTTCTTCTACTGCTCTGCTGTCCTGATCTAAGGGGTACCAACTGTAAAAACTAAAGTCCACTAATGTTTGGTTTTCCCCAGCTAGCTTTTTATTATTATTATGTATTAGTCACAATAGACATTTACCAAACATTAGTGGACTTTAGTTTTTATAGTTGGTACCCCTTAGATCAGGACAGCAGAGCAGTAGAAGAAGACAGACAGCAACAAGTGGCCATTTTGTTTTTTTGTGTTTAGTGTTAGGAACTCTTTGCTTTGATAAAGTCCTTAGTAAGGGCGAAATGTCAGTGAATTTTGTGTGTGACTCTTCTGTGTGCCTATTTTTGTTGGCCCCTAAACTTGTTTTTCTTAGGTAAGCTAGCTACTATCCTCTCTCTCCTTGTAAAATTCACCTAGTTTAGCCATAAAGCTCTTCCTTTCAAACTTAATAATAAACTAGGGGTTTTGTCTTGACAAAGGCTCTAGGAGGGCTGAAAATTTGACAGTCTGTGTTATTCTATGCGTTTAAAAAACATCTTGTCTGTGCAGTCAGCTAGGAGTAGTTATTAAAAGTCCTAAAGCTTGACATCTAAAATTTATTTACGGATAAAACGCATAGATGTAGCTTCCATTTAACTATCATGGGACCAGATGATGTATGTATTAAATTGAAGGGAGGATGAGACTACAAATATTATAATGTGGAGGCTCAGTCAAACTCAGCTATGATGTCACTTGACTGGCCGTATACTCCCACTTTTGCATAGTTAATCTCTTGCAGAAATTGCCACTCAAGTTTACGTGCCTAACCTAAAACTCAAGGATTGAGTAAGACTTTCAATACAAACTGCAAGGCCTGGTTTGGATTATCTGCAAATTCCTGGTTTTTATCTTTTAGGTGTTGGAAGTGGTCATTTAGTTTGAAGCATGATCTGTTTATATCTCTAAAGTATCTAGTGCATAGTGTTTGTACCATGATTATAATAGTTGTACAGTATTATATTACAATTAGCATGCTTAGACCATATTAGGATTGTTTCGTTAACGTAAATGACTAAATGATGTATTCAATAGACCCATCATTCTAACCAAGTTCTACTTCAAATTATTTTCAATTAGTTTCATTAACCCGTACAAAATGTAGCGACAGACTGAGGTTCTGTTAAGTACTCAGGATATGATCTCATTGCTACTGTCCATTCAGCATGTTCATTTGCTCATAATGGCACGTTAAAAGCATTTTCAAAGAACTAAAGTAACAAAATATACGGGAGTTCAGCCATTTGCCATGGTCCATACTGTCTGCACTTAGAAATTAGACACGGCAGCAAATATTAAAGCCAAACTCTACTCAGATTACAAAGGCATCTTACCAAAATAAACTGAAAGAGTAAATAGAACTTGGAGGAATAAAAAACTAACAATTTACAACATTCTGCTCTTTATAACAATTGTTTTCTTAGCCAATCCCTGATTATTCCGTATTTATAATTATAGACGATAGAAGGTAGTGTGTTGGAAGGAAAGTTGGGTAAACTTATCTCAAATTATAGCTCACCAAAACTAAAACTACTTTTCTAAAAGGTTACTTGCTACAACTAAAACTACTTTTGGAAAAAAGTAGAAACCCAAAAAGAAACTACTAGGAAAAATTAGCTTAATTTCCACAGCATAACTTGAGATTAATTTTTGGTCAGAAGAGTGCCGATGGCTAATTATGCCAAAAAGATAGTTTAAATCTTCATATTTTAGAAGCTATCTCAACAAATATGGCATATGTGACCGCTGTTTTGCACTGTACAAGCAACATTACCCGTATCACAAGACACAAGATAAACTGGGTATGCACAAATAGTGCAGCCAGTCACCATTTTCAGCCTGTATTGCTTCTAGCAGTATGTAATTTGTCAGTTTAGGATTAAATGTACTTTCTGTTTTGTAAGCTGGTTTAGCCAAACAGCCAGAAAAAAAATAAAGAAAATAATTATTGACAACAAATTTGATTCAATGTTTTTATATTAAAAACCTGATGTTAACTCAGTTTTAACCAATTTTATTTTACCAGATTTATTTTATTGGTATACATAATTTTAAAGCTTATTAAATGCAGCAGCTTTTCATGTAGTTTTACACCACTTTTGCATATATAGTATAGTGTCAGTGGTATACTATCTGTATAACAACGGTCAACGGATGTTAATTTCTGAACAGCCTTTGTATGTTGAGTCTTCAGACGAATTCCTCTACCAAGACCAAATGGCAGAATAGTAATTTTGCCACATACCAGTACTAAAAAAGTTAACTAATTTTGAAAATAGTGACTAGGTTACACTGAAAAGGAAATTTCCCAATGAGTCAAGAAATTCTTAAATGAGAGCATAGGTCATGGAACATCTCAAAAGAAAGCTTGTATTTAAAGAAGTGTAATGCTGCAATAAGTTAAAATTGTATCTTAATAAGTTGACTGTGTCAAAAATGCCCGCAATATAAAGATTGGGAGCGGAAAACTGAAAAAGACAGCCATTTCTTTTGTCAAGAAGTCAATCTTTTGAGTTCTTGTGTGTGGCACTATTTTCTACTTATTTAGCTTTTTCAATGTATAGTACCAAACTCAACCTAGCCCTTGCCAATATGTTTCCTTTGATTTCCACCTGAAGTTTGAACAAGAAGTTGTTGAAAAGGACTAGGTTGAGTTTGGTATCAAATGTAAGGTCATAACTAGCAGAGAACAATGCCACAAACATGACCTGAAAAAAGGATGATTTTAAAAGAAATGGCACCTTTGTTAACTTTCAAAGTTCCAATCTAAACAGCTAGCAGTCATTGTTTGCAGAGTCAACCCCTTGAGAGATGAAATGAATGGCATTGTACTTCCCTAATAATAAGCTTTCATTTGATTTGCCACACAACGTAAGCCCCCACTTGAGATTTTCTTCTGGCTCCTTGTGGATTGTTCCCTTTGGGTGACAATTAGCTACTACTTACTACCTTAACAAGTAGTTGAAATTGTGTGATAATCAAATAACAAACTCCAAATTTCTATCATTTACCATTAAAAATTTAGAGAGCCATTCAAGACTTTTCAAACATACAGTATATGATAATTAATTATGTATGGGTATTTATAAAAAAACTCCTTAGTGTTTGTTTAAGCCTTATTTTTTAATGTGTACAAACTAAAATTGTGTACATGTGATACCTTTTAACAAAGCAACTGATTAGTTCTATCATTTTCATGGTTGGAAAATTTCACCAAGTTTTTAATTTGACTTTCTTGGGTTCATCAGATTTTACAAATTACCTCATCCGTTGTGTCTTACGTAATATTGGACATATCCACTTTGCCACGTACTAAATAGCAATGCCGGTTTGAACAGCAATATTGTTGTTAAAAAGGCTAACCCTTTAGTTGTGTTACTTTAAAGGACAGTCAGAAGGGTTAGGGATAAATGTTTTACTTTTCATAAATATAAATACACTAGAGTCTCCCTTATCCGAAACTCGCTAACCCGAAAATCCACCTAATCAAACACTTTTAAGGGGAACAAATTTATAACATTTTTGAGTTGGTAAAATAAATAGAACTAGTTTTCCAGTTTATGTCATACTGTATGTGTTTAGTTGTGAACCAGCACTCACAATAAACGCAGGTATGCGCACTAACAATAGCTTTGAACAAAACACATCCACTCGGTGGGGTAGTAAGTGATACACTGACAGTACAACACGGTGAGTCATCGTTTGTTTTCAGAACAGATGACTGTACTGTGTATGCTTGGGCGCAGGGTGGGGGAGGAAAGGTTAGTTTCCTGCTGTTACGCACGTAGGCTCTACTGCCACAGCCATCTGTGTACTGCCCGTTATGTCTGTATATGTTACTTCCGAGCTGATTATTATTTCAGTGTACTACAGGATTAATATACAGAGTCATTGAAAAAGGTGTACGGGATTTGAAAGTGAGATAAAAATGTTAATATAATTGGTAGAGTTTTTATTTTTCATCAAAAGACACAGCAAATATTAAATTTTTTTATGTAATTGAAAAAGTTTCACTGTGAGCTTTGAACGCTTTACAACGAGGGGCCGTTGCACGACAGACATCTAGCCGATAGTCAACCTCCCACTAAGTGTTTTGGAGTATTTCAGGAGTCACCGTTGAAATAGCTACGTTGATTCCTATTATTATCTGTTCCCTCAAGTTGAAGAAATTGAAAGGGAATTAATGTCATTTTCCAGCAGGATGGAGCCCCATGTCACTACAGTCTAATCGTCCAAGAAGCTCTCAACAACAGATTTCCTGATCGCTGGATTGGGAGGAATGGTCCTGATTTGTGGCCACCTAGTAGTCTTGATTTGACGCATTCAGATTTCTTCTTTTGGGGTTACATTTAAAATTTAGTTTGTGCTAAGAAAATACGTGATCTTAAAGCACCTGAGAAGAAGAATCAACGTAGCCATTTCAACGGTGACTCCTGAAATGCTCCAAAACACCTGGCGGGAGATTGCCTATCGGCTAGATGTCTGTCAAGCAATGGGTGGAGCTCACATTGAAACTTTTTTAAATACGTTAAAAAAATTTAAGATTCACTGTGTCTTTTGATGTAAAAATCAAAATTCTACCAATTATATTAAAATTTTTATTTCACTTTCAAATCCCGTACACCTTTTTCAATGACCCTGTACATAATTCATACAATATAAATGTATTGTATATTGTATAAATCCCATTTTTGTATTTAAAATATTAGTCACTTAAAGTCAATATATGACTTTTGAGGTTTGCCTCATTGACTTTGTCTTATACCAAATTACATTCAATCATAGATTGATATGTACACATTATCAGTTAAAAAAATAAAACTGATATTTCAAGCTTTTGCTAGTTAATACATGGTGAAGTACTAATTTCCAATTTTTTGTAAGAGACTAAAAAACAGATACATATAAAAACCGGATAATAAACTTGATGACATTTTTTTCTTGTCCTGTTTAACATTAGAACCAAATATTTGTTTTAGTCTTTTTCTTATTTATGTCCAAGCAAATTCCTACTTGGGGGCTTTTACTTAACTGCATTAAATGTGTGTTAATCCAAACAATAAATTAATTGACTCTATTTAATTCCTATTTTGAGTTGGACAAGTTTCTGACAGTATATTATGTGGTTGGCGGGGGAGGTGAAGGGAGTATCTGTTTCAGGGCAAGCGTCTTAGTAGTCTCTTGGCAACCGTCGCCCACAAGGGCCTCAAGAGAGTGAGTTCAGCTTCCAACTTGGCACCCCCCACCCCTAGCGGCGCCAACTGCTGCTCCATCAGTCTCCCCCCTTCGCCCCAACACTCCCCCTTCCCCAGTCGCAAGGTGATCATTCCACACATTCTATTTGCACTCAACAAACTAAACATTAGCACTCACAAAGAAATGCAATAAACTGTCTCACCTCTTTCTGTCCTTTCCTTTATTTTGCATTGTCTTCAAGCTTCTCCATTTAATAAAAGTAAGTGCTACAAACGTGCTACATCCTGCAAAGTTCAATCTCAATTTGTGTGCAGGATACAAGTAGGAGGTTGGACAAGGTTGTATTGCATGTTTGGTTATTGTTTGATTCAGAAACAAACTTGCAAATTCTAGCGATACAGCTGACAATTGCAATTCTAAATAATGTTGAGTGTTTTGCTTATTATTAATAATAACGTAAATATTCATACGTTTCAACTATGAACAACCACTCATTCATTCAACAATCTTTTTGATTTCTAACTAGTCCGTGTAACTCTGCTTCAATACGGGAAACATGCAGCCGAAATCATCTATTCATGGCTAATCTACCTGACTATTGGAACAATCGTATTCGGACTACAACAGTCTTCTCTACTCTCAGTCTTGACTACAACAAGTGAGACAATCTGAATAAAGATTGATATACTAAATGAAGACTCCGAAATTAAGTAAAGAGGTGTCGGTCGGTTAGGAGGAGGAGGGAAACAACAAAGAGATATGCAATCGCACATTTTAAACGGCCACCATTTGGGTTCAGAGCGTTATGTTAGCATTATTTAGCCAATTTGGACTATACAATACCTTTCTACCATGCAAGAGCTTTCTTCATTATATCTGGCCAGCAGTGGCAGCAGTAAGCAACTTGGGGCTCTCTTGCAAGAATATTTTTGGGGCACCCAACTTCTACAGTAAATGATTAATATAACTTTGGACCTATTAACTATTATTTTACGACTAAATATTAAGACCATTCCACTCAAAAACCAGTGCTTGTAAATAGTTGTCTGTAAACTACTGAAAACCACAATAATTGAGGTTATTGTAGATAGACTTAGTTCCCACATTTAGATTTCATTGCTAAATCGCTTGCACTTGATTGCCTGTACTACAGCTGTGCTACTGTGTTCACAGCTTTGCATGTTCAGAGTCCTGAAACGTAAGCTCTCATGGTAAAGTATGCATCTCTTCATTTTGGTTTTTTTGTTTAATCTAGCATAGTCAACAGTTTTTGTATTCACCTTTTATAATGAATAGTTTTATTTCTTGGTGAAATGAATTAGATTTACTTAGATCAGCATGCTTTTGGTTGGTTAGGTTAGAGTCTTCTCATGTTTTGTTTAAGGGCCCATGTGTATAAGTTCATACAAAATCTTCATGTAAGTAAGGCTTTATATTTTATTTTCTCACTAGCACCAAAGTACAATAGTGCAAGTTGTTCAAATTAGTGTTATTCACATTACTATACTCCAATTATTGTAATGTGCAGACACACAAAATTGACATTTCATCAGGAATTAAAAGCACTGTTTCTTTTCTTTGTAAGAAAATGCAAAAAATAATGTACGGTAGTAAACTATAAAGTCTGCTACTTTTATTTTTTAGGGTTTTTATAGATAAAACTCATTCTTTGCTGGCTTTACTGTTTGCGAGTTGTAACACACTTTGCCGCAACCTTCAACAATTGTATTTACTTCCATCACAACTTGAAATAACTTATTGACTTAAATAGTTTTGTCCCTATGTTACTAAATCACCACTAAGCTAACTGTGAGTCCATTTAATCCCAGTGCAACTTTCAAGACTTTTAGTTCTTAATTTGTATAAACGCCAAGTAGCTAATTTATTAATAAATACATTTGATGACAAAATGTGTGGACTGAACCAGGACTCAAACCCGGATCTTTCAAGACTTTTAGTTACACCTCTCTTAATTTTGACTCTTGTATGTACACAACTGTCTAACTTTTCGAATTGCCTACCCCACTAGTCTTGATTCCAGCCAGCTTCGGTATGCACATTTCACTATACTATTAATTTTGTCTTTACTGTCTAAGATTAGTAAACATATTAATGTAATTTTCAAAATAATTTTGAGCTGCTGAGCTATTGTTTAAGACAAAGAAAGGAAGAAAACTCTTTTTAATTTAATTTGGCTCTTCTGATCGCTAGGTTTTTACTAGGCATGTGCAATGAATCAAATTTAAATTGGAATCCCAAGCTTTAAAATGGTACTCAACAGATTTTAAAATCTGATTAGCTTGACTACCTTAGGAGAGTTCTAGTTTTGCCCAAGCTTTACTTAAAATATAGCGTTTCTAACCGCTCTTGAGGATGAAAATACAAAAATAACATGGCTTAACACTTTGTATTTATGGGGTAACTTAACTAAACATTTTAATTTGTATAAACGCTACATAGCTAATATATTACTAAAGATTTAAATTAGGATTTAAATACTGTTTGTAATATTTCCAGCTTGTTGATTCAAAGTCGCCATTGACAGTCACACGTTTAGGATAAACATTCCGATTTAAGAAATTCTCTAAATTTGAAGGCATAAATAGGTGGACCGGATGGTGTAGTGGTTAGCATAGTGTAGTGGTTCGAATCTCGTTTCGGTTTGCACATTAATTTGTAATTGATTGAGAATTTTAAAATACCTGTGTTCTAAAATTTAAAATGAAACTCAACTCAGAAAAAACTTGAACTCAAGGATAAAATAAAAAGTTTGACTCCGACCTGAACAATCTCTACTTGTATAATCCTAGTTGAAATTAATCCTATTGCTTGAAATTGCTGCTTTGGATTTATATAACTTACACTAAATTCCATTTACTAGCAATAAAACGAAAAAGAACTCATTCTTCACGTAAAATTAATAAGTAGAATAGTTTAGATAAGATATATTTCTTAATTTCAGATATGATGTAGTTTTCCTTGATTACAAGCCAGAGGATATTAACACAAGTAAAGGAACACAGCATCTAGGGCCAACTCTCTTTCCTTGACATTTTGGCAATTGTTGTTGTGCCAGTAAAGTTTTATCTCTGTTGTCAAAAGCAGCCACATTCGTTGTAGGAGAATCTAGCCGTGGCGCCGTGTTTTTAACTTTTAACTTACATATTTTTGTGTGATGCAGACATCGCTGGGGGAAGGAGGGAAACTGTTCTCACTCATTAGTGATGATGGAGATGAGATATCTGCAGCTCTGAAACATCTCCTGTCTCGACTTCACGACGAAGAGCTCATCATGGATGAGGCAAAGGCCACAGGCCGCCAGCTCTACGCAGACCTTGCTCCGGAGGCGCGAAAACAACGAATTGATGATGTGGTTAGTGTCAAGCGTTAGTCGCTATGTTGCTGGTACTGGAGAAACTTTTACAGGAACTGATAAATAAAACAAACATCCCAATGTTATTGTACTGTTGTCGACAACAGTTTTCTAAATACGAGCCATGTTTTTTAAGTAAGTATCATTTTGGAATTCCGCCACTGCAACGCTACGGTCGGCATTCCGCGCATATGCGTTGTGTACCTGCATCTCTTGGTCAGACACCAGTACAGCCATTTTAGCTTATGCGTACGCCTGTCAGTGACCCATTAAAATGCCCCGCCATTTAAATGATCCCGCCGACTTCGAACTTCATGATCTGTAATTTGTTTTCTTAGTGCCCAAGGCCGGTACCGGGACAGGCAGAGTTGATATGTAATATTGTAAATTATAATATTAAATCAAATTGTATTATGTTTGAATGCCATGCATAAATTCACCCCCACTGTAAAACAATTTATTAATTAAATATGGTTTTAACTTTTGTTTAAAAACACTAAAATTAGGTTCCGTTTTTATTTTTTCAGGTAATTTGTTATATAATTTAACTCCAGCTTGACAAAGGAGTTGGTCATAAACCCGTATTTATGTATTATGAACATGAAAGTTAGCTCAAGTTTCTAAATTACATTTAGTCAGGCAACAAGTGTTTCAAAAATGTACATACAAGGTAGTGTTAATATGTTAAGTGTTTTAAAAGTGTCTCTACAAGGTTCTCAAAATCTAGCTTTGGATATAATTCGTACAGTTTTTTCCTGCAGTATAAAAAGGCCCATAAGGGCCCTTTCTTTAAAACATGCTCCCCTTAATGCAATTTCATCTTAATACATTTTAATCTCCATTATTTTCTAGCAAACAGTGATTGGTTTGGATAGTATATTTTTCGTCAAAAGGCCTGTGTGATATTACTTAACTGATTTTTTCTCTGAGCTTAGGAAATAACAATGCTGGCCTGTGAGGTAGGCCAGGTGAGTTGGGAAGATAACTGGTGTGTACATCTACATCTAAAGCTGTTGAAAGAACACAAGCCAGGGAAGGGCAGAGGGTTAAGGGTTCAAGTTTATACACACATGAAGAAAACTACAAGACTTTAATTTACACAACAATAAAAAACTTTTAATGCATTTACGTTTTTATTTAACTGTAAAATCTTATACACATTTATACATTTCTTTAAGAAACATATTTAGCATAACTAATTCAACATTCCTAAATTTGAGGATTGCTTTTGTTCTTTGTTAATGTATGCACTTTGCAAATATTTTGCAGATAACTAAGCTGAAATCTGCAATTGATGAGGAAACCCAAAACCATGTGAAGTTAGTTCGAGAAGAACAAAGTTTTGAAAATGCAGAAGCAAAAGCCAAAGCTGCTTTTCAGCTTGGCAAGAGTGAAGAAAAGCTCCATGCTTTGACAATTTTGATGCTGCACTGCTGTGCTGGCTTGCAGGACTCCCATGACACACTCTCTACCATCACCATCACCCGTTCCCCCACAACTTCTGAGTGAGGTAAGCAGGTCAGGGCTAGGAACAGTAGGATCGGAGAGCTAAGAACCTCTCTCACAGTAGGTCCAGGTTTGGCAATGTGTTGATACGAATTGTCAATTGTGGTTGCCGCTTTAACTTCTTGACATTTTCACTTCTGTTTCTTACTTGTTTATAGACATGAGAGGTCAAAGTAGGTTTTACTTTATTTTATGTAAATATCTTTTTTTAACATGAGCAAAAGAGTGATTACTATCAGCCTAGTACAATTATTTATAATTTGTTCTTTGAGCAATGCATTATTTACTTACCAATATCAATAAAGATGAATTTTATCTTAAAAAACATGTAGTCGAAAGACATTTTTATAATTCTTGAATGTATTTTTGACAGGGTTTTTTCAAGATCTGTGATTTCTATCAATGAACTTCTAGTCTTCTGTCTTTCTTCCAAGTCAACATACTGTTGTACCATATCATGAAGTTAATTTTAAGGAGAAGCCAAAGAGTTTAACTTAGGTGATAAAGATTTTGAGCCAGTTTAGTAAATAAGTAAACATTTACCGAGTACTTTTAACTACAATGTGTATTAGCATTTTTTTTCACCATAGAATAAGAGTAAAAGTAAGTATTATCAGATTTATTTGTGATTTTAATCAATTCATTTATTATATATATATTTATATTGTAAAAATATGTTATAACCATACACGGGTCCCTATTCCTTGATGACTTTGGTTGCAAAGAAAAACCATTAAATATTTTCACCCAAAGATGTGCAAAAATAATTCCACCGCCAAAGAACAAAATCTAATAAAAAATAATTGTTTAAACACAGATTTACCAAATTCAGTTGGGCCGGATGGGGTAGTGGTTTAGCATAACCGCCTGGCAAGCGGGAGACCCGGGTTCAAGTCCCGGTTCGGTCCAAACATTTTCTCTTCAAATTTCTTTAGTAATATATAATAAAAACAAGAACTGTCATTCGACTTTATATAAAAACAAACAAAAAAACTTTAAAAATGCTCAGAATATATTTTGGCAATGCCTTTTTCAATAGTAATATATATATAAATAATATTATTTAGAAAATACAAACCACTTTCTTCAAAAGCTTAAAGATATTCCTCAACCCCTTCCAGAAGACGTTCTTTTAGTTACAATAGATGCAACATCCCTATATACGAACATCCATCACAGTGAAGGACTCCGTGCAGTTCAATATTATTTAGAAAAACGACCGGCTGATGACCAACAGCCTAGTACTGGTTTTGTGATGTCATTAATCAATTTCATTCTTACAACTAATGTATTCCGTTTTCAAGACAATCTTTATCTTCAAAAGACCGGAACAGCAATGGGGACCAGGATGGGTCCAGCGTATTCGAATCTATTTATGGGAAAATTAGAAGAAGACTTTCTTGAAACCGTGGAACACAAACCTTTACTATGGACGCATTTTATTGATGATAATTATATTTGTTATTTGGACACACGGAAAAAGTAATCTTTTAAAGTTTTTAAATTCGCTAAACAATTTCAATAACAACATACAATTTTCTTGGAACATATCAACCGACTCAGTCACATTTCTTGATGTTGATGTTTATGTAAAGAATGGATTCCTCAATCACAAAATTAGTATAAAAAACACCAACACATTTCAATATCTTCATTACAAAAGCTGTCATGCTTATCATGTAAAAAAATCAATACCTTCCAATTTAGTAAAGCGAGCGTCGAAATTATGCAGTGAAGGTCAGCATCTAGAAGAAAATACTAAAACCATTACAGCTGCTTTACGTGATCGAGGATACCCCCTAAAGCTTATAAATAACAAGATTAAATACGTTTAAATAACAACTCAACCCAAAACATATTAGCTATTTAAAGGTACTCAACGTTAGAGGCAGCTTTCCACACCTACACAGTAGTTTAGCTTAGAAACAACTTTGAGAAAACAAATTTTGTCTGTAAGCATCTGATGTAATTTGACAATAATCAGTGGCACCAGGAGAAATTCTCCAGGCAATTAAATTTTGTTTCTTTAGGAAGTATAAACTTCGTGCACCCTGAAATATCAAGGCTTGTCAATCGATAATTATTAACATATCGGTACAAAACGAACAACTGGTCCTGTACGAAGATGCTCAACTCTTTTGTTTCAAGGCTTTGGCCAACCAAGAAAAAACTCTGGTTACGTCCCTTGAGTTCAAAAGTTCAGTTCAATATTTTATCTAGCTCAATCTTAAGGCAAACCCAACCAAATCTTTCATATAATTAAGCCTGGACAAATCTCAGATCATCTAACAGTCATGTTTGGTGATACAGGAATTGAAGAAGTCTACAAGACAAATTTTCTTTTGAATACACCTTGATCAAGGGTTGACTTGAGATTGTGATGAAAACAATGCGTGCAGCAATTTCATGTAAGAGTCCCCTCAGTTTGAGTGAGGAAGCAGAATATTGTTGAACTCAAGCACTGATAACATATTTTAAGGGAAAATACACACCTGTAATAAGGATTGGCTTTGTAAGATGATTTGCTTTAAAGTACTTAATAAAGTACATAAATTTGAAGCCGAAGCATTTTGAGCTGTGAGCATTTTGAGTTATGCATATACCTGTACTTCATATTTTCAAAATATTTGTTAGTCATTATTTTCTATTTAAAACTTAAGACAAGCCGTACAATACAAATTAAGAATTTAGTTTAGGATTATAGAACATTATTTTCAGATGAATGCTTAGTTGATAAAAGAATATTTTCACATTTCAAAAGAACATTATTTTGATCACCTTTCGCTAAAGCCATAACTATTCAACTACTACGGTCAATGAGTTAGATGATACAGATTGTGTTTCAGTGGTAAGGTTAGACAATAGAAAATATGTATAGAAATGGTAGAAGTTTACCTGATTGCCCTGAATTTCATACGGTTTAACTCAGAATGAATAGTTGTATCATATTTAGAGTGATTAATTTTACAAATACGAAAATAAGTGTAGCAACCGTCAACTTATGTTTCTCATTGTCATCTGCTGTCCAATGGTATTTCTCTACTGTTAGTTTTTTTTTAATATTCCCCGTGTTGTTTTATTTGTTCAAAAGAAGGTTATTTAATAAAATATGATCAGATTTTTTGTTTTACTTTAAGTAATAATATTATTAAAAAGTTTTAGTGACCTAGCTGTAAAAGTGAAATTTGAGACATCACACTCTCTTCACCTGGTCAATGAAAAGGTTATTCCCAAAAATAACTCATTTTAGCCACCATGTAGTTTTACCATGGAGTTGGATGGTAAAAAGGTACTGTAATCGGTTGATTCCTGTTAAGTTGATTTATTAATAAAAACATGAGACCTAGAGGAAACTTCCATAATGCGCTTGTTTAGGTTGCTTGAAAACCTTGTCAAGCAATCGTTTCTGTGATTTACAAAATAAATATGTCAGATTTAAATTAAATATTAATACATACATTGTGTGCTTTAATAAATTACAGACATTTGCAAGTAGTACCTTTACACTGACAAAGAGAAATTAAGTTAAACTGAACCAAAATTAAAAACAAAACACTTTTATTTGTTTGTTTTTGCAGATATTTCTTGTTATGTCAAATACTTAATGTGTTTTAAAAAATTAATTATGTATACAACTAAAATAAAGTTCATGTTGTTGGTTAAATTTCAAATTTAGTTTTATATTATCTTTTCTTTAATACTCTAAATTTGGATATGGTGATAGTTAAGCTTTAAGTTTATGGTAGGCCTATGCATTTGTGTCTTGTACGGATAGATATTGCTTAGTAATAAAGTATTTTTATATCATTATTACAGTTCCTTTTTATACTAGTTTTTATTTTTAAGCTTGTTTGAATTATTTAATCTATGTAAACTGTTATTAAAATATACAGCACCAACTTAATTTACAGTCTTTTGTTATTTCACCCACGTATAACAGTTTCAGTTGAGAGAGAGAGATAATCTTTATTACAAAGAATATAACAACTAGTAGTCATCAAGAGCAAAGTCTCTCCAACCCAGGAACTCTGCAACTGAGTAAAATGGTCTTGTAGACAGCCACATTTTCAGAGGAGTTTTTAGCTTCACTGGATCAGCCAACTTTTTGAGATCCTCAGGCAGCCATTGAAGAATTTAGCTCCGAGGTATGATGGTTTCTTCTCAAATTGTAGTCTTGTGCCATGGTAAGGTAGGTTCTAGTTGTGGCCAAATCTTGTGTTACAATCATGAACATTGGTATAATATTATTTGGTATATTCTTCTGCATAGCCACAAGCACAGTCTCGTAGGTAAACAGCTGTTTGCAATCTGTCGTTAGAATTCTCTTTTCTGGAAAGGTTCTTCTGCAGCTTTCTCTATCTTCCAGTCTCGCCATGATTCTTCTGTAAAATCAAAACTCGTTCAAGATGGTAAATTGAGGAACTACCCCACAACACAATCCCGTACCTCATACTACTCTTTAAAAGTGCATGATAAGCAACCAGCACAGCCTCAGGAGTACCTATTGCCGATGTTCTTCTTACTGCATAGATAGCACTGCTGAGTTTGTTACAGAGGGAGTCCACGTGTTCTTGCCAAGTCAGGTCACCACACCAAGATGTGATATAAAGCTCTGTGACTGAAGATTGAGCAATTCTGCAGTGTCATCCTTCCGTCTTCCAAACATTAGTTGTTTCAATTATTAATTACCTTGTATTGTATAGATAGATCCTACAGTTGGAATAAATTGTGTGGATGTGCATTTCACCCCGCTTGTGGGGCATCGTCGGCACTCTTATCGTCCTTATTGTCCCTTATTGTCCTGATGCTCAAAAAGGTCGTTACTAAATTGGCTGAACCCTTAACATACTGTTTCAATCTCTGTCTCCTTGAAGGTTACTTTCCCAATGAACTAAAAATCTCTAGAGTGTGTCCAATATTTAAAAAAGGCAAAAAAGATACTCCCAAAAGCTACCGCCCTATAAGCATAATTCCTGTAATCTCAAAACTATTTGAACTTTTAGTTTTTGATCAACTTAACTGTTTTTTTTTTTTTTTAAATAACAACTTTTTTAGTATTATACAATTTAAATTTAGGAAAGGTAAAAGTACGTTTGATGCAATAGACAAGCTGCTGAATGAGGTTTTGATGATCTTTGAGAGAAAGGTCCTTGTTCAGGCAGCCTTCTGTGACCTGAGTAAGGCTTTTGACTGTGTGGACCATGGAGACCTACTAATGAAGTTGAGGTTCTATTGTATAACAGAAACCCCGCTTTCATTTTTTGAATCATATCTAAGTAACAGAAAAGAAAAAGTTTGTATCAACGGCGAATGTTCACAAGAATTAGACATAAAATATGGGGTACCCCAAGGATCAGTCCTGGGACCATAACTATTTTTAATATGTGTTAATGACCTTCCCAATTGTATATCCAGTAAAGCCTTTCTGTATGCTGATGACACCACTTTTCTAAATTGTCATCAAGATTTAAACCAACTTAAAATTCTAGCCCAAAACTCAATAAATGAAGCCTCAAATTGGTTTGAAACGAATGGATTTCTTTTAAATAAGGATAAAACTAAAAAAAATGTGTTTACCCTTAGACCCTGCGAGTCAAACAAGTCTGAGGGCTATCTGGACAGTGTTAAGTTCCTCAGGATATATTTGGACAAAGTACTTTCCTGGGGACCCCATATTGACTAAAGTGTGACGGGAATGGGTAGTGACACCCTACAATATTACAAATAACTCAATTATGTTTTTATCGTCGTAAAATATACATGCATTGACACAGTCTCAATAACCAGTCACAGGACATATTCAATAATCAATAATTATTACAATCATACATTTAATAAACTTTAAAACGTTTATTTCATAAAAATCCAATGAAAACTGTAGGTGTAAGGTGTCTTACGGAATTGCATGTTTTTACATTGTTCTTAAGGGACACAATTCAAGGTCACGGCCACTACTTACACTCTTAACCAACAATAAATAATTGCTTGTGTAGTGAACCAGTGATATAATATAATATTAACTTATTACTAAAGAAATTTGAAGGCAAAAATATTTGGACCGACCTGGGTTATGCTCACCACTATACCATCCGCCCAACTATTTCTGCCTTCAAATTTAGAGAAGTATTTAAATCTGAATGTTTATCTGAAACATGTGACTGTAAAATAGTGACTTTAAATCAACAAGCTGGAAATATTACAAACAGAATTTAAATACTATGTCAAATGACTTATTATAGAATATTAACTTACCAATTCTGTTCTAAGTAGCAGAACTGAAAAAGCTTGAATCATACTGTGTTACAAAACTGTACCTAATAAACGTAAAAACAAACAAAATTATAGTGATTATTGTAATTGATATTTTGTTGTTTTTTATTTTAATATCATTCTATATTAATATTTGTGGTTAAGTGGAAGAGACGACTTTATAGTCCCAACTTCGCCACCAATAAAGACGATTTTCATTTCATTTCAATATTTTTTGTTTATTCATAAAGGACCAGGTTAGATAGAATATATATTCACAAGTATATGTGATAAGTACCACTAACTACTGCATACAAAAAACCAACGGTAATGTTTCACTAAACTATATTGAATGTAAAAAGGTTTGAGCAAATTAATCAACAATATTTTATTAAAAATATTTATTTTCACTTTTTTAAGTTAAACAGGCATTATGTTTATTAGTACTGTATAAAATATATTATCTTCTAACATGTATTATGACTAATTATTATGATTTTACTCTCCAAATCCATCTTTAAACCTTTAAAACAAATTTAAATCATGTTTATGAATAGCTGCTGTGTAAAAACATGTGTACCCAATATTTTGTTAAATTCAAATAAAATAACGGGCCTTCTGGTTCATAGTCTAAGTAATTGAACCGAGGTGTAAGTTTGGGTATGGCTGGTTCTATCTGGGAGCCGTCCAGCCAGTGGTTGAAGGATGCGATGGTTACGCCAAACGAGCCGACGGATATGGCGGCTCGCCAAGCTGCCTGGTAGTAGTGGCCACGACTGCGGTGTCGAGTAAGGGCGTTGTTCCACGGTCTCACTCGTGTATCAATATAGCCTGGGCTCACAGTCGGAAGAAACAGAAGTTCTTTCTCCTTTGCAAACTTTCCAAGTGTCTTCCAGTGTTTCCAAGAAGAACCATACAGAGCTCCATTGCTGGCATGATACGTGTAAAAGCCTGGAAAGCATAATTTAACTATTGATTTTAATAGTATGATTAACTGTGTTTTTTTATCTGTATAACTAGAAAGTATAATATATAAACAATAATGTGAACAAATATATAAGTCGTAGAAATAATAGACACATCTACTGATAAAAAAACATCCTCCAAATTTTCTTCCATGGGGAAGGATGAAAGGATGCTGGCTGCGCTTCCTCTCTGTATTGCCATGCTTATCTTCTGCAACAGATAGCTCTTGGACTTGGAGTCACCGGTCTTTAGTTTCAGCTTGGCACCAATCTCTGTGATC
This sequence comes from Matsumurasca onukii, assembly GCA_018831715.1. Taxonomy (NCBI): domain Eukaryota; kingdom Metazoa; phylum Arthropoda; class Insecta; order Hemiptera; family Cicadellidae; genus Matsumurasca; species Matsumurasca onukii. The sequence continues at coordinate 89,265,255 of CM032059.1, forward strand.
CATGCTTTTCTCTCATTGCACCATGTCCCCATCGTTTCAATACGACTAAAAGAAATCCTCTTGACTTTATGTCCCTATACTTTGAGTGCTTTCTTTGGGCAGCTAATTCTGTTGCGGCTCCGGATCTTTCTTTTGTCATGTTGATATAGCTTGGGGCAAAGGTGTCAGAGCAAGTGAAATCCCGTAATAAGCATTTCCCTTTGCTCCAGGGAACGATGGTTGCTCTGCCTGGCCGCTTCCAAACTAAAACTAGAAAGTAGTTTTAGAGGTTGATTTCTTAAAACTTTATAATTACCATCAAAGTGTGATCTTTCTATGTGATATCTGTGAGTGGAGTCTAGAATCAAACCAAAAAACACTCCGTCGTATTGAGTAGACCGAACACTCAGACTACCTCTTGCTGACAGCAGTTTCTGCCACTCCACTGCCGGGATCAGGTGGGAATCGTGTATGTAGAACACCTGAACAAACAATCAAATATGTAAACCACACCTGAACTCAGTAGTAGTATTATTTGTAGGGTGAAGTAGGAAAGTGAGTGTGCCCCCAAAAAAAAAGGTTGGGGAAAATAACGGGGAAATTCTTTTATCGAAATAGGCTTACTGTCCATGTTACAGAATATTTCAACATTAGCAGACATTTTATATACCTAAAAGCTAAAATATTCATTTTAATAAAAACTAACATCTTTGACGTTGTAAGTTTTACAAATACAATGTAAAATGTTGAGCTTTATATTTCAAACTTAAAATATTTGGACATTTGTTTAGTTTGACCACTAACATCTAGCCTGCAGATTGCAATCAAAACCAAAGTTCATATATTTTTAGCAAATTTCCATAAAAATAGAGCTATGTATTTCTTAAGTAAAAAGGAAAGAACAGACTTTTCCAGCCACTTCCGGAGAAAACTACTCCTAACGTTTGGTAGTTAAAAACTCCACCCGTCTTCAGAGGACTACACTAATCTAGGAACTACATTTAATTAATATCTTAACTTAAGAACTAACTTAGGACTATTCCAACCAATATTTAAAAATACCGCTACCGGTACATCATAAAGAAAGATGGGTTGTCAAATTACAACTACAAATATGAATAAGTAAAAATAGGACACGTTATAGGGATAAAACTACATGTTAGCCTTAACATACAAAAAAAGCTGAAAAAACAAATAGCTGAAAAACATAGAGATGTGGTAGGTAGTTATTAATTGAAAGGATCTCACCCAGACTCGGACCACGAACCTCGCACTACGGGGGGCACGCACTAGCACTAGTGTGTTAAGGCTAACATGTAGTTTTATCCCTATAACGTGTCCTCTTTTTACTTGTTCATATTTGTAGTTGTAATTTGACAAGCCATCAATTTTTATGATGTAGCGGTATTTTTAAATATTGGTTGGAATAGTCCTAGGTTAGTTCTTAAGTTAAGATATTAATTAAATGTAGTTCCTAGATTAGTGTAGTCCTCTGAAGACGGTGGAGTTTTTAACTACCAAACGTTAAGTAGTTTTCTCCGAAGTGGCTGAAAAATCCGTTCTTTCCTTTTACTTAATTGCTCTCCGCCACTATTATGAACTTTCAAACTAATATTTATTTCTGTCACCGAACAGAAGAAAACGTTGCAGAACAGAACAGTTTGCAGTGTGAGCTTCCCGACAAGTCCTGATTAAAATAGCAAAACTGTATTATATAAATTAGGCATTTTGTATATAATATAAATATGGGGTATTTCAATCAAACTTGGTATAAACGTTTATGGTACTTTACCCAACATGTCTAATAAAATCAACAAAAACCATTCAGGCTGCAAAAAAGCAAATTTCAGCCGCCATCTTGTTCTGGCTGATTAGAGTTTGTTGCTTTTTGGTGCACATGTTCGATGAGGTATCATAAATCTGTATACCAAGTTTAATCGAAATTGGTTCATAAATACACTTTTAATATCCTATTTTTGGGAGGAAAGGTCCCATTTTTGGGGGAGATGGTTATTTTCCTCAATGTACGCGTGGTGTTGTACTGTATCTGGGACGTTAATAATCTTGCTATTGTGTGCAATGTTACAGTGTTTAGGTGCAAAACTCATCAAATTAAGTCAAGTGGTACGAACATTTTGTACTAACAGATATAAAACTCCTTTTTTATAGATGAGTGATTTTTTCCTCATCTTATATATCTTTTTAGTGCAATATGTTGTTTTTGCCGCTGCTTAATATACTTGTAAACATTATTTATTACTAAAGAAATTTGAAAACAAAATGTGTGGACCGAACCGTATCTCTCACTTGCTGGGTGATTTTGCTAACCACTACACCACCCGGCCCACCTGTGTATGCCTTCAAATGTAGAAGTAGACTGTCAATAGCGACTTTTAAATCAACAAGCTGGAAAAATTACAAATAGAATTTAAATACTATGTCAAATGACTTATTACAGAGCTTAATTTGTATATTAAACGCTATTACATTTTGTCTTCAAATTTCTTTAGTAATAAATTAGCTATTTAGCGTTTGTACTGTCTTGTAAACATATCATGTTTGTATCAATTACATAAAGTAAAGCTGTTAATTTCCACTCTCTACAAAAAGGACCGGAGTCGGGCAGAGTGGGCCGGTGTTGTGATAAGCGTAAATGTCGGAACAGGCCGGTCGGGTGGGTCGGAGTCGATGCAGTGTGCGCCCTGCGTGAACCTAGATATTTACAAAAGGAACATTTCAATCGAATTTTGAAAAAAAATTGCACTAAAAAAGTGACTTGTAGAGTGGTTACAAGAGTCTAAATTGGGGTCAAAAAGAGCACTTCCAGGGTAAGTTTTACCCTGTTGTAGGAAATTCGCTAAAATTCATAGTAGCGCTTGTGACTATGTTCGATGCAAATATTTATTCAAAGACTGTTAGAATTGATATTTGAATAAATAGAGCTGATAGGTGTCCACTGTGAAAGAGATAAGTTTTTATAGTGTACAATAATACTTAAATAATTAATTAGAGGAATAATCTTTCCTGAGATATTGGTTATACAATAGAACCTCTTTTAAACCAAATATTCGGTTATACAAAATAGCTTCTCTCTCCGTTTGTTTTCGAAGCATGGTAGATCCTGATAATTATAAACATTTACATTCTTGAGATTGTCTCCTTGGCAAGCTCCAAGGGAGTGCTTAGAAACGAGGATGTTCACCAGCACAACACTCGCTTTGCCCACAATTTCAACCTTCCATCTCACCACAGCAAGCGTTTTCAAATAAAACCAACGCAGGAGCGAAGATTTTCAATCTACTGCCGAAGGAATTGAAAAAGACCGGCCCTAAGGTACTGAAGGGAACATTCAATGAGTAACTGCTACAGAGACCTTTTTACAGTATTAATGAGGTTAAATATTGGGCAAAATGACCATAAAAAGCAAGAAAATTATAGTAAGTTCTGTTGTACATGTAATTGTTGACACTATTTCAGTCTTTAAGTCTGTAAATAATTATATTCTCTCTTTCCCTCTCTCCATTTTAGTTAACGACGTTGAACATGAGAACTGAATTCCTTACCGGCAAATTTACTCCATTCTTTTTTTGGTTGTTGTATGATGGATGCTTTGTATAACGCCTTAAGAGCTGAATATTTCGAAATAAACTCTCTATGTTTCTTCCTTTATAATCTTCTATTTTTAAAGCTATTAAAATATTGAACTCTGATGCTTTATTTAATAGAACATCAATTAAATCTTCTTTTGTACTTGGGTTTGCTGTTGGATTCCAGGAAATAATTATGACACCTACAACATAGAACATAGGTACCAGTAATCAAACTAATAATATTTTATTCCAGCAAGTAAGAGGGGTTTTGAAATTATTGCGGCATTAGTTTTTATGGGGTTTAGACAACACTATTTTTGGTACTTTCAAATTTAATTATTTTTACTCGCCCTTACAGCTGGCTGGGAGGCTGCGCCCCCTGGTAGTTGTAATAATAACCCGAGCAAAGTATTAGAAAAAAGATCAAAGTTAAACTTTAAGTACCAAATAATCACACTTTCTTGAATATGGAATGACTTTCTGCACATTTTTACCAAATTAACACATTTTTTTATACACACACACATACATATGTGTTTGGGTGGGTGATCAGTACCGTAACTAAGAGCCCAAACACAGCAAAAGTAGAACTTTCTACAATTTAACTTCAAACTAAATTAGCAACAATACCGTTAGAGGTAGGAAAAAGTGTTAAATACAAAAATTGTAGGAAATTTGTTTTTACACTAATGATTTTTCATGAGATTGAAGATTTGAGCAACTGTTTCGACGCTATCATGCAAAATATCGGCTAAGTACAAGGACAGATTTTCAGACGCCATCTTATTTGGCCGCGACTTTTCAGAGCCTTAAAAAATAATTTTTCTGATTTTTTCTGAAGGTTTAAGAGTATGTGGCTTCAAAAAGAGTATGTGGTTGAGGGAGGTTGCAAGCCGAGAACATTTACTCGTTCAGTCACCAGTCACCTATACAACCGGCTTTACAGTATATTAATTTCACAAGTTTAGCACATTTTGTACAACAAAAAAATAGTGCCAAAATTCCTGATAGAAGAATAGAAGCCCAGAAGAAAGTTATAAAAGCACTGAAAGGGTTAGGTTTTAGAGATAGCTGCCGTGAAGGATTCAAAGAACTTCACATCTTAACTGCTGTGGCGCTGTACATCAAAGAAGCAATGCTGTTTGCTGATAGGAATGAACTCCCTCGAGCAGCAGACTCGCACCACCATAATACTCGACATGCTGACAACTACATCCTGCCAGCACATCGTCTCACTCTCTCCCAGAGAAAGTTGTTGTACATGGGGCGCAGACTATTCAACTTGCTAATACCTGAGATCAAGACTCTTAGAGGGAAGAGCTTGAAGACCACGTTGAACAACTGGCTGGTGGATAGACCCTTCTACACACTGGAAGAATTTCTTCACAGAGACTGCGAAGACCTATTATAATTTTAAATTACTCTAGAAAATTTTAAGAGTAGAGCCAATACATTTGTTTAAGAAATTTTAATACAGATATTTTGACTTTGACTTAATTTGTTATTGGTTTTTGTGGAAAAACTAGTGTACAACAAATAACTAACTCAAAAGTATGAAAAAAACATGGAGTAGTTTGCTTATTACACCTTTAGTAGAGCATTCTCCCTTTTGTAATTGCCCACACATTTGCAGCATTATTGCCAAGGAAGCCTACTTTGTGCTGTACATATGGGTTAAGTATATATGTCAAAGGGTTGGTATAAGTTTCACCAAAAGTTAAAAAGATGGCAAGATCTCTTTGAAATGCAATATCTCATACACATTACACTTATTAGTTTTCTCAACTTTATAAACCATAAATTGTTCACAAATAACTTGATTTACTTACCGACACCAGCATTTTGTATCTGCTTGAAATGGACATCAATTATTTGATGATCATTAGAACTATAGCATCCTAACAAAGGATAGAAATTAGAACCAATAACTGTTAATATGCTTGAATTTTCATTATTATTTGATTGTTCTATGTAGCTCTCAAATAAATCTTGTTTCCATTGGGACCAATATCCATCATATTCAAGATTTCTGTAAGAAGTTGAATAAAAAATTTGAATTTGTTTGGAAGTATTTATAAATGGAGGAATATCGTTCAATAGGTTCTCTAACTTCCATTTGTCTGCATTTTGAGTTAAACTTTTATTTTGTTTTCTATCCATTTCATCCTGAATTCCACTTCACTGGGTATTTTAAGTTGTGTTGTGCTATTTTTCATTACTTTTTGGTTACTCCTGATGGCTGGTGTATCTTGTAAAGCTGCTAATGGTGAAGTAGGGGTTGTTGACAAAGTGGAAAAAGATATCTTCCCAAAAATTAGTAATTGATAAAGTAATAATAATAAAAATAAAATAAACAACAAATGCTTGAACTTTAAATTTTTGAGTTTTCGGATATTATGGTAAATGACGTTCATTCTATAGCATAAGTATATTTTAGCATTACTGTATGATAAAATCTGGTTCCCAGCTAATCACGCCCACTAAATAGATCTGAAACAGAAGGAAAACAAACAAACAAAATCAGCACTGGTAAATAAAACTTCATTGCAAACAGCTACACCCATTGATGTAATTCACTAATTCATCTTTTTTTACAACAAAGAATGTTCAGATATGTGTACATCATATAATACACGAACGTAGCTGGGAAAGGGGAGGGGACAGAATATGGGACAAGCACTTCAAGTGTCTAGATATATAAGCATGAATAATCATAGATGACATATACACTAATCCCGCTAATCTGAACTAATTGGGACGGTACCCTGTTCAGATTAGCAAACATTTGGATTAAGCAGATTTTCAGCATATATTGGTTGCATTTATTATATATTGACCTTATAAGGTCATATATTGACTTTGAGTGATGAATATTTGTATTTAAATGTAAGAAATGATGTATGAAGAAATGATGATTCCTGCTGTGGTACTCTGCAAAATAAACAGAGCAGAATTAAAAACGCAGATATGACAGGCAGTACGGTACACAGATGGCTGTGGCAGTAGGCTTACATGTGTAAAATAGGACACTGACTTTTCCACCCCAACTCCCACGCTCAGACCTTTACAGTACGGTCATCCGTTCTAAAATCAACCGATGGTTCACCGTAATGTACTATCAGTGAGTCGCTTCTACGCCACCGAATTGATGGTTTTTGTTCAAAGTTATTGTTTGAGCGCATACCTACGAGTATAGTGTGTCATTATGAGTGCTGGTTCGTTATTAAACACGTACAGTATGACATAACTTGGAAAACCAGTTTAATTTATTTTACCTACTCAACAATATTCTAAATCTTTTCCCCCCAACAGTGCTCGGATTAGGTGGATTTTCGGGGTTGGGATTAGCTGGACTCTAGTGTAGTTGAAACTAAAAAATAATGTTTAAATATGTGTCATTTATTACCATCAAAATTTAAACAAGCATTTACCCAAGAAAAAATACATTTTCATATACCTAGTACAACATATCTTTATTTTGTAAACTGGTGTAAACCAATCAAAATAAACAAAGAAATCCCTCCCAGTGGCACTACAGTTTTTGGCCACATCTGTTGGAAAACTTACTTGATCATGATAAGTAATACATTATTGTTGGGTTGTAAATGTTCTGATGTTTAATCAAGTATCAGGTTAGTCTAACGTGTCAACACTTCTTAGTGAATTTTCATAGGAAATAGAGCATTTCATTTCTCTCGCCAAAGAGAAGGACACATCATAGAAAGGTGCGGTTTGCAGTTTTTTGCTTCCCAACACCTCCTGAGTCATATGCCAAAACTTTATATACAGGGTGTCCAGTAATTATGGGATCAAACTTCACCAGGTGATTTGTTAGGTAATAAACAAAAAATCTCCTATAACACAATCTCGCTTAGTTTTCCGTCTGTCTGTCTGTGTTTTTAAATAAATAATTTTTATCAGGATACACCTCGATCGAGGTTTGACCTGGGATTTTCATGTAGACTATGTCTGGTCCAAAATTTCCTAAGGCATTTATGTTTTGAGACAGCTATCGAAATATTGCCCAACTCAGGTACTTGGTACCTGTTGTACCATGTTGATAACGGCATATTATGAAGTAGTCTTTCCACACCTCTCCTACGGAATAGCGCTGTGGGGAGACTGCAGAAGCAAAAATGTTTCCAGAATTTTCATTCTCCAAAAACAAGCAGTCAGAAAAATAGCAAAGCTGCAATGGACAAGAGAATCGTGCAGACCAGCCGTCAAAAATTTTGAAACTGTTGACATTACCCTGCCTCTACATTTTGGAAACCTGCCTTTTTTCAGACAAACATGCGGCCCCTTTAAAAGGGAGTGATATCCACTCTAACAAAACCAGGGGTAGGGAGAACTACCGAACTGGGAGACACAGAACGGTAGTTCATGAACATTTGCCTTCACAGGTAGGAGTTCAACTCCTCAACAGACTTCCAAATTTGATCAAAAGTGCACCTATGTCAAAGACATTCAAAACTCACTTGAACAAAATTTTTATTGCAGAAGCATTCTATGACATAAACGAGTTAATGGCACACGACTGGGGCTTCGCGTTAACAGACCACGGACCAAGGGGCTAGACTGGATTAAATTCAAATTAATGAGAGTTGGGTGAATGCAAATACTGTATGTTTGAATGGGATTTCGATGTGTATGAATGCAAAATTTTAGACACTTATTATTAATGACGGTTGCATGACATGTATATAAAGAATTTATTTATCCCAGTTTAGGACCTCTTTAAGTACTATAAATACCTCATTGCCTGTAGGTCCTACACATCTGCCTAAATCAACACATCTAGGACCTACAGGCAATGAGGTATTTATAGACATGTATATGTTTTACGCAATAAAATATTTATTTATCTCCAAGGTCAATTAAGTTACAAACTTCAAACTTTGCACATTTGTTAGTATAATTAATACAAATATTAAACAAATAAATTTGACTAATTTTCACTTTTGGTTTTAAAATGGCGGCCATATTAAAGTTTCCAAGCTTAATAACTCAAACTATTAAACTTTATGGTACATAATACACAAGACTAACAACATGTGGAAAATGTTTTATAAACATTTAAGACCAAGTTTGTTGTGCTACGATAAGTAACAACGAAATTATTAAAAGTTTTCCTTAGGTACATGTTTATCAAATGTAAATGGAGGAGTTTATAATTACATATATAAAACTTAATTATATACATATATTACTAAAAAAGAATGGATGGAAAAGGAAATATCAATAAAAGAACTCTATACATTTGTTTTATAACAAAACTTTCTCAAGAGAAGAAGAAGGAGGAATAAACATATTTACTAAACAAAATAATAAACATTACAAAACATGTGTGTATCTTAATACTAACAAATTTTGTAACAAGTTGAAAAAGCATAGACTGGTAAAACAGAAATAACATTTTAATTTAATAACTAATATATTAGTTTGATGAATCGGGCCTCTTATTTATATTATATGTAGTTTCTTTTCTTTTTGACGAAGTCTATCTAGCTATGCTGGTCATCGATGGATATATGGTATATGGTATATATATGTTCTTAGAAAATTGTGTCATGAGCAAAATGATGCATCATTGAAAAACGTTGATTGATACAATTACTATGCCAGTACATACAGGGCGAGTTAAAAGTATGGATATACACCCTGTTAAATTTTGAATGGGTATAGATAGACAAATTTAACTAAAAATACCTTCATAGGAAATAAAATCGAACTTTTTGGCCAATATTACAACTTTGTCCATTGCTCCAAAAGAATTTTGGGGGCAACTCAAAATATTAAGACCCATTAAGTGACTAAGTTTTCCTTAATTTCAAGGAGCTGCTATGTTGTACTGGGTGGAGATAGAGAGCTCTAATTCTAATTTAAAACATTTATTCTATTCAACAATAACACACTTGTAATAGGTGTGTCAAGGCTTAAAACTACTAAAAACAGGTAATATTTAATGAAATGTTGATTTTTTACAGACTTGTGTATGTTAGTCAGTGTATTTGTACTTACTGAATATTATTAGTTAAGCATCAAAACTTCCATCCATTTCTGTCAGGTCTGCTTTGTAAAATTCCTGCAGACTCTACAATGGGTTTTGGATGAGCCATGTTTTCAAAAAAATTTCAAATTTCTTTCTTGACATCATAATTTGTACATTGAACGGGATTTGATTGAATAATTTAAACCTATAAAAACAGGAAAACATTTAGCTGACTTACAGAGCCTTGATCTTGGTCATTGATTTTAAATTTAAAGTCAATATCTTGGTGCAAATAAGTTGTTTGATGTTAGCTTGTATTATGATCATGTACATTTAAATTCTGAAGATTAGATTAGATTAGATTCTGAAAATACATAGATTGTTGATCCTTAAATTGTCGATCCAGCGGGCATAGGCCCGTAGGACAGAAAATACAACTTCGTTATTTCTCATTCGATTTTTAAAATTTAGACTTTTTTGTAAAGGAAAATAGATACACTAAAAACAGCTGTTCTTATATAAGTTTGTTGTAAAAGAACTGGTTTTTGAGCTATTCAGTTTTGAAAATTTTAAACGGCCTTCATTTTGAAGTTTGAAGTTGAAATTAAATAATATTTTTTTCATAATTAGGAAATGGCATTGTAAATTTTTGACCAAAGTTTGGTGAGAATCGGTGCATCAGCTTTATTGTCATAATTATTTTAGTAAAAAACACATCCACACAGACAGACGGACAACGAAGCGCCGGAGACCCCTGTTTATTTTACCATACTTATTTGCTTTACTTTGTTTCTTTTTTTGTTTGTTTTTGTCACACAATGTTATTTGTAAATGACAATAAATATTATTATTATTATTATATGGTAAAATATTATTATTATATAGTGTTAGTTTAGTTTAGTGATCGTGCTCTGAAGATGGTCTTATTAGACCGAAATGATCGTCAGCACCACATCTAGCATCTAAGTTTCATCAGGATGTCCAGGCTATAAAGAAAATAATTAAAATATTATTGTTTTGACCCAAGGAACATGTCTACAAATTATGTCCAGAGAGTTCATCGACACCCTCTATAGGCTACTTGTTATAAACCCGGACTTGGAGACGTAGAAAATTACGTTCCTACTACTTGTAATTAGTATATAACCTGTATATTTTAATAATACGTACTGATTGGCACTGTTATAGCTCTCATCACTTCAATTTACAATAATGGAACCATTAGGTAGTTTCTAATAACTATGATAAATATAAATAATTATGAATACTGTACGTGAATAGTTATGGAATATTGCAGGTATAGGCCCTACTTTTTGTCAATACATATTGCAGACTACACTCTACAGTAACTCAGTCCACAGATCATACCATCATACTTTCTCAAGAATGGCAATGACAACCATCTCCATGTCATGCGCAAAATGCGCTCGTGAGGTACTGCAAAATTAGTCAATATGTGCTATTTTTCTACCCTCACAGATACTCCTCACGTTAAGGATTTATCCAAGTCAATAAGAAGGTATGTACACCGCTGCTGCGCGCTTGCCCATGGATTCTGACGGTAGCGCCATTCACTTTCCATCTCACAAAGGTTGTAAGATGGAACGTCAATGGTAGCACTGAGGGACCATTTGTTAGTTGGACACTTAAATACTATAGTTCTGAAACTCTTCTCCGATCAAACAATTTTATATATATACAAAGACGAATTGCGATATGTGTGAAGATTATTACGAGAACAAATAAGTTCATGCTCCGGTATTTTATTCCTTTAAACACGTTGTACACATTGCACAAAGGTAAAATGTTCTCCTGGGCCTTGTTTACGCTAAAGGAGGCTGGGCTGTCCAAAAAGGATCAATTTTGAGATATGCCTAAACTGATAACCCATTATCACTCTGGTTTACACAAAATCAATAGTATTTTCAAAGTAGCTTTCCAAAATTTTACAAAGTTCTTCCATAACTAATCAAATTTTCAAAACAGTTCCTCGTATAGTCTACAAACGTTCACCTACTTTAAAAGATAAACTTTCATAAGTCAAAACCTAAACTTCCGTCCTCAAAATTTCAACTTCAAAACGACCGTCCACTTCTGGGATCCTGCCCATGCAACAAACCTCTATGTATGGTTTGCAAGTTGGTCGTGGGACACAAACCGATTCGCCACGAGTAGTAATACTATAAGCAGAAATTCAAAACAACTTAACCTGTGAATCTCGCAACGTAGTGTATCAAATCCAGTGCCAAAAATGTCCAAAAGATTACATAGCATCCACCACTAACACTTTGAGAGTAAGGTCGGATGACCGGCCACCGCTTTGATTTTAAACACACAGATAGAACGAAGCCATTAGTACTACACTGTCTGGAACATCGAGACACAGTCATTTACAAATGTATTTAAAGTCAAACCGATCCATCAGACGAAACAAAATTCAAGCGTGACCTATCTAAGAAGTTGGAACAATCATATCAAGCTATCGCCAAGTCGAAATTCCCTGAATCTTCAGTAGCTTTATACATGTGTTTATTTTTTATATTGATTCTCCTTGTACAAGTTTTTCTATGGCGGACTGCTTTCACTTTTATTTTTATTTTATACATTTGTACTTTAGCATCAACATGATTCAAACCCTTAGTTCATCAAAATCGTAGTCCATCATTTTCGTAGCGTATGATGGAGGGGGAAATGGGAGGAGCCTAGTACGGACGACATTCAAACCTTGTAAATTATGAATTTATGTTATGTTATTATTTATTTATGTTATTACTTTGTTCCAGAGTTATGTTACTTGTTACTTTGTTAATTATGTATATGTTATGAGTTTACTTATTTCCAGAGGGGCTCAAAGATGTCCTCACACTGGCTGTACATTTTGTTAATATGTTAAGTTACAAGTAGCCTGAATAGCAGTTGTAATTTGCTGAACGGTTAATAAATGTGTAAAAAACATTTGTTTATATTGTTACTATGTATGTTTTGGTTAACTGGTTACTTGAATTTGATTTTACAGTTGACAAAGGCTATATGCCGAAATTTACTGGGCACTTTTAAAGTTTGTTTGTGTTCTATTTAAGTCGAACGACAACTTTGTTTTAAATATGTATTAAGAAAATAAGGAATATTATTTCAATTTTGTACATACTAATATACACCATTTTTCTTTTCTTGTTAATTTAATTTTTGTACCTTTTTGAAAACGACTGAGTGGAAATATAAGGGATCTATGAATTGTTCTTGAAGTGATTTTCTTTATGAATATGTATATTAAAAACATAAAGACTGTCGTTCGACTTCAAGATAAAGTGTAAACACTTTTAAAAATGCTTTAAAAACGACTAGTATATTTCGGCGGTACCTTTTTCAACAGGATACAAACACACACATATATAGCTACAACAGGCATAACTCAAACGCGTTTCATGTTCACTTGCCATTTTACATTCTCGTAGAATAATAACAGTCTTACTTTCATGCGTGTAACCAGCAAAATCAACATTATTTTGTTCAAAATTATTAATTTAATATTATGTTTAAAACGTTAAACAACAATTATTTGTTGGATAACAACAACCCAAATTGTAAAAAGTTATAAACACTTATAATTTCAAAAATGATTTATTTTGTTTGGTTATTTACATAATATTAGGATTAGATATTTAGGGTAGTATTAGTATTTCAGAATATATCATTTCGGGTAATTTCTGTTGTATTTTAGAGTGAAACTTGCAAGGTGGCAACACTGGTTGCAGAACACTACAATTGTACAGATTAAAATATACTCTCACAGTCACAGAAGCCATTTTGGTTATGGTGACCGTTTCAATCATGGATTGGATTTAGTACGGTCAAATGTAATTCAATTTTTACGTTAACTATGTCTACTTTTGCATGTGATATTCCTCGGTGAAATATTATTTAAACATTTTGATTTAATACCGTTGTAGTGTTATAAATAGCCTTCTCAACATGGAGGTGGTTAAACAATTTAATACAGAGGTAAGTTTTGGCAGCTTTTTTATAGCCTACTCTATCATGGGCCACTCTAATCATTGGTTTATTATTTTAAAGACCGTTTATGTTAGTTAAAGCAGCGATTTAAATACTCAAATTAATTCATATATTCTATTAGTTTGTATATACGTTTGAAGGAAACGTGTAAACAATCAACATCAACTTTGTTGAATGTAGGCTTATTTTTGACCCTTCAGTAGGCACGCAGTTTACACAGTGGTTGGAGAAAAATACTCTAACCTCTTGGCTTTAAAGAGTTTTCAGACCACTGCCATTAATAAATAGAACAAATATTCTAAGTAGTGTTAAAAATCACCCAAAATCCATGCAATTTAATAAAGAGCACTTATTCTCTCCTGTACACACAGGGAAATTTAAAAGTCCATATGTAGAGCCAAAATCTCCAGGACGCAGGCTTTCGGTAGAATGATGTTTGTAAAAGACCCTAAGCTATTTCTTCCATGCACAAGTATGCTGTACTGTGTTTGGTATCAGGGTGAGTGAATGTTTTCAATCATAGTCTATGTTAACCTTCTCGAGGTCTTATAGTTTTTGGTGTTTCACTTCACCTATTGCATTTTATTTGGGTAAAATGTTGCCAAAATTGCCATACTATGAAAACAGCGATGTTTTGCCATTTTCACTATGGTTTTAAGTTTTAACTCACCCGGAAGTAACCTTTAAGTGCGCCCTCTTACGTTTTGATAGTCCATGCGCTCTCTGGAAGGTTAAAAATATCCCTTGCCAGGTAAAATAAATTAGTAAATGGAATTGCCATCAATATTTACTTTGGCTACCCTTCTTTTAAAAACTGAACATCTCAAATTAATACACCCCTAAATCCGAACCCCCTTAATCCAATTTATGGTTAATCCAAACTAGTAGTTGGGGAAAAAAATTTGAATTTTGCCAGACACTTTTTAAGACATTTTTTGTTGTCACAAGGAAGAAATGAAACAAAATACTAAATTTCAGAACACATTTTACAGTGCACACACGCTGTTTAGGCTACAATTTGGAGAATGACAGTGGTTGGGGGGGTAGGTGAGGTAGGGGCTGTCATGCGTAGTAAGCGAAACAGACTACGACGGTACAGTGCAGTGTACTGTAATACCTGACCTTGAACCAGCACCCCAGTTAGGCGTTATGTTGCTTAACAAATGTTAATTTTGTTTAACTGTCGTTTTCTGGTTAATCCGAACTTTTGCTAATCCGAACTGGGTCCGGTCCCAATTAGTTTGGTTTAACAGGACTATGGTGAACTTACTACTTTCTTGAAATGTTTGTTTTACTATAGCCGACAATAATTATTCATCTTTTCATATTATGTTGTTTACTGGAACTACTTTAGTTCACCCGCTGTTCCCGCTCTTTGAATATGAATTGCATGCTTAGTGTGGTCGATGGGGACATGCAATATAGAATAACCAAATAATTCTGTTATGGTAGAATACACTTATGTACTACCATGCTACACTGTCTTCGCTACTGTATGTTATGCCACGTTCTACTTGGAATGAGTGACGTCATAGGCCCTTATTGTACACTGCAACTCGATTGCTGTCTGGTTTCGTCAATGGTATTTAACAGAGCCTATTATACGAGTGCAATTTTGTTTCACTGCTTGCAATTGAGTCAGACCAGTTGCATCGCAGGAAACTGTCAAGCAATTGATTGCAAGTTTTTGAAACTGGGGGGGCATTGGGTTATATGGCACTCATTATACACTGCAACTCAGTTGCATGAAACTGACAACGCACGCCCATGCAGCTTGCACAGGGGTTATGTTGCATAGGTCCTTTGTTGGTATTGTTGGTCAGATCTTCCTTTATGTAGCCTAAAAATTCATCAGAATATTCATCATGGTGTACTGTAGTATAGCCCTTTTTCTTTGTGTGGTTGGAAATAGGATGCACATTAAATAGGTGTTGTTATCTTCTCCGTTACCTTTTTTGAACTATAACGTCAATAAAAAAACATCCTCAGCTGAAAAGGACACTACTTCCCTTTCTTCCCTTGGATTTCCTTAGATCGCAACAACGCTGCTCCTTAGATCGCAGCTGTCTGGAGAGCTGTGCATGACGTTATTCTAGAATAAGGTCCTGATGTTAACCTTCCAGAGGTTGCACATCATGGAGGATACATCCTTGTGTATCCAAATCAAATCAAATATCTTCATTGTCATTTTACAAGCAAGCATTGACAGTGCCATAAACATAGCCTTTGTTAATCAAATTGCTTACACACAAGCCAAAAGCCTGTCTGTGGCTATGTACCTTCCGTTTGTCTTAGATAAAATATAATTTAGCCACTTACAGCTTTGATGTACTCAATTAGTTTTTTACTGTTTGTATTAGAGGCTGGAGGTAACTTCCATGATACATCTTCCCGCGTTACGGGACAACCCAAAGTCAACCTCCTTGTGCGACCCTGCTAGCAGCAAGTGTATTCTGTGCGATGCCGTTACTGTGGATTTTGTGTGTGTTTCACTTGACCTATATTGCATTTTATTCTGGTAAAATTTTGATATAACTGAAATGTCATACCGCAAGAACATTGATGTTTTGTCATATTCAGTAATGATTTGACCCACCTGGAAGTAACCTCCGGGTTTGCCCTCTAACAAATATAAAACCCACGTGACCTCTGGAAAATTAAATAATTCCAGAACCTTTTTGTTTTGAACATCAGAACTTTAACTACTGCCGATGCAGTCCCACAACCACAGTATGCTAATATTGTAGCCTATGTGTGATGCTCCTACTAGGTTTTCTAGTTTTTGAGGATTATTAGTGCAAGTATTATACATTTGGACTGTAGATTTGTGTATTTTTTACAGCTTTCTGCCCTATATGAATCTAAGCCACCAATATCTAAGGCTAAAATGACTTCAATCACCCGGACAGCTATCAAAGCAATCAAACTATATAAGCATGTTGTCCAAAGTGTGGAAAAGTTCATTCAAAAAGTAAGTAATGTACTATTTATTTAAATACAAATAGTTTTAAAAACTAGGGTAAACAAGTGGCTACACAAAAATAACAAAAATTTTATTATAAAAACCTTATTTTATTATTTTTTTTACAAATTTACATGTATACCTTCAGTATACTCTCTACTTAGTGTAATGCATTTGTCCATTTGATGCTCCCATGGTTTAAAGCACCCCTCCATAAACCTTGGTCTGAATGGCTGCACGCTCCATCCTTGTTTGCCTTTTCAATCCTTCATTTTTGTCATAACGGTGATCTTGTATGTAATTTTTCATTATGGGCAACATCAAAAAATTGCGTGGGGCAAGATTTGGTGAGTATGGGTCCTGGGGAAAGGTAATCATGGTGGTATTGGCAAAAAACTAGCGCACTGAGATAGCTGCGAGATGGCCTGCAGGCGCATTGCCATGATGAATGAACCAGTGTCCATATCACCACAATTCAGGACAGCAAAGAAGCATTCCCAATGGTCTCCGACGGTCTTCTCACAATATTGACGGTTTTATCTGAACAATTTCACCAGTCCGAGAATTTGAAGGTCGTCTGGGACAAAGCTTGTCTTCAACCGACATGGCGCCATCTTGAATTTGGGAAAAATACTCGTTACACTCTGGTTTTGCTCAAATAGTTACATTGTCTTTGTAAGCCTTTTAATAATTGCCACCAGTTCTGATGCGTTCGTATTGAGAAAAAAGCAAAACTTCACAGCTGAACTTAGTTTATTTTATTACACCATCAAAACAAAACAAGGCAGAACCAAAACTACTTTAAGAAAAGCGCATGCAACTCCTCTCCATGACCTCTCAGAATTACCACAGTCAGTGTCTTGAACTCAGGAAGAGTTGCGCTTTCATCCCCTAACGACCAAAATGAGAACTATGAGCTCCCCACCTCGCAGTCGACCGATTCCCGATACTTTTGGGTACCCCTTTGTGCTGTTTTTTAAAGTTTATACTAAGAAATTACAACAAAAGGCATTTACAAATAACCCATTTACAGATAACCCTATGGCCTCTTACTTTATTAATGTCCAAGATGGCCACAGACTGGGAATTATAAGTACCGGGTAATCTGCGTGAGTTCTAAGTGTAACCGGGCAAAGTTGGCCCTCATATCGTACTGCTGGAGTAAATTATGAACGTAGTCCGCAAGTCTGAAACAGCTGTCGGAACGAATCGCGGGCGTAAAAGGGCGTTCAAAAAGTGTCTCTGGTAATAAACGGCTTTCGGAAAGTATCAGGGGAGGAGGTTTAAAAAGGCAATTGGAACATGCCCTAGGTCTTAGACAACTCCCATAACGTACCACAGGAGTAAAAAGGTTATTGTAAGGTGTCGCAGGTAATAAACAGCTCTTGGAATGTTTTGTGGGGTTTAAAAAGGGGTCCGGAACATAACGCAGGCACAAAAAGGGCATCGGAACATATCGTGGGTGTAAAAGGGCGATCGGAAAGTGTCACGGGTAATAAACAGATCTCAGAATGTATTGTGGGGTTTAAAAAGAAGATCGGACTGTGTCACGGGCATAAAAGGGCGATAGGAAAGTGTCACGGGTAATAAACGGATCTCAGAATGTATTGTGGGGTTTAAAAAGAAGATCGGACTGTGTCGCGGGTATAAAAGGGCGATAGGAAAGTGTCACGGGTAATAAACGGATCTCAGAATGTATTGTGGGGTTTAAAAAGAAGATCGGACTGTGTCGCGGGCATAAAAGGGCGATAGGAAAGTGTCACGGGTAATAAACGGCTCTCGGAATGTATTGTGGGGTTTAAAAAGAAGATCGGACTGTGTCGCGGGTATAAAAGGGCGATAGGAAAGTGTCACGGGTAATAAACGGCTCTCGGAATGTATCGTGGGATTTAAAAAGGTGATTGGAACGTACCGTGGGTGTAAAACAGCAATCGGTAAGTGCCGCGGACTTCAAACGAGGATTGGGACATACTGCGAGACGCTGGAGATGGATAGGTCACACACTGAGAAGACCACAGAGTTGCATAGCAAGGCAGGCACTTGATTGGAATCCGCAGGGAGGCAGGCAGTGAGGCAGACCTAGAAACGCATGGAGGAGACAGGCAGAGAAAGAGCTGGCAAATAGAGGGATGTCGTGGAGGCAGGCAGAGATGGGTGGCGCAACTTCGTCGAGGCCCTACAACGGAATTAAGTCAAGTAAATCAAGGTACAGACTGCGGGCGTAAATGGCCTCCTGCAACATGGAAGTGCACAGTGGAAAATGTGTATATTGCCGTGAAGCCCGGGAAATATGCCAATGCGGGAATTTTACCAAGCTATTTCTGTGGCCACCCTGATAACCTAATGAATAGTCTTACAGGGCTACTGGCATTTATTTGTGCTAGTGAGTCTTTCAGAACCAACATTCTCTTGGTCACATTAAAGCCAGCCCCACTGATAGTCAGAGTTTTAAGATCGTTACAGGGAGTTCTGTTAATATTCTCATCTTTATGACTGCTATTTTAAAATGGCTTAACATTTTTCCAATATATTTTTGTAAACAATAGCTGTCCAATGATGTATTACACAACCTACTTTTATGTACTAAAATACTGAGATTAACACCTATAACCTACTTACTGTTTTGGTGCATCCTGCATACTAGATAGCTTCACAATATTTTACTGAAATCATCATGCGCAATTCAATAGAGATAAAGTTGATTTAAACTTTTTATGTTTTGTTTTTTTTTTGTAATCTGTTTAGGTCACCTTAGCGTATTCACCTCTTACATTACTAATTGAATATGTAAGATACTACTTAAAAAAAAGTAAGGATTAGCTGAAAATGAGCTTGATTTCTATTATTATAACTAAAGAAAAGTTTGACAATTTCTAATTAAAAAACACTCACCGTTTAATCTTGTGTTCTAAGTTGTTAGAAATGTACATACTAAATAGAAATGTTTAAAGTTTTAGATTAGCTTATGTACAACCAGAAATAATAGTACTTATATAATTTTGTTATCATTAATAAATAATAACACTTCTAATATAAACAATTCTTAAACTGTAGAACTTTGTGTTACGTTGTTGTATTTAATTTTCATATAGTTTTGTTTTTTCAGTGCAAGCCTGAATACAAAGTTCCTGGATTATATGTAATAGATTCAATAGTTCGACAGTCACGTCATCAGTTTGGGACCGATAAAGATGTTTTTGCACCAAGATTTGCAAGGAACCTTCAACAGACTTTTATTCATCTGTTCAGCTGTCCTCCTGAGGATAAGGTAGAAAGTTCAGTTATTTTCATTGAGTGGTTTTTATTTCAAACACATTTATTTACATTAAAAAATTATATTACTGCCACTTTAGAATGCATTTATGAATAGTGATTAACCCTTCTGATATTTTAAATGATTGTTAAATAACTTAGTATTTACACACATTTTATAAAAGATTTTCTTTGTTTTCAGTTGTTTACTGAGAACACTAATGATACTAACTTCAAATAAGTTAGCGAGTAAAAGAATTTCAGTTTTATAAAACATCATCATATGTAACTAAATCACGTAAGATTGGCCAAATCCTTTCCCTGAAGCCATTGATTACTGCAATTTTATTGTTGTGTATAAGCTACTGACACCAATTTCCATTTCAGCATACTGTATACATTTGTATCCCAATTACTGCGAAGGAATAAAACCTTAGCTAAAGTAATGAATACGGTTTTGTGGGTTTTAATTACAAACAACATGCTTGTAAAAACCCAAGTTAAAACATACACATAAAGATATATGACTGATGACTTGATCCAAACAGAGATGTATGATCTAGAAACTGGATTTCTGTATCAGATACTTTGTAAACAGTACCTGCCAGTACCGTACGTATCAGATACTCGCGAGGACAAATATCTGATACAAAGTAAATAAATAAATATAATATTGTAATCACTTAGATCGCATAATGTTGCGACGAGTACTGCCGTACTGGGGTGTGTATCTGTGTAACACTAGACCGGGACCGTTACAGCCGGTACAGCTGGTGACTACAGATACTGAGCAAACAGCTGATGAGACTGGAGAATGGTAACGCTTAGAACTTCGTTTCCGCCGTCGCATTGTGCCTGTTGTTTACGAGTCTTTAAAATAAACTGTTTCCTGTTTCTTGTTAAACTTTTAAGTTTTGTTCAATAAAAGCTTCATAGTATTGGACCACTATTTTTACCAAACCAAATACTGTTGCTTACAGAATTTTTTTGTTTTAAATAGTAAAAATTAGCGAGTAAGCACGCTAAACGGTTGTGTTAGTTAATAACTAGTCTACAAATTAAAACTAAAAAAGTAATAAATAACAATGCGGTATTAGGTGAGTTACAGTATTGAGTTACCGTTACAGCCACTCTAGTGACCGTAAGGACAGACAGGACTAGTAACAACAATCTTAGGCGATAACTTGCGGTAACTACGGGAAAGTGAGTACAAAGTACAGATGAAATTTTCTAAGCTGGCACTTGGATTTCAGGTAAGAAAAGTGTATTCGTCGTCTAGAAAACATCAGGCATCGTTGTCACCACCGTCGGGGCTGTAAATCGTCGATGGCCCGTCCGCACCATTGAGACAATCCTATAGCACGCTTCCATGAACACCCTAGTTCTAAATTGATTTAAAAAGTTTAATCACATATCAATTTGATAATACGCTTTTGATTACAATGATTAAAAAATTATTAAAATGATTATTAAAAATTAAATTATTAAAATGATTTACCAATAAGTCCTGTTTTTGTCCACTACAATCGGATAATTTAAACCAGTGTTATACAGTTTAAATTAGCTAACTTTAATGCAACATGGAAACCAGTATCAAATAAAGTGTGTTATTCTATATGTATATTTATGAATATTATGACTTTTTTTGAAAATTTGAAAGGTAGTGAAAATGAAAATTTGTATAGAAATTAGAAAGTTATTTTAATTGAGTTTACAACCTACATGCCCATAATCACGTTTCACACAATCAGGAAGCCAAAGCATGTCTGTAAAACTCACGTTCGTTTGCTTACAACAAACGATTACAAGTTGATTTACAAAGCCATACTAATGAATTATTATTCAAAAATAACTTAAAACAAACTCACCAACGTGCCGATCTTAGATCATTCCTGACCTTAATATCAAAAATGTAATAAGCCACTTTGCACATTGCTAAAATTATTTGGTTTAGTTTACAAAGCAACTCTAGCAATATAAAAAGCGGCCTATCAGCCTTAGTTAAAATTCGGTCATTGTTTTGTTTGTAAGCAAAGGTTGTTTGCAGTGGTCAGCAACCCTATGAGTCGGCAGGTCCAAGACGGACCGATATTTTTCATCGACCTGTAGTAAACCAGCAACGACAATGGCTTGTCAAATTTGTCAAAAAACCATCCCGTTATTTTGTTAGATGCGTTAGTCAGTTATGCTTAAAAGCTAAAATCATAGCAGTGGTCATCAACCCTATGAGTCGGCAAGTCCAAGAAGGACCAATGTTTTTGGAACTTTCCTTTCCGCATCTCCACCCTCCCCTTGCCCTACATCTCTCGCTGTGGCCCGAATGCCCCAAGTGCCAACTAAGGAAATTTCATCTGTATTCATGATTACAAAGTAATCACTAAAAGTAATCATTATTTCCCGGAACCAGTCCCGGCAGTACCTGATACTGCAGAGTAATCTTTAGCCCAACTCTAGTATGATGTATGACTACATACGTTTTAGTTAATATTATGAACTAACAGCACACGTTCAAAGTCTAGTTAGTAATGTTAAAATGTCAACACTCAGGGCTGGTCTTTTCTTTTAACTCGCTTCTGAAATTGTAGTGAAATAAAAATCAGTAAGACCGTAGACAATAATTCGTTACTATTAATTTTTCAGAGCAAAGTGATAAGGGTATTGAATCTTTGGCAAAAGAATGCTGTATTTGAATCAGATGTGATTCAGCCACTATTCGATCTTGCCGATCCCAACCATCCGATTCACAAAGAACAAGCTGCGTTGGCACCAAGCAATGGGATAGCTCCAGTCAAACCTCCTGCTGCCATGCCTCCTAAAACTGGTAATTGATAACTATAATAGTATACACTATATACTCAATTTTATTGTTCATTGAAATAGTATAGAGTAAATGCCAGATATCAGCACTTCAACAAAGATGTAGCTTATCTTTTAATTAAATCACCTTTTTAAACACGGATAAGTTATAAAAGCAATATTAAAGTACATATGTTGACTTTGTCTATTGCATATATTGCTTACTGACAAATAATAATAATTTGATTTGGTAGGGCTTTTATCTTCAATATCATCGTATAAATTCAGGGTGTCCAGCATATGGAAATTCTGGGAAAACCGGGAACTATACAGGAACTTTTGATATCGAGAAAAACCAAGAATTGTGGAATTTTGTCCCTGAACCGGGGAATTTTGCAAAAGGGATTGCGAAAGTAGTGATTATGTCACGGACCAGTCTAAATATCGTTGCGAATGGTATAAAGTCGTGATTTTGTCGCAGGTGCTAGCAGGAGTCAAAAAATTGTTGTTAACTGTAACGAAAGTCGTGATTTCGTAGCGGTAGTTAGCGGCAGTCAAGAGATCGCCGCGAACGATAACGTAAGCCGCGATTTCGAAGCGAACGCTAGAAAATGTTGTGGTTTTAACAAAATAGCCAAAATGGGGGGGAGTAACTATGACCATATTTATTTAGCTAAATACGGGAAATCAACAAAATTTACTCGGGAAAATACCGAAATTTTATTTTTCCTGAACACTAGACATCCTGAAATTGCGAAAGTTAATTCATAGTTTTTTTCCAACTTTATTATTGAGCCAGTACATTCTACAATACTACAGGTTGGCCACAGACTGGGAATTATGTGTAAATTCCCATATAGTGCCTCGCCCATTATTCGGTCCTCGAACCGTACCGCGTGCATGAAATAGTACACGGAGTGTACCATGGGTATGAAACGGCCGTCCAAACATATTGCACCCGCAAAAGGGCAATCGGAACATACTCAAAACCTAATTGTTGATCGTTACATACCGTGGGTCTTATCGCAGGATATAAACGGCTCTCCTTACCCAATGTGTAAAATGTCGATTGTAATGTAACGTGGATCTGAAATGTTTGTGGAAAATATCGAGGGCATAAAGAGGCGATTGGAACTTATGAAGGGCGTAAAAAGTTTTTAAGGGCAAATACTGTGTTTAATAGTTTTAGCTATTACTAAATTTAGATGTAAGAATTAATTAATGATGTGTAAGTTGTTGTCAAATAGTTGTTAAATTCTTACTCCAACAACAACAAAAATATGTCAAGCGTTCACATTTGTTACAGCTGCCGCAAGGAAAGAAGGTGGGACGGCTAACTGGATTAATCAACTTCCAGCCGAACCTAATCAACCCAAACCGCATGTAGGTTTTCATTATTTTGTAAAAGTTAAGCTAAAGCGAAATTAGTTAAATTTTCACATAGCTTATTTAGTTTTACATTATTATTATTTGAGAACCTGTTGTGTATTACTGTATTAATTTCTCATTTGAATTTCTACGTTCGATTGTGACGTGCGAACTGCACATTTAACTGAGTAAAGCCATGACATGTTTACCGGATCGTGTGTCCATTTCGGCGTAATATGGCAATGCCTCACCAGGTGCAGCAACATCGCTTATCTTGAATTCTCGGGACCATTTCCTGTACAGTAGTGATGACTCATTACTATGGACAAATATTCTTGATTCCCATTTTCAAAATGTTGTGGTAGATGTAACCAAGCAATTTGTAAAAAATACTTCTTTCAAACATCCTATGAGGTAAAATGTGTGGGCAAATTAGTGAAATAGTGGGAATTTTGTAAAATTGAGATAGTGGGAATTTCACCGGGAAAACCGGAAAGATGCGAATTCTTTTTATTGATCTTGCTGACAACCCAGTTTATTGATAATTTCCAGTTATAACAACTGAAGCCGTACAGTTTTATTAACAACTTGATTAGGTTACAGCGAATTCTCTACTTTCATTTTTTAACTTTTAGGTATCTAGCCAAGGGGTGGACGTTAATATTATTCAACAGTTACAACAACTACAAACATTACTTCTAGATCAGCAGTCAGAAAAAGCTCAAAACAAAGATTCTGATCAGGTAAATAAATTTGAATTGTATAGTAATTTAAATAGACAGCCTAGTTGTTCATTTATTTGAAAATATCCTCCAGAATGAAAATGGAACTGTAACAGCATGAGTGGAATAGAATTAAAATATTTCTGTAAGGTGCTTAAAAACAAAGTAAAATATTAGAAAAATGGAAGTTTAAAAACACTTTGTATGGGGGAATATCACGGATAATTTAGGGAAATTTGATTCCATTGTCAGCAAATGATTCCATCACTTGAATGAGGCTAAAAAGTGAGATAATTTCAGATTACAGCTAAAAAAGCTTTGTTTCATCCGAAACAAAGTAAAAAGTAAATTAATTTGTCAGTATTTGATTTTGAGATCTTCTTCGTTGTGAGGCCAAAAGTTTTTAAGAAGGCAGAGTTTGTAAACAAACTACTTAATGTATGTCTTGCTGTGTTGGAGAGTTTTCACTGAAATTAACAAATGTTATGTGTGTAGGTGAAGTTTGACAAGAAACTGTTGGACTTTGACTATGGTGAAGAAGAAGATGAAGACGGCCAAGGTCATCACCAGCAACAGCAGCAGGTGGTGGCCAGCCTCGACTCTTTGGGCAGGTTAGTAGGCCAGATTCATGGCTTCTTTCTAGCCAGGTGTCATTCATAAAATCTAAACTAAAAAATATATAGTTTAACCTTTTGCGCTTCAATGGCGAACTGGGTCCGACATCGGAGCGGAATGGCAAAATAGTCTAGTCCGACACATCGTTAATTGCATATAGCGCAAACGATAGGCAAGGACTACGCTACACTAACGACACCTAGCAGAGAACACCGAAACTACCACTCCCTCCCCCCCTGACGC
This sequence comes from Matsumurasca onukii, assembly GCA_018831715.1. Taxonomy (NCBI): domain Eukaryota; kingdom Metazoa; phylum Arthropoda; class Insecta; order Hemiptera; family Cicadellidae; genus Matsumurasca; species Matsumurasca onukii. The sequence goes on from CM032059.1 coordinate 89,290,788, forward strand.
CAACTCACTTGCGAGTTTGATAGCCCAGGACAAACAGCCCGGTGGTTTAGTGGTTATAGTGACGGACAGTTGGCCCCTGTCTGTCACAGTGTGGGTTTGAATCCCATCCGAGTGCGCTCTGGTACGGTGCAATGCTAATCATTGGATCATTCCGGGTGCGGGGGCCACAATGACCCGCTGAGGATCACTGAAGAAAATGGCTCATCAAATCCAGTGAGGCGAGTGGCACTTTTTGAGCTTAGGGAGGTGCTAAATCCCCGAGCTTAGAGGAGTGGTTCAATGACTGGTATTGCACCGTACCAGAGAGAGGTTTTGCTGAAATTTTGCTTACAGGGGACTAGAGAAACCCATACGGGAGGGGTTTTACGAAAATTTAAAAATAAAATTAGAGCGCAAAGGGTTAAATAATCTGCTTGATGTTCAAAAGTTCTATTGAATTTTGCTCTTATACTGCTGGAAGCAGCAATCTTTTTGTAATTGTTAAATCCATAAATTTTCTTATATTTCAAATTATTCTTATTGTCAAATTATTCTAAGTTTAGGCATTTCGTGTCAAAAATTTCTTCAGCTTCTCCTTGAAATCCTTAGTGTGTCTGAATTCTCTTAGTTGATTAGCAATTCTATAATCTTCCTGAGTTGTTTGATTGGTCTAATTCTACATGAAGTCACACCAAGATTTTTTTGAATTTTGCTTAAGCTTTAAATTTATAGGCCTCCTCATTCTTTTCAATATTTCTAGGTTCCTTCTTACATTTAAGCAAGCTTCTAAGACATATGCTGAAAAACTTAAAGATTTTAGATTTTGGAAGAGGAGTACAATGTTTCAGGAAATAAAAGGGATTTATATCATGAACATTAAAAAAAGGTTTAAAAATGCTCTTTAATATGACTAGAATACTGTATATACTCGAGTCTAAGCATGCACCGATAAATTTCCCCTGAATAAACAGTAAAGAACTCTACACCCTCGTATAAGACGCATCCCCGTTTTTTATAATGTCAACAGTTAGAGGGCTATGATTTCTCAGGCCCCTGACAATTGGCATGATTTGACGTAATTGCCAGCTGCAGCTGTCAAAAGGTAAAAGCAGAACAAAGAATGAATCACGCTTGCCTTCCCTCTCCCAAGGAAGGCAGGTAGAGAGATAAAGGACCACCTGGGGGCTGGGGTCTGGCGAGGGACTATTTTTTGTAGTCAGTTAGTTCATGTTTTTGCCACTGGTGATTTACCCATATTTCCAAGCGCTAGTGTTTGATTTGCAATAGATGCGTAATACCCTCTTCTATGCTACTGCATCCCTTCTCTTCTTTCACCCCCACCAACCTGCAGACAAGGGGGTGGGAGAGAAGGAAAGAGAACATGAATGCAATAAGAAGCAATTCCGAGTCCCCTCTAGTCACTTTCTCTGTTTGTCAACTATTCTTTTATTCCACTCTTCAAAACAGGCAAGGCAATATGCAAATCTGTTGTGGTTCCTTGTTTCCTACCTCTCTCGTGGCCTACCTGAATGGTTTTGTCAATGTTTTGAGTGTTTTTGTAACTCTTCAAATGAATCCAATATTTTCATCCTATTGTGCAGTCTAGTTATTTTAGAGGCTAAAATATGGTAAGTAAAGTGCACCTTAGATTCGGGTATATACGGTATACAGTTTCTATTCATACAATTCTATGCAAGTAGTGTGCATTTTGTATGCTTGAACATTACTCACTCTCGATAGCTTTAGCAAGTTTCATTCAAACACAAATGACAGAATGTTTGGCATACCAGCCAGGACAGAATTGCAAAACTGTTTTAGGATCATCATGTAAAAGTGTTGTCATTGAGCTAAAATATCTAATATTCGTTCTTTAAGTCTCATGGTTGATAATCAAAGTTTGAGATAAGAAAACAATAACTAAGAATAGCAATCATGTGAACTGTGATATTTTTCAACTAATTTTACAGAATTACAATACTATAAAGCCGGTTGTACAGGTGACTGACTGGTGACTGAACGAGTAACATATAAATGTTTAGGGACTTCCCGGCATGCTGTCCTCCTCAACCGTATACTATTTTTGAAAACATTCTTTGTTTAAGGTTCTGACAATTTGGCGGCCCAAAAATGATGGTGTCTGAAATCTACCATTGTACTTAGCCCAAATTTTGCATCATAGTTGCAAAACAGTTGCTCTGATCTTGAATCTGATGAAAAATCTTTAGTGTGGAAAGAAATAAATTTCCTACAACTTTTGTACTTAACACTTTTACCCACCTCTGACAGTTTTGTTGCTAGATCAGTTTAAAGTTACATTGTCAACATTCAATTTTTTGTTGTGTTTGGGCCCTTAGTCAAGGTACTTATCAACTACAGTGGGTGAAGCGAATTTGTCATAATCATAAGCGTAGCGAATGCCTTAAAATACGAGGCCGCAGGCCGAGTGGTGGTCTGAGGGGTGGGGCGTGAGCTTGAAGGGTGAGTTTAGTAAATAAAGCTGTATATTCTTATTTAATAATAAACAGTTCTTTGTAACGAGCCTATTTTGCTGGGGAAACTATTTCGGTTAGCCTAGGTGAAATAGGCATATTTACTTGTCTGTGAATGTGCCAGGACATAAGTTATTACCCATAGGCCTCCCATGCTTGGCAACCTTGCATGAAGGTAGACCTATGTTGGACTGTTTAGCCCTAGGCCTAGAACTCAAGTGCACTAGGCTAGCCTACAAAACACTGCCCTCCTACTATACCGACAGGCTCTGTATAGACACTGCATCACTACCACGACTTCCCCACACTTCAGGATTGACATTTGGTGGTAGGCCTTGGTAATACCAAGATGAGGGTACCAGATGAGGGAAGCCCTAGCCCTCGCACGAAACACACTTGGCTAGATGAGCCCTACCTTGAGCCATCACTGTCACAATGTATTCTGTACTTCATCCTCTCACTGGCCTACTCTGTTGACATGATGTAATGTGACAAATATCCATTATGAGACGTAAAACACAAAATATTGCCGTAGAACGGGGCAATTGTAAGTTGTAAACAAACGCCATGATGTTTTTGATTTCGTTTCGCCCAATCCACTGACGGGCGACGGAAAAAAAGGCTGGTCGGCTAGTTCTTCTCACCGCCACCAGAGACGCTACAGACCAGCTCTCTGAACGAGAACCAAGGAGGTCACTTCTGCCGCTGCTCCCAACTTGACCAGTTGCAATCCAGTCACGCCAATCTACAATTACCGATCTTAAGACCGTCATAAAGTATTGTAACTACCCCGGATAAGTTGGTAGTTATAATCTTTACTATTATAAACTGTAGGGATATAGTATTTACCCAGTTTTAATTGTTTTATTAAATTGTCTTAAGTAACCAGGTTGTTAGAACCTGTTGCTAGCTTTCCGGATCTGACCGGCTTGCATACTTAGATAATTTAATTTGACACAAACGCCAGGAGTTTTCATTAAGGGAATTGTGAGTGATCCTCATTTGGTGAAAGTTTTGAACGTACGAAGTTGTTGGAAACACCAACGTCGTTTAGTTTGACTTACTCGAGGTCCCTGGCCCTGTTGCCGGCAGTCTGATTGAAACCAAGGCAATCTGCGTTTCTCAGCTTGCTAGCCGGCCAGAATAAACTCCACGACGCCGCCAAGTTGATAGAAATAATTATAAAGCGAGGTTTAGCGTTGCAATAGATTCTTACAACGTTGGTGAGGCTATACCTACCAATCGCTAAATTTCTGTCTCAGCCGCAATTAGAACCAAACCGACGCCTACTCGTCCAGCTAGAAGCGTGCAAAACTCTGGAACAACCTGGCTAGATTGAGATCTTCCGAGCAGTAGTGTTGATTTTTCTGGACCCGAGGTCCCCACTGGGCGGATATTTACCCCTTGGAAAAATCCATTACATCTTGCGAAATGTTGTAACCTGAACTTGTTAATACTTGGTTTGCAGCATCCTGTCAAACCCAGAGGTGCTGAGACAATTGCAAACTCTTCAACAGACTCTGAGCAACCCGCAGCAAGCGAGACAGCAACAGCTGGACATGGAGGAGAAAATGCGGAAGATGCAGGAGATGCGACAGCAGGAGGAAGAGTTTGACAAGCACTTGGCCCAGACTGTCCCGGTGAGTGAACTTCACACGTGTTGTAACAGTAATGGGCAATCGTGGAAATTAAAGGTCAAGACTCTTTTGTCTTGAACTTTGTCTCCAGTACCAAATATTTGAAAGTAAAATGGTGAAATAAAAAAATATTTACACTAAGCTTAAAAACATTTGTTTTGTAAGAATCAGAGTACGTATTCTTTTATAAATTTTCTTCTCGAAAATGGCAATTGAAAATTGTAATATATAGAGGTGTGCGAGAGCAGGTTTTTAAGGTCGAGACGAGATCGAGCGAGAATCAGCCAAAATCTCTAGAATCAAGATCGAGACAAGAACTTTAATTTTGATAATTTTTTCACCCCATTTGTTTGTTTTTGAGTATTATTAAGTAGTTTGCTTAGTTGTTATAAGATACCGTATATACTCGAGTCTAAGCCGCATGCAAATCTAAGACGCACCCATAAATTTCCCCTCAATATACGGTAAAAAACTCTACACCCTCGTATAAGACGCACCCCCGGTTTTTATAATGTCAACAGTTAGAGGGCTATGATTTGTCAGGCCCCTGACCCCTCCTAAGCAACCAGTGACGTAATTGCTAGCTGCAGCTGTCAAGAGGTAAAAGCAGAACAAAGAATGCATCACGCTTGCCTTCCCCTCCCTTCCCTCCCTTGCTATGTCCACCACTACGCCTCTCCCACAGCACAAAAATGTTGGGTTTGAAATAATTATCAAACTAGCATACAAGGGTCAGCAGTGGAGGAGATAAGGAAGGCAGGTAGAGAGATAAAGAACCACCTGGGGTCTGGCGAGGGACTATTTTTTGTAGTCAGTTAGTTCATGTTTTTGCCACTGGTGATTTACCCATATTTCCAAGCGCTAGTGTTTGTTTTGCAATAGATCCGCATCTCCCTCTTATATGCTACTGCATCCCTTCTTTCTTCCCCTCCACTAACCTACAGGCAAGGGGGATGGTGGAGAAGGAAGGAGAACAGGAATGCAATAAGAAGCAGTTCTGAGTCCCCTAGTCCCTTTCTCTGTTTTTCAACTATTTCTCCATTCCACTCTTCAAAACAGGCAACGCAATACACAACCCTGTATGGGGTTCCTGTGTTTCCTACCTCTCTCGTGGCCTATCTGAATGTTTTTGTCGATGTTTTGAGTGTTTTTGTAACTTTTCAAATGAATTCAATATTTTCATCCTATTGTGCGAGTCTAAGGCGCACCCACATATAAGACGCACCCTTATTTTAGAGCCTAAAATATGGTAAATAAAGTGTGCCTTAGATTCAAGTATATACGGTATTAATCTAGTATTGAAAGTGTAATGAGTTTTATTTTCCCCGAGTGCTCTTACAGTTTAAGTATTGTACACATAAATAAATATTAGTCCAGTTTTTAATTACCAATAATTATGTTTTATAATGATTTTACATTAAAACAAGTGAACATTGCCAAGCTGTAGCTAGCTAGGTCTAAGTTAGACCACACCAACAGAAATATAACTTTAAACAATACAAGTCAAATCAAAAATTAACTAACCTATGTCGAACCTATGTTAAAAAGTGTGTGCTCCAGTGTTATTTGCAATCATTAATGGGCATGTCAACATTCGTGATTGGGTGTCCACAATCAATCAATCATTAAGAAAAGTGTTAACAACCGCGTTTTATATATCTTGCAGTGTGTCGTGCAGCCATGCCTCTATCCCTATTTCAAGTAAGACTGGCTCTATTCATTCCTTTCCAAATAAATCATTGACCACACTCTCCTAGTTCATATCAAATAACAATGATTACATTGAAATAGTACGTTTTAGCTTTCAACGTGGAAATTATTGTGCACTGACAATAAGACTTCCTAAGCCTTTGTTGTTAATTAATATTTCTGTTGCAATATTGGTGTAGTTGCTATGAGTAGTAAAAGGTTGCATTGTGTGTTAGAATCTTCCCTTTGCTGATGAATGTGAGTTAAAGCCTGGCGTGGATCTGAATTTCCCCGGGATGGACCTGAGTCAACCGCCGCCCGGCTATTTGCCGCAGCAGAAGCTGGTAGTGCCGGCCGGCATGATGATGAAACCTCCTCCGAGTCCACTGGAGGACGGAGAGCGAGCCAACTCAGATGCTGACGAGAGAATGGGGTATGTATTAGTGTATCAGCCAACATGTTCCGTAATCAAATTAGGTTCATTTTCAAAGACCATTTTATTCTATTTTTATTTTTTTTATTTGAGGAGTCTGTTCTATGAATTTATTTTTAATTAATACTGCAGATGGGCCGATACCAGGATTGCTCTATACCATAAAAATACCCAAGATACCGATACCATTCGATGCCTCTAAAATGGGTATGAGTTGAAACTAAACTAAAATGTACACATTTTAACTAAGCATATTATTTATAGTAAGACAACAGTTAAATACAGTTTTTTACACACCTGCTAACGGGTTAAAACTAAACAAAAGTAAAACTCAGCTTGTGCTTTTCGGATGTCATACTCCTAACATAAATTTTCAGCTAAGTGAAACTCAACTTACTAAATGTTCAGGCATCTACATTGACTCAAAATTAACTTTTACAAATCACATAGAAGTAATAGCAAAAAAACTAAACTCAGTTTGTTTTTCTTTGCAAGTTTTGTCAAATTTAGTAAATTTTGAAGTTTTGAAAAAAGTATATTTTTCTACTTTTTAAGGAGTTTTGACTTACGGTTTAGTTGTTTGGGAGGACAACTTTGTCGGTTTGTTTGTTTAGACAACTTTAACAGGATAATTCTTATACAAAAAAGGGCTTGAAAATAAAAGAATTATTCACAAAGTGCCGTTTCTGGAGCATTGTGAAGAACTTTTTAAACAATCAAAAATTATGACGTTACCAAGTTAGTATATTTTTGAAACATGTAAATTTTATTGTAAAAATAAGGATAGTTATATTGATAGAACAGAAAACTTAAACCACACCAAGAGAAATTGTATTCCAATTCCATTTCACTCAACCCCAAAATTTCAGAAATCACCTAAGTATTTAACTTGTAAAGTAGTAATAAACAGATTTTTGAAACTAAATACAGAAATAACTCAAAGTAACAAGTTTTTATCTAGGGCCAAACAGTATCTAACAAAAAAGCTTTTTATTCGTTAAGTGATTTGTTTAAAGAAAATTATGTTTTTCAGTAGTTTTAGTAAAATTTCAAGTATTGTTTTGGCTGTTGTTTTTCTTTCTTCTATGTTACTTAATGTAGTAATTTTAAGTCTTGTAATTTATTTCTCGTAATATATAAACAATCATTGTTAATGTAATTATAAGAATACTGTGACCATTCTCTATGTACTGTACTTAATGTATTGGTTTGAAGAAATAAAGATATTCTATTTGTTTAACCTCCACTCGGGCTCTACCCGGAGGCTCTTAAGTATCGGGTATCGGTATCGGCCCATCTTTTATTAAAACATTAAGTGTTCATTCATTTTGAAAACCTTCCATTTTACACAAAAACGTGTAATCTATGTTTAGATTAATGTAGCTTAGCTAACTGTTGGCAATACTGCTTCCCCCTTTATTAGCTTGGTTTTATTGTTTAGCTTACTTAATCTTTTAAGTTATCTTTTTTTTGTCTTGACAAAGGGCTGAAAAGTTGACAGTCTGTGTTTTTCTATGTGTTTCTACTTTATCCAGGTGAGCCTGCTCTCCTTTCTATTCCTTTTTGATAGCATATCATGTCCTCGTAACCTATTTTCTAAGTCTAAATTTAACTTAGCTAAAGTTATACGTATAGCTCAAAGTATCATGTTTTATCTTTTACTCAGTTATCTTATAGCTACAATTGATCCTGACTAAACTGTGCACATTGGTTAGATGTTGACTGTTGTGTTGACAGGCGAGACGATGAAGGGCCATCAGTCGTGGTTTGGACAGTGACTCTCCGAGCTCGTCTCCAGCACGCAGCCGCCGGCGTCGCAGGAGATCCAGGTCCAGATCCCACCGCAGATCCCGCTCTGACTCTCGCTCTCGCTCCTATAACAAAAGAAAGAGGTAAACGTTTGATTTAAAATAGTAAATTTTTAATTTTTATTCAGAATAACTTTTTATAAACTTAGATATAGTTATTAATGTGTATAAATTCCATTACTAGAGTTGTGTAATGGTAGTACACTTACCCAGCAAAGTAGGGATCCAGATTTAAGTACCGGTTCTATCCTCAAGTTTTGTCTTAAAATTTAATAAGTAATTAACCTAACTGCAGCATTATAAATTGTGTTTCATAAAGAAATTTGAAATATTTACTATCTTAATGTTAGGTAAGATTTTATGTTCAATACAGTGGAAAATAACTTTGACCTTTTCTGGCGACAAAAGGTACAAGTTATTTATTGAAATTGTTCAACTTTGCAAATAATAAAACCTTTAATTTTTATAGGTCGAGTTCTTACGATGATAGAGATTGGGAGAAGATGAAACTAAGAGAGGCAGAAAAGGAAAAAGAAAGAGAAAGGAAAAGGAAAGGATTGCCAATTCTTAAGTCCAATCACTTAGCAGGTAATCAGAAATTATAAATCTAACTATTATGTTTCATCATAGATTTGTGCTAAGTAGGGATGGGTCGGTTCAAAATTGTTTGCTAGCTATCGGTTCTTTAGTTAATGTATTTCAGTTATCAATTCTTTAACTATTTCGTTTATCCGTTCTACCTGTTCCATCTGTTCTTTGGTAAATAAAACTAAATAATCGCCAACGTCACCTCGCTCGACCGGATTCGAGATGGTCCAGCCCCCCCTCGGTAAAAAATAATTAAAATTTAAATAAACGAAAAACATATTTTGTTGTTACATACAGTATTTTTTTAAATCATCGTTAAACGCTAGTAATTTAAACAATATTTACCATCTACGAGAGTGAGTGGTTTTAAAGGGCCCCATACACTATGTCCGGACCGCGGCGCAGCTCGCGTCGAAACAGTCCAAAACCAAAATGTGTGGGCGATTTCGAGCCGAGCCGATCCAAGACAGTCCAGTCCGCGCCGGGATCGTAAAGGGCCTTCTGCGCGGATCAGCTCGGACTGGACCGTGAGTCAATTTCCAAGTGTGTGGCGCATCACGGTCCGGGACCGTCTCTCAAACTACTCCCCCTACCCCCCTTACCCACTATCAGACTACTATCCGATTCAAAAAGCAATATACTCGAGTTTGAGCGGGTTCTGTATGCAACTCAGTGAACGTAAAATTATGGCAGTTACATCAAAATTTTCTCCGTTTAATTCTACGTAAAGACATATAAGTCAATTTTTTTAAAGCAAAAAATATATTTTTCCAGGTATGAAGAGTCTAAAAAACACGTTTTTGCGGCGTATTCAAACTAAGGATAAACTTTGAAAATTTCTACAACCTTTAATTTTTGTTGTAGCGCAATGAAATTTTTATGCAATGTAGGTTATACAGTTATGTAACCAATTACTAAGTTTTACAGTGTTAACTTTTTTTAAAGTTGTACATTTTATGAACCAGTGCAATCTTGGAAACGGATGGTCGTAGAATCCCGCGCCGTGGCTTAAACGTATTCATGAGTCCAGATTTTTTAACTAAGTTTATCGAGGATAACGGGGGGGTTTTCCTTGTTTATGGAAGGTGAAAAGTGCAGACTACTCGAACTGAGTAATGAAGGACGAAGCTTGGCAGTATCTGCTTCGAATCACAAAGGAGAAAATCCCAAGTGTGGACATGAACTTTCTGAAGAAAAAAGGGTAAATAGTATTCGGGGTAGTTTTAGAAAAGAACTAAGAAAAATTTGTGAAACCGGGAAAAGTGGTGCGTTCGCGGATGAAACCCATGCACCAACGTTGTGGTATTTTGAACTCTTGAAATTTACCGTGTGAAAATTTCATAATTTATTATGCATTTTAATATAGAGGGAAACAATGTTATAGCGCCCCAAATCATGTTACTTTTTCAGGTAGTTTGGCGATCACACTGAAGAACTGTTGTATTAATAATAATTAATTAATTATGTTATTACCCTAATTTGAAGATAAATATTTTTCATCAGAACTTCTCAAAAGTCAAACTAACTTGATCAAGCACTATCACTGCCGCTGCAACTTGCATCGACGAACTCATATTTCCAACTGAGCAACGAGGTGAAGTGAGTGGAGTCACGAGCCCGGACCGTGGAAAGTAATACAAGTGTGTGGTGAAAACCTTCCAGTCCCGGACCGCGGTCCGGGACTGTAGTGTATGGGGCCCTTAAGGTGTGTGGCTCAGCCAAACACGTCAGTAACCGATCTGGACCTCAAACTACGTCATCTTGAGTCTATTTTTATCGATCCTAATGCATCAGGATATGCTTATCGGTATCCCCCCGATCTTCCGGATTTTTTGAAATCCGGACCACCCTTCCGCCACATTAGTCTGTTCTATCGAGGGTCTACTGTACTTATTATTTTATTTTGATTTTGTATAACAGTTTATGACAGGGTGATTCAAAAGTTGCTATCCATACAAGATTATTTAAATTATTTGAAGGGGTGATGGTGTGTTTTAATCACCTTATAGGCCTATAATACCTCACCTTGTAGCCGCATGTTTTTTACTTATTTTAGACTCTAGAACAGGGGTACGAAATGAGGCTTGCACATTTACAATGAAAAGTAAAAACACTAGGGGTGTGCGAGTATCATTTTTTTAATTCGAGTTGAGTCGAGTTTGTTAAAAAAGCTTGAGTTTCGAGTTCAGTATTATCGTATGACACTGAAAAATTAGCACATTTTGGAGTTTGGTTAAACGAGTCTTTTTGTTCATGAGATAAGGGTTTAAACATACTAATAAATAAGCATTTTGCCAATTTTGTAATCAAAAATTAAATTGGATACTTTTAAAACTTTTACCACCACTTTTCTTTATTAAAATTATTAGAATAGTTGATTTTTGTCTGTAGCAAAGTGTCCAAAGAACTTTTTTTAATAGGAAAACTTTCACTCCACTGCAGCCAAGACGTTTTGATGATGGCCCATTATGGAATCATTAATCCCTAAATCAATTCATTATCTTACAAATTATGCCTTAGAGTAATTGCTCTGAAACAAAAATTCAAAGGATTTTTATCCTATTGGATACAAAACTGACCACCACTTTTCTTTATTAAAATTATTAGAGATATTTTGAGAGCTGTAAAAGTGAAAATAATTTTCACCCACTGGTAGGTTAAAATTTAAATAATTTATTATCTTACAAATTATGCCTTAATAATTGCCTGAAACAAAAATTCAAAGGGAACATGAAAATTTGGTAGGTTAAAATTTAAGAATCCTGCAGGGAACATTTCAAATCCCTATCCATATTGCCTTTATCCTAAATGTACATTTTTGAATTGTGGTGTTTTTTAGGGCTAAGTGTACTATTGTCAAGAACATTAATCAATAAAATACAAGGAACAACATTTTAACCCACCAAACTACCAAAGGCTTCAACTATACGATAAACTTCCTATTTAAGCCGGTGAAAAATTATTTAATAAACCAGACAATGTTAAAAGTTACTGTACGACAAAATTCAAAACTAACCTATAAAAACTTTCTTGCTCAAAATTCATTTTATAGCATTGCGGAATTTATGAATATTTAAAACTAAAATAGTACTGTTATTTAATTACGATTAGAGGTCTTACTTGTGGTATATAGTATATTTTATTATTGTCAACAAAACAATCTTATTGTAATTATTTTGACATTAAACGCATCGTTGTTGTTGTTTCCAGAATCTATACAAATTACATTGTATTTTATGGCTTAATAACAGGAGTACGACTGACAAGCATTGTGTTGTTTATTTGACAATGACAGACAATACCTGCGAATATAAACAGCATCACGTGATCAGCTTGAAATGTTTGCGATCAAGAGTTGAAGTTCTCGACTTAAGCCATTGTTAGAAGGCAGTAACGGGGATCAAAACTACCGTATATACTTGAATCTAAGACGCGCTTTATTTACCATATTTTAGGCTCTAAAATAAGGGTGTGTCTTATATGCGGGTGCGTCTTAGACTCGCACAATACGATAAAAATATTGAGTTAATTTGAAGAGTTACAAAAACCCTCAAAACATCGACAAAAACATTCAGATAGGCCACGAGATGTAGGAAACACAACAGGGTTGCATTGCCTGTTTTGAAGAGTGGAATGAAAGACTTTTTTGTGACTAGAGCCAATAACTAATAAGACAATAAAAATGCAATATACTAACTCAGTTTATCTAAAGCAGTTTATTTTACTGGGATTGATAAGATTTAATACCCACCCATGTTTTTGAGTATCAGCAAAGGCCCGCCCGACTTTCAAGTACCGTTATCTGGTTGCTTAGAATAAAAAAAAACACATATGGATTAAAAACCTGGACCTAAAATATCAAATGAATTATTGGTTCCTGGAACCGATGTTTGCCGTGTCGGTTATCGGTTCTGGCAAGAAACAGTGGAATCGAGAATCGGACCCAACACATGCCTAGGACTCGGGAATCTAGCCAGGATTAATTTGTACAAAGACAGTTTTGTTCTCTGTTTTAAGTAGAAAACTAGGCCCAAAAGTAAATGGACAAAAACAAGGTTGATTTATTGTACTCTATTGTTATCAGCTTGGATGGTCATAACTGGGGCGTGTAGCATGTGCAAGACAAGAAAAACAAGTAAACAGCCCCCCTCTCCTCTCCCCCATGCATTGCAAGATCCCCAAGGTGTCTCTTACCTCTCAATGTGTTGCTGCTATTCTCTACAAACCTTGCTGGATTGTTTAGAAAGGATAGAACATAAGTAAGAAAGTTGAGTTGAAAAGGAGGGGCATGAGTTGACAGTGTGGTGAGGAAAGGAAGGGGCTGGCAAATATAATCAATTGCATTTGTTGATTTTCAGTATGCAGTACTACATTGTGGATTGGTCATTTGTCCAAGCTGGTGCAACAAGAGGAGTTGTCCGATACATTTGGAGAGTTCGGTGACATTGTCTCCATTGACTTAATCCCACCTAGAGGTTGTGCTTTTATCTGTATGAATAGAAGACAGGATGCCTACAGAGCTTTGCAAGACCTGAAACATCACAAGCTACAAGGGAAAGCCATCACAGTAAGTTAAATGATGGACTGCTATTACCGTACAAGTTCTATTTATGCTCTTTAATAACACCGTACACCGTATCTCTCTAACCCAAGCCAGGATTGATGATGCCAGAGTTCTTAAAGTGTTAACATTTTAGAGATACAATTTAAAACATAGCGGACACGTAGCCATAAGTGCTACTGTGAATCTTACTGAATTTCCAATAAAACAGAAGAAGTTTTCATTTGCCTATTTTAAATAAGACGAAATTCCTTTATACACTATCCCCGTAGTCACCACTTACATTAATTTTGTAATTTTTGAGGTTGAGTGGCAGAGAAGACTTTGTAATCCTAACTTCGCCTTGTTAAACAAGACAAACTTTATCTTTGTACTTTCTGTATCCAAAGAAACATAGGCTAGTAAATTATGTAACAGCTTAACACTTTCACTGCGATTGACATGTTGAAACATGAAAATTGCATATGTTTACATGCAAATTGCACGGATCCCATAGGCATCCGTAGCAGTGATAGAGTTAATCTATGCCCAGTGCTCTGAATGTCAAAGTGCAGATTGTAAATAATTAAACCGAAATTACTTTAAAACGGTAGGTTCTAGAGCAACGGGAGTTGTTTTTATCGATTAAGAGAGAGTTCCGGTGCCGGGACGGGATTGATATCATTTCCTGAAACCCTCCCCCTAGTACCAAAATTTCAGGACGGGAAGTAAAAACTGCTGGTGTTTTTCCACCGAAATTCGTGTTTTGTACTTCCAAGTATTTTTGTCGTGAGTGTGTCATAAAGGGATGTCAGGTGAGTGAGAGTGGTCTATTTATAGCTCATCGGCACAGAGTTTCCGTGTAAGGTCACCCCTCACTTCCGCGCCTCACGTAGTGAGTCACCCTCCTACTGCACTGTGCTAATGCGCAGTGTTACTACAGTACTGTACTGTGTTGTGGATACATACTACACATATATTTTGATCCCGACATTTAATTGCAATAATATGGACTGCATTTGTATGCAATATTAATTTTACCGTGTTTTTTTTTGTAATTTCAGATTTAATTAGGAAAATCTGAACAGGCCACAGCCCCAATTAGTTCGGATTTGAGGGGTTCCACTGTAAATATTAATTTTGAATTAAAAGTAATAATTTATTTATTTTCATTCTAATTTGTTTTTGATGTTTCAGTTGGCGTGGGCTCCTGGTAAAGGAATGAAAGGCAAAGAATATAAGGACTATTGGGAAGTAGAACAAGGAGTCTCTTACATACCTTGGAGCAAAATTTCTAGAGATGTTGATCTGGAGTTGTTGGAGGAGGGTGGAATGATCGATGAAGAATCATTTCCAGAGTGGCTGAAAGGTAAAGACAGGTTTAAACCCTTTGTATACATAAAACTTTACAAAATAAGCCTAATTTCAATCTTGTCAACTTTGGGAACATGCAGTGAGCTGTAATAAGTAGTTTTTTGGACCTATAGAGATAAAGTCTGGAAATTGGTGTGGTAGCAGAAAGTCTGGGATTTTATGTACAAAATATATATTGAAACTATTGGATTAATGATATATTTTGAGATAAAGCTATTAATGTAAAAAGGCCTTTGCTACAATACATACAGTGAGCTACAAGGGGTGATAACTACCGCTTTTATTGTAGCCAAACCAACCATTCAGGTGCTGCTAGTATGTATTATATGATAGGCTTATGATAATTAGACACATTTTACAATGCTTAAGCTAGCATTTTAGCTACATTATTAGCTACTAGCTGATGTACCCTTTCTTTGCACGGTAGTGTTTAATGTTATAGTGTGGCGATACAGTTAATAATACTGATGTATTTCAGTTCCAATTGTGTTATTTGTATACATATGCTTTCTTTTAATAAGGTTTTGATGTAAAGTTCAAATAAAAGATAAGAAAAGGATTTTAGAGAGAATTATATTATTAACAAAAGTTAGTGTGTTTTTAATCATTTCATCTTAAACATAACATAAACAAATGAAACATAGTTTTCAATAATAATTAACTATCATATGTCATTTTAATACACATATGATTTAAAGACAGTACTCAAACATCTCCCCTTTTTAGTTAAACTTCGTCCTGGAAGCGCTTCACAGGTTTGACTAATCTTCCTGATCTGGTTCTGAGTTCCATACCCGTTGCACATTTGTTTGTACCACTTGAGGATCTGCTTTTTTCATTTTGTGAGTTGGAGAACAGTCTTGTATTGTAGTGGACCTCAATTGCTTGTAGAGGATGAGAGTCATGATGGTTTTCTTCTCCCCTTGTTAGAGAGAGAGGAATCGAAGTGGTAGTTTTGCATTTTGAGGGACCTTTGTAGGGGATCAAATGGTAGCGGTTTCGACAAACTGTGTTTTTGTCAGACTTCACCCAGTAAGATCGAGGTTCTCTAGCCAAGCTGGTTACCACACCATCACGTTGTAGATCTTGGATCCAAACCCTGTCTCCGACTTTTAATGGAGGTAGATCTTTTACTCCATTGTGTTTGTCATATTGGTTTTTTATGACGCTCTGTAAAGTTCTTCCTTTTTTCTCAGTTGAGAAAGATCAGGTTTTTCGTTGAGTTTCTTTGGTAATATCGGTAGATTATCACGAAGAGTTCGATTGAACAGAAGTTGAGCTGGGCTTAGTCCATTGTGGGTCAAAGGTGTGTTGCGATATGATAGCAGAGCTAGGTAAGGATCTTATTTGTTTTTTTTTTAGGGTGCACTTAGCAATTTTTACAGCAGCCTCTGCAGACCCATTGCTTTGATGGTGTCCTGGGCTACTTGTTTTCAGTGTAAAGTTGTACTCTTGAGAAAACCTTTTAAACTCGTTATTTTCTAGACAAGTGTATTGGGAAGCAAATTGAGTTCCACAATCTGACCGTAATTCGTAAGGTATTCCGTGTCGGCTGAACGTTGATTTGCACTTTTCTATTACCTCAGCTGAAGATAGAGTTTTTAGTGTAGCTATTTCAAAGTATCTTGAAAAACAGTCTGTTAAAACCATAAACCATTGTCCATCAGTTTTAAACAAATCGATTGCTGCTTTTTCCCATGGGCGAGATGGCATTTCACTTGGAATAAGTGGTTCGTGATGTTGGATTTTGAATTCTGTACATTTAGGGCATTCATTCACTGTCCTTTCGATGTCAGCCGATATTCCTGGCCACCACATACTGCCACTTGCTCTCTGTCGGCATTCCCGGCGAAGGCAATCAGGAATAATTAAGCGATCACCTTTAAGTAAAAGACCATCACAAAAAGAAATTTCGTGGCAAACAGGATAGTAAGGTGATAGTGAAATTGGTATTTTTGATTTTTCGGGCCATTGGGTTGAGCAAAAGTTGTGAATTTTCCTAAAATTTGGACAAGTCTGTTGAATTAAAGCTGAAGGTATCTGGAGGTTTTACATTTAGGGAAACTGTAGGTTCATTAATTGACTGCGCCATGATGTAAAGTTCAAATAAAAGATAAGAAAAGGATTTTAGAGAGAATTATATTACTAACAAAAGTTAGTGTTTATAATCATTTCATCTTAAACATAACATAAACAAATGAAACATAGTTTTCAATAATAATTAACTATCATATGTCATTTTAATACACATATGATTTAAAGACAGTACTCAAACAGGTTTAAATACAAAACTCCAAAGACTTGGTTGAGTTTAATGTTATAGTGTGGCGATAAAGTTAAATTTTTGTTTGCTGCTAGCTATGCCAACTATGTTGTAAATGTAGACAATAGACATAGTACCAAGCTTCCCCGTGGGGAGTCAGCAATGAAGCCATATTTAGTATTTACTTGTATTTACAAACAATGGGGAGTTTTGTTAATGCAGATCACTAGGGGTGCACAGGCCAGACTTTTTTAAATTCAACTGGGAATTTTGTAATTTTTAACTGGGAAAACTGGGAAAGATGCGTGAATTTTTATTATTGATCTTGCTGACAACCCTGAATATAGCCCAGCCAAGATGGAACTAAGTAACAATTTCACTGTGTACAAAATAAATTGCATACCAAACACTTAGCTATTCACAATACCTACAAGGTTTATGTACCAGATTTATAGTATCCCACAACCCTATCTAAAGTGTTATTAAATAATAAACACTTCTACTTATTACTGCAACAATTACTTATTTTACACGACTAATCATAACACAACACCAAACTCATCGTGTGATTTATCAAACAAAAGATTGCTGTAGAAAGTGATTATAGGAATTAATTTCAAAATCTAATTATGGCAGAATCACTTACAGAAAGGCAGAGGAAAACTAAGGATGAAGAAGCACAAAGGTCCCAGAGTTCATCGCAGGCGGAAGATGATGACATGTCAAGGAGTGGAGAGCTCGACATCCCGGTGCCAGCCCCGACTCTGCCAGGCTTCATCCCCCTGCCTGACGGACCTCAGCCAGACCACAAGGTCAACCAGCCTCCACCCAACATGCCCCCCATGATGGCAGCCGGTCCCCCTCTGAGTATGATGCCTCCGTTTGTTCCTCGTGAGTGTATTGGTAATAGTATATCCATGTTTTGTTCAGCATGTGTAGTGGTGGTGGTAACAGACGTAGGCATGGTTCCCACTGGACCGTGAAAACGGGAATTAGCCGTGAATTTTGTGAACCCTGAAAAAACCGTGATTTACCCGTGAGTTTTGATTTAAAACCTTAAAAAAGTAAAATTTTATTAAATAAAAATCTAAAACGTGGAAATATTGATGTTTTGATCAAATTTGTTAATGTAATTAGAGCTGTGCGGATCCTGGATTTCCGGCACTGGGACGGGATTGATATCATTTCCTGAAACCCTCCCCCTAGTACCAAAATTCCAGGACGGGAAGTAAAAACTGCTGGTGTTTTTCTACCGAAATTCGTGTTTTGTACTTCCAAGTATTTTTGTCGTGAGTGTGTGCTTCTGGTGGAAATAAGATAAGGAACTAGTGGCCTAGCAGTTCAAAGTAAACAACCCCTCTCCCCCTCCTTCCGTTCTGAGTGCATTTTCAATGGAGACCGGCAGCCACTGTCAGGTTGGCTAATAACAATCTCACAGAAGAACCAAACATCCATTTTGTACTCGTAGTCAATTTTTTACAGTATAAGACTGCCTAATTAAAAAATTAAATTATGGAACTTTAGATAAAACGAATTTTGGGCAAGATAATTTATGAGTTTGGACTGGAAGTTTATTGTATAGAATTCTCTAGGTAGTTCTTGGTAGTTCAATATTGTATTTTATTGTTTTAAAATGTTCTTAAATCCTACCAATTATTCTAATTGCAATTTACAATGTAATGATAAATAGGGATGAACTAATCCATAATATGCCATTTTCTTAATAAAATAAACCTTTGATACTTTGCTAGACAAAGTCAATATGGTGATCCCAAGACAGTTTTTCTATAAAAGGCCTAAAAGTCTCTTGAAGATGCCATTAATTGTTATATTATGATTACTATCGTCTTGCAAATGACTGCCAGTACTAAAACTGAAGTTAATATAACATGTTTTGGACAAATTTGTATTCAAATCAAGTAAAATACTACACAACTGTTGGTTTTCAATAGGGTTACCAACTCTAAAAACATTATTTGTTGGACTTATTTAGTTTGGACTTCTAGCTTGCACTGCAAACTGTAATTCAAAACTAGCCACTTAGTAACTGAAATGGGAGATGAGATAAGAAAATAACAAACACACTACACTCATCAAAGCCAAATCCCACTGTATCATATGTATACAGAGAAAATGCTGTGATTGGTTATGTAACCCCGGCCCTATGTGGTTGCCTAGCAACAACTAATGACATAGTAGCCAGCTAATAAGGATCCAGCTGTCCCACACTGATGCAACCACCAGCCTTCCCCTCCTGCTCACACACAGCAGCTGCTGTCTTCCCCTCTCTGCCTTCCTTTCTCTTTCCTTATCCTTTCCACCTGTCTTCTCTTTCTTGCCTTCACCCCTCATCTCTGTGCGCTGGTAGCTCAACAGGCTCATTCCTTCTCTCTCACTCCTTACATTAGCCAACCTCATTGTGATTTATGATCCTTTTGTGATTCATACTCCCGACTCTCCCCAACTGTTTTTGCTATGTTTGGGGCTATGTGAGTGTTATTAATGAGTGAGTGTTGTTAATGGGTGAGAGTGAGTGGGTTATGTAATAGTTGTGGTGTACTTTGAGAATTTTGATTTTAAAACTGCACGGTGTTGTGAGCCACAAACAACGGATTGATCACACACAAAAATAATTTGATTGAAGAAACTCAATTTTAGTTAATATTTCTTTAATATGTCTATTTGCCAGCTTTTCCCGTTCTCAAATCCTGGATTTTTGCAAAATCCCTCCCGTTCCCGTCCCGGACCCCAAATTCTGCTCCGGCACAGCTCTTTATTCAAATATCAATAAACACAACATTAAATTATATTTACGTGTCTTATAAATTATAATATAGCTAATTCAAACTTAAGACTCAGGTCTAATGTTTTTAATTTCTGGTTAATCAGATAGATGAAAAGGCCCACAAGGGACGTGTGACTCAGGTTACTTGTTCCCACTAGTATAGTATTTTTCCTTGTATTGAAGTCGGTTGGGTCTAGTAGTTACAATATAGATAGGATGAGGATATTCACTTGACAGCTCAAACAAGAGTCAGGTATGAAAACTGACGTAGACCCCAGTCAGGTACACAGTTTTGCCCCCTACAGCCTTGTTGACTGATAAGACCACCTCACACCCACAGAGATCCAACCCTATTTTTTGCCTTCACTAATCTTCATGGTCCTCTCAGTTTGTTCATCTTCTTGCCTTGTTTCGTGCTGTGTTTTGAAAGGTGACATCATAGCATACTGATACTGAAGAATAACAAAATGAAATAATGTGTCCCTTTCCTCCCACTCTGCTCACCATCCTTGCCTACCCCCTTGTTCCTTTCCACTCTTTCTTGTTGTTGTTCCACTATCATAGTTATTCATCATTCTCTCTTGATTCAAACCCCACCTACTGCCCTTATAGTTGCCACTTCCACGATGGAGATGTAATGAATTTAAATTACTTAAGTGTTGACAGTAGTATGTTATAATTCGTACCCATTATTGTATATTTTATGCTTTGTAGTTAGACTGTAAAAAGGCAAGTTACCATTATATAACCTGAAAAAATGTAGTTTTTATTCCCTGTTTAATTATTTGATTATTTGTGCGGTTAAACTAAACCGTGAATTTCAGTATGGTTGGACCTGGAAAACCGTGAAACACCCGTGAATTTTATTTTTGGAAAAGAGTGGGAACCCTGCGTAGGGTAAAGGGTTTTTAGGTTACACTGTTATGTTTTATGTTAAGTTTTTTCTCATCTAAAGACGGAATCATGTCACATATTCTGAAACATTGTACTTAACGCTCACAAAAACAGTCATTAATGTCCGAAATATTTTTCAAATATTGACATTTACTTACAGTACTTATTTTATTATCAATCACCGACTTCTAAAAAAAGTTTCGGATTCAAGTCCCAGTTCGGTCCGCAAATTTGTCTTCACATTTCTTTAGTATTAAAGCGTTTATTTATGTATACTAGGGATGGGTCGGTTCTCTGATCCACTGGTTGTTGGACTAAGTACCAGGGACCAAGAACAGATCGATAAAGTTGGTTCTTTGATCCGATTTAACAACAAGTACCAAGCAACTCTAACGACCGTATAAACTACTAAAATACAGGCAAAATGAAGGTTAAAATTGGGTTTTTCGTTATAGCTCTTAAACGAATAAAGATACAAAATTATGTATAATACAAAAAATGTTTATATTAAAGTTGTTTTTACAATGATATGCAACATGTAACTTATTATTTAATGGTTTTTAGTTTTTACTTATTTATGATAAAAGCAACTTCAATGTTTACATCGCTTTTGACGTTAGAAATGTTTCCAAAACATAATTGTACGACATACCAATGAAAAGCTCGTCAAATTCTGAGAAACAATATAAATGCCATATTTTTAATCGAATTGATAATTTCACCACAAAGAGTCCTGTAAAAGCTTACGCAATTTACGTTTATAGCTCTAGTTTTGTAACGGGCCAACAAATGAAAAAATTGTTTTGTCAAAATGTCGAGAATTGTCTTCTGTTTTAAATTATGCACAATATGACGCACCTTTGTATTTAAAAATCTCGAGTTTTGACCCCGTGAGTTTCAGTATTGACACACACGTGAGTTTTGACACACCCTGAATACTGAGAATTTTAAATAATTATCCCGAGATTATTACTATTGTATTCCTCTAGCACTTACTAATGAAAATCTATTTTAAGTCAGATCACATGATCCATTTTCCTAGCTGAGAAATAGAACTTATTTTCCTTGGGTATGATGGAATGGAACTAAAAACACAACCTATGTTTTAATTTAAATAGCGACACTACTAAAACAAAATAATTCAAAACAATGTGGATCTTAAATGTTTGAATAAAAAATGAATAGGGAATGCTTCATATCTGATAAAAATTTAAAATAAACAAAGTATCCTCTAAAATTTTTTTTTAGTTTTGAGGGTTACCTAGTGCAGACATGGCTGTAATTCTAGGCTCTTAAATAAAACACTGTTTGTTTTACTGTCTTTGTTCACTAGCACCAGCCGCACTGCCTTTTCTTCTGTATTCAAAATGCTCTTTCCGCTGATAGTAGTCGCCACAAATGCTCGCTTCGGCCATTCCAATTCTAATAATTAGGCAATCTCAGTTTGTGACATGTTTTCCTTGATTCTGGCACTTATCCTGTTGGATCTGCTTTCATCTTCCTTGTTTTTGTTTTCCAAATCTATATGGGTGCTCACTGATCAAACAGGTTTTGTCATATATCTTTGACATTTTCCAACCGTTTCCTTGTCCCAATCGCCTCTCTCATCACTTTCTTCTTCTTCTAGTTTGAAGTGAGACAGAACAGTGATTAAGCTTTGTAGCTCTTCACTATTCTTTTTAATCTTGAGCTTTGTTGTAGGGTTATTCCGGGCCAGCGATAATAGTTCCTCTACATTTTTAACCAGATTAAGCCAAAGTTTCCTTCTCGCTTTCCTGGCTTCCTGTACTGACTGCGGAGATTGTTCAGCTTTTCTTTTCTTTGTCCCTGCCCTCTGTGCACCTCTATCCAAGGACATAGACCTCTGTTGTGGAGGTGACCTTTCCAGCAAATTACTTCTTCTAAAAGGGTTTGCCTTGTTTTCACCTGTATGTACCTCTTCTGTAGTTTTCTCCACTTCCTCTTTTCTGTATAGCAATTGATGGCCTCCCCCAGAATCCATGAGGCCAGCCCCGAAGGGAGTGAATTATCCAGCTGATCTGCCAGAATACCACCTAGGCAACTTTTCCAAGTTCATTTTGTCCATCGCTTCTACATTGGTTTCTCAATCGGGGTTTCCTTCCCCTATCCCATGTCTGGGCGTAAGTGCTTCAGCCTTTTGCATTATTCCAAAGCCTACTGCCAGGGACGTTGCTGTTGTTGTGCAACCAACCTGGTTATACTGACCAGTTTATGTACTTCACTTCAGTCTTGTCTAGAGCCGACTTTGACCTATTTCCAGGGACGCTGTAGGTGTTGTTCAGCCGCCATCCTGGTTGCACAGGGCTCCTCCTCCCCATTAGTGCTGGGCTTGCCACCGGCAAATTAAGAAGCAAGAATTATCAGAGTTCGGATAATTGGAGTTCTACTGTAGTAGGTAACATTACTAGACTGCTGTGTTATATGTTGGGAGATTGATAGAATATTGATTTGTTAATATTTTTCTAGGTTTACTTGGGCCAATGGGTATGGCCATGGGTCCAGGCCTGATGCCCAACGTTCCACTTGGAGTTCCCCCGCCTGGCCTCATGGGTAATCCTTTGATGCATCAACAAATGATGGGTAGAATGCCTCAGCCTGTCGGATCTCCTTTTAATCCACCACGTGAGTATATTTATTACATCCCAATAGCATGTCTCAGTGTCTCCAGGTTAGACTATATCATTAAGTTAGACTTTAGACTTTTGAAGTTATTTTTATTCTCACTAAGATGTACACGATTTGTGAAAAATGTACATGATAAGGAAAATAGTCATAAGAGTCAGAGTTACTCCTCCCAGTATTAATTAGGGTTTGCAAGGTGTTATTTCTCCTTTATTATGAAATGTAATATATGTTAAAAGCACTTGCAGTGGGTAATTATTTGTGCCCATAGTACAAGCAATATATTACCTATATATACCTAACAATATATTTCGGTGAACAGCACCATAAATATTACATTAGAATATTATTTATTTTATTTCCTTATTTTTGTTTTATAGATTGTGTTCACTAATATTTAGACAATACAGTTTTCTCATATTTAAATTTTGTCTTCACCTGAATTGTTTTTTAATTTCATTTACTTGTCAGGGCTGCCTTACGAATAATTAATCAAAGTGAAATAGTCTGCTTATAAGCCCCTATTTTGACAAATTTACGGCCTCTGAAGCACAAGGACTTATTACTGAATTTGCTCAAATGCAGTGTGTGACAGAGATGTTTACCACACAAGATCAACCCAACTCCTAACTCTGGTTGTTAGAACCTAATGTGGTCTGTGGCCTAGACACTTACACAGTCAATTTATTTGACTCTTGCATGTGCCAAAACATATTGGATGCGGTCTGTTGGTAAGGTTTGGTTTGCACCAGATGTAAACAGCAGGAGGCAGATGTATGTCAGATGTGCCCATATATGGTACTAAGGGTTGTTAAAGTGTTACAAATCACACTGGAAGAGAAAGGGTAGTGGTGATTTGCATGAGTCAAAACAAAATATTTGTTTTGCTAATATATATTTGATGTTTTCTTGGTGTTAATACCAAAAATGTCCTTGAGGAAATAAGACAGTCTATTGGTTAAGATTAGAGGTGTGCGAGAGCAGGTTTTTTAAGGTTGAGACGAGATCGAGCAAGAATCAGCCAAAATCTTGAGAATCGAGACAAGAAATTTTAATTTTGATAATTTTTCCGCTTTATTTCTTTGTTTTTTGCTATTATTAAGTAATTTGCTTAATTGTTATAAAATATGGCATTATTGTAATATTGAAAGTGTAATGTGTTTTATTTTTTTCTGAGTGCTCTTATAGTTTAAGTATTGTACACATAAATAAATGTTAGTCCAGTTTTGATTACCAATAATTATGTAATTTATGTTTTATTATTCTTTTACATTAAAACGAGTGAAAAATATAATGTCAAGCTGTAGCTAGATAGGCATAAGCTAGACCTCACTAACAGGAAAATAACCTAAAACATTTCAAGTCAAATAAAAAATTTAACTTACCTATGCCTACCAGAATATTTTAAACTAAAATATTAAGGTTATGACATAAAGATTATAGATATTCAGTTAATTGTTAATTATTGTTCCCTATTTCACCCTATCATATCAAGTTTCAGTTAAACCGGCCTACTAATACCATAACTTGTACTCACAATCACAGAGTTCTAATTTGAGTTTGTAAGGCTGTAACACTATAAAACATTAAAATAAACTTGATAGTGTAGTAAAATATGCTCTATGTATATTTCAAGTGTTAGAAAAAACAACTTGTATAACTAAAAATGAGTAAATCAACAAGCTGAGCTCACGTCTTCTCCCAAAATATATTGTGAGGTTAGGTTCTGAACATACTGACAAATGAGCGTTCTCCCGTTTTTGTGATCAAAAATTGGATTGGTTACTATTCAAAACTTGTTTTAAAACCATTTTCTTTATTGCAATTCTAAAACCTTAATAAATTACTAATTACCATACATCATGTTTGAGGCTTTGTAACACGACAAGTCACGAAACGAAGTACTAACAGACGACACAATAATGGCCGCGCGTAATCAGTTAGTAATATTTGCGATAGATCAAAAATCGAAACACTCGAACTTAACTGATGTTCCGATTACTGCAAATAGAAAACAATAACAAATATTGCAACTATCGACACTTGCGACTATTGCATCTATCAATTTAAGTTACTAGTTTTTTCCAGCTGTTTTTTTTATTGTAAATTTATTCCTAAATATTTAAAAAGTTTATTTTAATTGTTATTTTCTCTCTAAATTAAGTGTTTACATTGTGTTCTACATACATTTATGAAGATTTTGGTGTAAGGAACATAAAGACCAGTTTTTTGAAAGATGAATAAGTTACAGTTCAAAATTTCATGAAGAAAAAGTGAGGTTAAAATTGTTTTGTGAAATAAAGTTTGTTTGCATTTTAAACAAACAAATGTCCAAAATAGTTTGATTAAATTGAGGAAGATCCACCCCCCGAGGTTTTCCAGGGCAACACATGGCAGAGAAGTCTTCAATATGTTTGGCTGCCAAACTATCCAGAAATGGATCTCCTGGCAATTGGATTACATACTATACTCTTTTGTAAATGCCTTATGATAAATAAATAACTAGTTGTGTATGCTACCTGTTATTTGCCGGCTGGAGGCCATTTTGTGGCGTCGACCGCCATCTTGACAAGCTTGTTTACTTCGTAATATAAATATTGCATCATCCTCTTATCTCCTCCGTTCTCAGTCCCTACTGGACATCGATGTTACCTAATACGTTGTTCAAACTGCTGGCACTTAATATTTGGAACAAATCTTCTAGTTTACAGCGAAAATCGTGTTTAAAATAACTTCTAGTCAGTTTTATGGTATAACAAATTTTGACGGTTTTCATTTTTTTCTCGTCTCGATCTTGAAATCCCTCTTCACCTCTAGTTAAGATGAAAATTGGATACAAATCAAATACTGAAATCCTTTTGGTGTCATTACCTCATTGAGTACAGATTTAATTAAGACAGAACCTTTGAGATGTTTAAGAATATTGTATGACATGGTCTAATTAACATAACACGTTTGTTTAGCGGGTGTTGGCATCTTAGGAGGACATCCACAGCTGTCACAAATCCCACTGCCAGGATCTCAAGACAAGGGTAAAGGTCTCGCAGGCGAAGTGCCTACATTCTCGGACCCTCTCTTACAGATACCCTTCACGTTACCACCTCAACTACAGATGCCACCTGGTATGTAGTGTTTGTTGTACATTTCTTCATAATGGAACATTAGTTTTTATAATATATCAGTTTTAACATTTTTAGTCATTTTAGGAAGAAATAAGAGCATGTTGCGGCAAGAGCCTCTATACCTTTAATCAACATTGCAAGTACTGAAAGAAGAGCCAAACATAGCCATAGCATATAAAGGTTGTGTGGGCATATCAAAGGTCTTACAGTGCTTAAAACACTGCAGTGAAACATGATCAACTTCGTTTGAGCCTGCTTTGCAGAATATAAGGTGACATGCGCAGATAAGTCAGTAGGGCAAGACAAAGAGACAATACACTAGGGTCACTAGTTCAAAGCCTGGATAGATATCAATAAATAAGGTGTTTTACTATCTAAAAAATGTATTTTTGATCTAATTTGTTTGCAATTTTGAATAAACATTTATGTCACTGTAGTTAATGGACAAACTCAAAGTTAAACAAACTGTATTTAAGTGTCATAATTGCTTATTCCAGTGGTGATAAAAACCACTATTTGGGTTAATTTGACTGAAATTTCGCTTGGATTCACAGCAGGGCTAGATTTCTTCTGCTATTTAGGAAGCAAGCAGTTGATCAGTTTCTTCCCCAATTACTAGCGGGCAAACCGGAGGCTCAGATTTCTGAGACTCATTTACCTCAT
Source organism: Matsumurasca onukii (assembly GCA_018831715.1). Classification (NCBI taxonomy): domain Eukaryota; kingdom Metazoa; phylum Arthropoda; class Insecta; order Hemiptera; family Cicadellidae; genus Matsumurasca; species Matsumurasca onukii. The sequence goes on from CM032059.1 coordinate 89,317,695, forward strand.
AAAGATTAATTTGTTAAGAAGAGTATTGTTTTGATAGACTGTACATTCAAGTTTAACTTTGAGGTACTTTATTTTCAGGTATGAGCTTAATGACCCGAGCACCAATGAACGAAAAGTCTATTGATGATTCCAACGAAAGCGATTCAAAAATATCCAGCCCATCAAGGTGAGAGTTCTTTGTTTGAAGTTGTTGATGATTGTTGTATCGGTAAATACTCAAATTTGATCTGACCTGATCGGTATAGCTCAAAATTTGATAGAGCAATTTGCCTTAGGTATACTGGTGATTTCAACGCGGGCGTTAGCGGGAGACAAGAGATCTCCGCGAACGGTATCAAAGTCATGATTTCGTCGCAGGCGTTAGCGGGAGTCAGATATCGCCGCAAACGGTATCAAAGTCGTAAATTGTACGCCTGCGTTAGCGGGAGTCAAGAGAAGGCCACGAATAGTGTCGAAGTTGTGATTTCAACACGGGGTGTTAGTGGAAGTCAGAGATCACCGCGAATGGTATCGAAGTCGTGATTTTGTCGCGGGAGTCAGAGATCGCTGCGAACGGTATCGTAGTCGTGATTTCAATGTGGGCGTTAGCGGGAGTCAAGAGAGATCGCCACGAACGGTATATTTATTTATTTAATGTTATATTTTGTTTAGATTTATAGGGTTTGTTTGAACGTTAACAAAGGCTTTCTTTATGGATTTTATGTGATTTATAAATGTTCATATTTAATTCATTTAAACTGAATATTAAAATGTATCAAGAAAACTCCAAAATGAGCTTGTTTTTTATTGCGATACAATAATACCCGACTCAACTCGAAACTCAAGCTTTTTTTAACAAACTTGACTAGACTCAAGCTAAAAAATACTTGCAAACCCCTATTTATCACCAATCATTTTATTTAGGTATTTCAGTACAGTAAGTCTAACCTTGCTGTTGCCATTCCCTCTTGTACTCTTGAGGTTGGCGTGAAGTTATTTATTTCTAAGTTTCTATAACCTTAGTGCAGTCAAATCAATACTTTTGCTTTTAGACACTGATTACTCTTAGAGGGTATTTTAAGGTGAATATGGGATGATGGTGAGTGTCATAAATGTTTTAATGGATGATGAGGTGTAGTCTTGTTACAAACTAGGGCCGACTGTTCCCTAGATTGAGTCATTACTTAAAATAGCCCAACGGCTTAGCGTGACTCCCGAACCAGGGGGAATGGCCATCCTGAAAAGTTATCGAACCCGGGTTGATTTGGTGCGAAGCACGCACTATACTACTGAGCTATGGCCACCCCCCATGAACTTAATAACTTAATAAACCATGACAGTAATAACCAATCGTAAGAAGTTTGTGATTCACAATCCAAAGTGTTTTCTTGCACTATCAGTCTCAATCTGCGGCCAGATTAACAACAAACCCCAAATTTTCTATGTATACAAGGTCTAGCTATTAAATTAAGATACAGCTATTAAAAATGAGTTTTTATTTAAAAAGTTATTGACCAATTGAATGCTCCCCTTCTATATTCTTCCCCAGCTGCGCACCGTTCCATTAGTTTTTCCATTGCAAAGTCTTCCTTTTTAAGGGCTTTTAGTAGTTCTGTCGTTTTGCGCTTTGCCTCTTCTATTTTCTTGAAACGTGTTCCTTTTAAGGCAGACTTGATATTTGGCCAAAGAAAAAAGTCGCACTGCGTTGAATTAGGCAAGTACGGCATGTGTTCAAGCACTGTGCCTCTAGAGGCCAAATAACACCTTCCAGATAGTGCATTAAGGGTGGTGGCATTAACCTGGGTAAAGATCCATGACTAGCTTCTCCACAACTCTGGCCGTTTCTTTCAAACTCAATCACATAGTGTTACCAAAACTTGCAAATATCGAAATTGGTTCAAAGTTTGACCCTCAGGAACCCATTTAGTTATCACAACGCCGTTGATGTAAAAAAAATATCAGCATGGCTTTCCGGCCACCTCTTCCTAATTGTTGCTCATCTTTAGTGCTCTCTATGCCTTCAGAAAACCGTTAACACCCTTCAAAAGCAAGCACTATTCACTATATACGTTAACTTTTACACAGACAGGGGTTAAACATGTTTAATCAACCTTTCTTAACAACTTTTAGCACTTAGCCAGAGTTGTTCCAATTTTACCAGAAATTTCAGATAGATCTGTTGCTTGTGTTTTTCATAAGACATTTTGATAGGCACAACAACAAAACACGTTATTTTCTGATGTCTACAGACAAAAAACGACAATAGTGGTAAAAACTAGAGATGGGCCGATACAAGAATTTCTTCATACTAATATCAATACTGTAATTATGCTCGCGATACTCCTTGATATCGATACCACTCGATACCTTTAAAATGGACCAAAAATAAAACATAACACTTTCATTATAGAAAATCTCTTGACTCCTGCTAGCACCCGCGACTCCATATTGAATTAGCGGATCCGTGGCGAATGGGTAATGCGCGCGACTCCAAAGCTCATCACTCCGGTGTCGCATTGTTCGATCCCCGCAGTCACCACAAGTTATTTGTAATGTGACTAAATGGTGACGCTAAGTAAAGGTCGAGGTTGAGTGGTAGAGAGAAATTGTATTGCGTTAGCTGACTGGGGGAATAACTGGCGGGCATAGGCCAGTAAGACAGAAACTAAAATTACTTTGTTATTTCCCATTCGATTTTCAATATTTATACATTTTTGGAAAGGGAATGAAATACACTAGAAATAGTTGTACTTAATGGTTTGTTGTAAAAGTACTTGTTTTTGAGTTATTCAATTATATACATTTTAAATGGCCGCCATTTTGAATTTTTCTTAATAAGAAGTGACATTTTAAATTTTACCAAAGTTTGGTGAAAATTGATGCATTAGTTTTGTTGTCATAATCATTTGATTAAAAAACACATCCACACTGACAGACGAAGAATGAAGTGCCGGAGGCTCCTGTTTATATGGTAAAATATTATTGTTTTGACCCAAGGAACATTTTTGCACAGTACAGTAGAACTCCAATTATCCAAACTAATTGGGACCGGACCTCATTCGGTTAATCAAATATTCAGATAATTGGAGTTTTCACAAAAAAAGAAAATTCAGAAAAACACTGTTTTACAATATAATAGTATTATTGACTAATTACAAAAGTAAAATACACACATCAGACTTTAAATCGTAGCTTGTCCCAGTCCGTATTTTTCCGCTGAAACTTAGCCCGTCACTCCTTTATCTAGTTGTTCAAAAATTTTAATTTTGTCTGATAACGACAAAACCACACGTTTCCTCTTAGAAGCCATATGATATAATGATACAGTACAATTAAATCATAAATATGTAAAAAAAAATATGCAAGCAACACAAGAAACCGGCACAGACAGATGTAAGTCAACGCTACGACGTCAATAGACTGACTGAGTAAACAAACAAAAGCAGGTGCAGAGTAGATAGACAGAAAGAGTGTCCGCCTGACTGTCTAGTACAGTCACTGCCAATACAAGTAGTGTCTTGTACTGTCACTGCCACTAGTGTATTGTACAGTCACTTGAATCGTAGTTTGAAGAAACAACGTAGCGAGCGGCTCCTAATCATCCTTCAAATTACGTAACAAAACTTTGTGTAATTTCTTTTCTCTAAAAGCGATTCGAATAATTGGCGATTCGGATGATCGGAGTGGAGTTCTACTGTATGTCCAGAGTTGTATGTATATATTTTACATTGTGTTACAATATATTTTATGTAAAATCCCATATATTGATATGTTGAATGATTTTGTCATTTCCATGCGCTGTACAATAATATGATGTCTACAATAAATAAATGTTTTATTGAATAAATATGTTACAACACATATATCTCAATTGTCAATAATTAACTAAAATTTTGGTATCACACACATCTAGATCACATTCAAACATACATAAGTTACACTTATACAGTCTCATTCACTCGAATTTCACCCGTCTGGCCCCCGTATGTCTGTATGTTCACACGGTCTCCCAATCATGTGTCATAAACTCGTCTGAACTATAAAATGCTTCTGCGATCAAAAATTGCTTAAGACGAGCTTTAAATGCCTTCGGCATTGGGGCACACTTAATCGGATTTGGAAGTTTGTTGACGAAATGAACTCCTGCCTGTGAAGGCAAACGTTCATTAGCTACCGTTCTGTGTCTTCCAGTTCGGTAGTTCTCCCTGCCTCTAGTTTCGTGAGAGTGCACATCTATACCTCTTACGAGATCGCATTTTCCTATAAAAAAAAGACAGGTTTCCAAAATATAGAGACAGGGTAGTGTCAACAGTTCTAAACTTTTGAACGCTGGTCTGCACGACTCTCTCCACTGCAGTTTTGCAATTGTTTGCACTGCCTGTTTTTGAAGAATAAAACAAAACCGGAGCTGTCTGCCGACAGTCAGTGCAATAATTCCGTGCGGACTGTAGTGTACGGAAAAATTAATTTATTAATTCTCTGTGTGTGCATTGGTCAAGCTGGCTCTCTGACCACTCCCTCATGGTACCTCTACACTCTCGCTCGTACGAGCGATTGGGGCGAGCGACTCTCGCTCGTGTGACCATCCACACTGTGCAAACGATACGGCGGCTGGCCCGGGCGTAGAAGGCGAGCGGACCCGAGCGGTACTATGGAGGACGTAGTGGTTGCATCAGATATATGTGCGGCAGCTTATTATAATTATGTTGTTACATATTACAAAAAAAAGAAGAAACCGACGGGAATGTTGGTTTCTTTGCTAATCCACGCATCTATAACCTTTTTTTTGTCCTTATGGCATTTATGTTTCGGGTCCCAAATTACTGGTTCCACCTGGTATGCCTCAAGGAAACTTAAGAATAACTCATTCGACATTTCACTCATATCACCAACTCAAACAGCACTAGTGAAATTAACAACGAAACTAACAACAAACTAAATAGACTCGCACTGCATGTACACGAGTGAGCAGGAGTGTGTGGACGGTCTATTCGTCAGCACTCGTCTCGCCACTCGGTGTCACTCGTCTCCTTTGACTTGGACACAAAACCGACAAAATACAGAGCGATGACGAGGCGAGCCGAGTAATCTCGAGCGGTGGCGAACTAGCCCTCAAACTCTCGCATTCGTCCTCGCTCGCCTAGACTCGGCGAGAGTGTAGAGCCGGGATCACAGCGATACAGACTTGCAATGTAAACAATACAGTGCAGTGCTGGCAAGTGCATCCTATTATACAGGATGGAGCAGAGGAAACGCATGCTGTTTTAACCGCTAGTATGTGGCAACAAGTGGGAGTATTTACCTTGAATGAATGTTGGCAGACAGTCCATACAATGCAGTTTCAGTCGGTATGAAAGGTGGACCATAGAATATCATTGTTTTTTGTTGTCGAGCAGTATTTTATAAACGATGATTCTGTAGTAACAGTGTCCGTCAAAATCGTCTGTCATCTTTTCCGTCATAGTTTTACAGTTGGACGTCGAGGTGCAGTGACTGATTGAAATGATGTACTTTGTCGGGTTTGAGCGTTTGGAAGTACTAATTCTGTGATTAAAAAGAGACCACCCGGTCATGCTCTGGGAAATGTAGACAGAGTGAGAGCGGCAGTTCTCGCTATTCAGTAACGATCAGCTAGACGATAGCAGCGCAAAGAGTGTGGTCTTGTAACGGACGAGATCTTTACGGAAGATCTATCTTGCAAGCTAAAATAATTAATATAATAATCAGTAATCTATTTCACTATCTTGTAATGTGCCTGACAGTTCGGGTATGTTAAGTACTTCACCCAAAAGACTTACACTAAACTATTTCTTAACAGGTGTAAAGTAAGAGGAAAAACAAATACTTACTTAGGAAATATAGTCAAGTTGGTTTAGTAATCAGTTTTATTTGATTTCACATATAAATCTAGATAACATCATGTGAAAATCAAATTAGTATGTTATGAATTAAATTGATTCAACTTAGACTTTTAAAATTAATTTGTTTGAGTTAGTGTTATGCCTAATCAAATATGATCATTTTCAGAATATTTAATATATTTAACAGAATATATTTTAAATTTATTTACTGAAATGTTTCAGGAACGATGTTTTAATGGCAATAAATGCTCAGTTTGGACAACCACCTCCACAGTTTTCACCTATGTCTTTGATGAAAATTCCTCCTCCAATGTCAATCCCACCTCCAAGCAAGTCGGAGTATAATGCTGAAGACAAAGATGAACGAGAGAATAAAGATAAAGACTATAGAGACAACTTAAAAGACTACAAAGACAGGGACAAAGAACGTGATAGAGATTATAGAAATAAAAGAGACAGAGACTATAGAGGAGACCGAGACTATAGAGACAGATATGACAAAGATTATCGAGAGCGTGATAAAGACTATAGAGATAAAGACAGAAAGGATAGAAGAGAAAGATCACGTGAAAGAGATAACAATGACAAAAGTGAAGACATAAAAGAAAAAGAGGGAGAAAAAGATAGAAAAGATGACACTTTAAAAGATAGGAGTGACAGAGATAAAGGCAGAAGTAGGGACAGAGATCGAGATCGTGGTAGGGATAGAAAGTGGGGTGATCGAGGTAGAGAAAGAGATCGAGACGAGAAGCGAGGAAGAGACAGAGAGCAAGAAAGAAACAAAGAGTTAAAAGGCAGTGGTGAAAGAGATAAAGGTGGTGCTAATGTGCAAGAAAGGTTGAGATCTCTAGCACATGATCAAGACAGGTAATAGATATTCAATAGTCCAACTACTAAAAATGTCATGAATCCATAATTCCTTGGAACCCTGTATCATATTAAGATCATTAGCTTGTTTTAATTTATTTTGAATTAAACTTTGTTAAAAATTTGTTGGAGCTTTACCCTTGAGTACCGTACATACTCTTATGCAAGCCGCATGCAAATCTAAGCCGCACCTATAAATTACACCTGAATAAGCGGTAAAAAACATTACACCCTGTACAAGCCATACCCCATTTTATGTACCTTCAACGATGAGATAGGCTGTGATTTGCTAAGGAAGCTCAGCGTGATGTTAAGTGGCCCATACACGTTCAGTTTTGACTGTCAGTTTGAATTGATCAGTTAGAACTGTTCAGTTTACTTGACCGCAGTTGCGCCCATACACGCTTAGTTAAACGTCCTCTGTTCAGTTGAAAACGGTGTGATAGCGCAGTGAATATTAAGATTACTTCCTAAAATGGTTTCTGAAGAAGAGTTGTTATTGTTAAGCGCAGTGATGTGTGTTACCGTAAAAAGAACAAAAGGAAGATCTAAAATGCGAACTGTGTGAGCAAAAGACTAGCTTTTGGCAAGATCAAAGTACTGGCATGTCAACTTAATAAATAAACTCAAATTCCACCCAAAATATTGGCCTAAATATTTGACAGTGGACAAGGCCACTATTTTGATCGTGTATCTCATTTTTTTATACTTGATTAAACCAGTTATACTTTAAATTCTAATTATCAAGTGCCAATATCTCCAGAAGAAGATCAGTTATACTTTGTGTATTTTCATGTCCAATTACATCAAAAACTTCCTTATATCTTTATCTTTAAAATGGTGTAAAAAAATCTGAAATCGTATCCCATCTTCAAGTGAAAAGTAACCTATAAAACAACATTAGAAAATTAGGTCACCCACCACCAAATGATGTTATCTATTTCCCTTAAACTTATTCGATTTAATAACAACTAGCCTAGGCAACTATGTATAACGATGAAAAAAGGTCAAATAACCAGAAAACCATGATAGTTCAACTTCAGATATTGTACCATCGTCAACAACAAACTTCCAACCTAGAATAATTTTCATGTTTTTTACTAATATGTTTTGGTTCTTAAAATGCTTATGATATTTTTTACTTTTTTTGTGGTAAAGTCTTAAAAGTCTGTTTCCAATGAGTCCAATCCAGACATTAACTTTGTCCTTGTTTGATTAGAAGATTAATGTACAGGTGAGGATTCTCTACATCATAGCAATGCTCGTTGTGCATAATTATTCAGGGCGTCTACTGGTCGGGAATATGTCGGGATATTTTTTACGTCGGGGAAAAGGTCGGGAATTTCAGTCAGATTAGGTTTTAGCCGGGAAAATATTGTAATTACCATCTGTGAGTGTGTGTGTGTACTTTCTTAGGAGATAAGATAAGAAAATACCCTAACTTATCAGTCAACAAGGGCCGAGCAGTCCCAGAATCCAGATAAACAACCCCTCTCCTTATCTTTCTGTGCCGTGTGCATTCAATTGTTGTGGGCTGGCTACCATTAGAAAGTTGACTGATAACGATCTCGGACAGACCTGAACGTCCTGATATCTTGAAACTAACCAAATTTTGGATGTAAAGAGATGACTTGACAATTTGGGAATGGTTCCATTAAAATTAAATAGCAGTCTCTGACTGAGAAGACCTTCTACAAGCCTGGTATAGGACTTAAGTACATAATAATAAGATACTCATATTGATTACATTTTTGTTGATAAGCGTGTATTTTATTTTAGGTCTGGTGAGTTTTCTCGTGGTGGAATGGATCCTGACGGTTTCCAAGAACCAGGTAAGAACCAAGTTTTATGCTTATGTGTGTGTGTTTTTTTACAACAAGACCGGGAGTTGTGGTAATCATGCGGGAATTGTAGGTACCGGGAATTAATGCTTGAATTCTGGGCCTAACCGGGAAAATTTGGCCCCCATATTGTGTCGCACGCATAATTCAGTCCTCGGACCGTACAGCTTGCGAGAAACAGTACTTGGAGTGTACCACGAGTATGAAATGGCCGTTGATACATATTGCACTCACAAGAAGGTGATCGGACGTACTGCGAGTCAGAAACTGACTCTCTTAACGTATCGCAAACCTAACACGGCGATCGTAACGTACCTTGGGTCTGGAAAATCTTGCTGGTGGGAAGAGGCAATCATAACGTCCTGCAAGTATCAAACGCAACTCTCAAAATTTTTTTTGAAATATCTCTTGAAACAAATTGTGGGCTGAAACATCTCTTGAAACAAATTGTAGACGTAAAAGGGCGTTTGTAAGAAACGGCTCTCGGAACATATCGTGTGTCTGAAACATATCGGAACATAAATGTCTGAAACTTGCCGTTTTTAAATCTCCTTTAACTGCCGCAATCCATTGAATTCTTTCTGGTTTTACTTGTTTCCAGAAACATGTTTAAACAGTTACATGTAACATGTTTTTGGCCTTACTTCGAGTTTTTTTTAAATTCTAAAATTTCTTTTGTTAGTCTAGAAGCTTGCATTCTTATTATATGGGCATAGAATTTTAATCTTCGTTTCTTAATGTCTGAATGTATGTCAGTGCCTTATTACTACAAAGTCTGTATGTTTGTGATCCAGTTCTGAATATCCTTACTATTTTCCGAACCTTTTTTCTTTCCCTATTTTTGATTAGATCTAAACCTGTCTTTCCATGGTTTCTGATACATGCAGGTATTCTGTTTTGATTATTCTGTTCGGCACTAAATCAATTTTTATTGTCTGAGTTTTGCATATTTAGAAATTGATTTCTTATTAATTATAATAGGTATATGTTTGGAGTTAACCTTAAGGCTGTTGTCATTTTTTAGTAGTATATTTTGTTTGCAAAATTTTCGAGTCCTGCCTCTTGGATAACTCCTTTAAATAACTTCAAGTTTTACTTTATTGCTTTGCATCTTTTAGGTGGCCCACAGTTTGGACAGAGAAATGAGGGCTTTCGCCAAGACAATTTTCAACCAGACATGCATGGTCATCCAGGAAGTCGTCATGATGGTTTCAACAATCGTGGCCCACGAGACATGTTTGACCACCGAGGTCCTCCCCCTGATGGATTTGGACCTAGAGATAACTTTGGCCCAAGAGGACCCCCTCCTGACGGGTTTGGATCTAGGGGACCCCTTCCCGATGGCTTTGGCCCGAGGGGGCCTCCTCCTGGTGGCTTTGGGCTCAGAGGGCCTCCTCCCGATGGCTTTAAACCCAGAGGGCCTCTTCCAGAAGACTTTGATCATAGAGGTCCTCCAGGCTTCGTACCATCAGACAACTTTGACCCAAGAGCTTCACACCCTGATTTTGATGGGCCAGACAGTTTTGGTCCTAGGGGGTCATCTGAAAGTTTTAACAGAGGCTTATTACCTGATAACTTTGGGCCTGGAAGTATTCCTCCTGATGGGTTTCCTCACAGAGGTCCGCCTAACGACGACTTTGGACCTCCTCCGTTTGATGGATTTGGTGGACCTCCTGGGGATTTCCAACCCAGAATAAGAATAGAATTTTTCAATAGAGGTCGAGGAAGAGGGCTTCAAGATTTCAGAGGCAGAGGCATTCGAGGAGGTACCTATTTGATTATTATTATTTATCTTATGAGTTTAAATTTCTTTAGGCTATCTGATTCTGTGCAAAATTTAACCCTTTCAGATATCACTTATTTTCATAGTAACTTTTTAGCAATTGTTTACACTGCACCTATATGTTTTGTAAAAATATATACAATAATACTTAAAAATAGCTATTTAATTTGCTTGATACAAGTCTAAAAACGGCCATTCTGACTTTGCCCAACTTGCAATATGAGAGGGTAAAATTACCAACAATTTCTAAAAACTACAACGTTTAGAGGTTTCTTAAGGTCCATAATCAGGGTTATGTTCATAGTAATAAATTATTAATCTGGCCAGTTGAAGTGCAAAGCAATTCTGTAAGCATAGCAAACAGCCTTTTAATTTCTATTATCATAGAGAACATAAAACTGAAATCAGGGGTTTGTGAGTGTAGAAAACTGCCACGGATCATCCATGACAACAGAATTCACATAAATATAAGGCCAAAGTGAGAGATTAGCCTGGTCTATATGAAGCTGAAGCAAGCTGACTGATTTTAGAGTAACATATTGCTAGGGAAATTGATGCCATAACCAATTTTACACTGATGGTACAGTCTAAAAGACAATAGCTTCTAATTTCAAGACTTGGAGTTTTTTGTTGTTGTGAGACATAAAACTTTCCTTTTTTTCAATAAACTTCTTTCTTTATGTGCAGTATAGTTCTTATAGAAAATGGAACATCAGTTCTTCCTTTTGGTCCATTGATTATTGCAATCATAGGTCAAGTCATAAAGCATTCCAATGCTATGTCAACTCGATTTTGCTGTAATAGATACCAGTGAGCGTGTATGTGGAAATCTAGTCATTAGTTCTCGGTATTTTAGAACCGCACATCTCAAATCACCATTATGGTAGCCTTGGTTCCACGGTTAGTTAGCTTACTGGCAACGGACTGACAGGTCACGCGGACTTGGTTACCACAGCAACCAGTTAACAGAATTTGTGTCTTACTTTCAAATATCAACACCAATCCAATGCGCTATGTTATACTGGTTGCAAATTTGTTTACTGTTAAACCACGATCAATGGTTGCACCATGTTGAGTTTTGCTGTATTGTCAATACAACCCATTTACTGGAACTGGAAACTTGTGTCAACTCAGTTCGCTGTAGTACAGTGACAGATGCAATCAGCTGTCTGTCTGTACCTGATGCGAAGAAACGTCAAAACAGCCCTCCAACCCAGGTATCTGCCCAGTTTTTGCCAGCGCAAGCTTTCGCAAGGTGGCAGGCTGCATACGGGGATTGCAGTGGTGTAAACTACTAATCCCTTAGCACGCCAGAACGGCGCATTTGCTTTTGTTTCGTCTCACCCGGTACAGACAGGCTACAGCGAACCGAGTTGAGACATAAGTGTCCAGTTCCATTGAAGCAGGAGGAGGAACAAACCTCATGAATTCTAAATGAATTACCCCGCCACAAAGATCTTATGACATAACAACGATGTCATATTTAAATTCAGACCCATTTACGTTTAGTAGACATCGTTTCGCAATCACTAATAACCACTCCAACAACAAAAACAACTCTTTCAACCACACTTCAGAAAATTATATGCCCTCTTATACCACTGTCAAACCCTAATTCCGGTAGGTGGGGAGAATTGCTATTTTTGGACTAATATTGTTAGGTGAGTCAGAGAGGACAAGTCAAGGTGACGCGGTACACTATTATAGTCTGTTTTGTGAGGGATGGCGGCATTGTATTTTTCTTCATTCGGTGTCGCGTTTAATCCGGATTTGACTGTAGCACAATATTTAGACTCCTAGTACCAGTGAATTTGTTTCACTAAACCAAAGTTTCAAACTTTGTAACAACTTGCCAGATGGTTACATAAACATTATACAGTGTGTTTAAAAAGTCATAGATTGGCTTGACATCATGATCTTTTTAATAAATTATGGAATTTTCAAATTAGTAGAGGTCATGTGGCATAGATAACTACAGAAAGGTTGTTATTAAAGAAGTACACTGCCGTAAACCTTAATAGGTAGTCTATACAAAATGGTGGTGGCTTTTTTATAGGTGCAAGACGATAGAAAAGTCAGAGTAAATTTGGCTTTCAATTCAGGGGAAAGCGTGAATTTTGCTGAGGAATGGGACATTTCTGGTAAATGAAGAAAGTTGTGATTTCATCTTGGGTGGCGGTCCCAAAAAAAAATCATGCAGATGTTCTAATTTTGCTGTTAGTGCTAACGAGAGTTTAAAGTTCATCACAGATGATTGTACAAATTTTATTTTGCTGGAGTTGAGGAACGCAATGTAGAGATTATTGAGGATTGAAACAATTTGTTGTGCATATAAATAATGTTCAAGTATTAAATGTAAAAATTCTGTTTTACAGGTCCTATATTTTCTCCAAGAGGAAATCCTAGAGGTCCAAGACCAGGTATAGATATGTTATTTTTAATCCAGATAATTTTCAATATCGCAAATGTAGAAATGTGCAAAATTTATGATCCCAATAATACTTTTCCTTCAAGAAATTAAAAATGTCAAAAATTTTACAACAAGAGATATAAAGCTATTTCTAACAGCGCCATTTGGCATTTTTACAGTTAAATAGTAAATACGTTACTGCCTTATGCATGGTCTATATCTCAGATACAAAGCAAGCATAAATAAATAATTCTCAATATTAAATCTAGAATTGTTTTTTATTTACTATTGTTATATATAAAGTCAACCTTAAACAATCAACTCTCACATATATTTTTTTCTTGAATTGATTCAAATTAAAGATCATCTAGTTTTTTACAGTCTAAATCTTATATTAAGTCAGTGTTATATTGTGCGTTTTAAGTCTAAAATAGCCAGGCTTGATATAACCTAACTGATCATGATTAACTAACAAAACAAACCGAACACATTGCAAAAATATGTACAATTGTATAATATACAAAATTTTTTTTAAATTAACATTAATTATTACTTTAAAAAAAAAATCTGAAAATTTTTGAGTGGTCAGGAAAAAGTAATTAAATGTTTAGTAAGTTGTTTAGTAAGTATGTTTAAAAGTAACATTGTATATCTTCTGTTGTAATATTCTGTTATATAATTCTGTATAATGTGAATTTGTGGAATAAACAATTTTGATTTTTTGATTTTTTTTATATTCATGATAATTTGTTGGCAAAAGTAAACTTTGATTTTCTTTTATAGGGTCCTGGATGGAAAGTCAAAATCTTTCGCCTCCAAAGTCTGGTTTTGGGTTCTCACCTAGAGGTTTTACTCCACCAGAAGGAATGACAGAACGGTTTGGACCACCAGGATTTGAAGATGGTGTACGAGGGCATGAAAATCAAGCTAATAGGGGAAGAGAAAGAGATTTTCCTGGACATCCAGATGAGCATAGAAGAGAAGAAGATGAAGCAAGAGCACCAAGTCCAAAAAGATCTTCTAGATGGAGCAACATGTCTCCTCCACTCCAAAGTGAAGAAGAAATGCATAAAGCTGATGAAGCAACAGCTGAAGCAATAATGGCTGAGGTGCAGGCTAGAGAAAACCAGGAATCTGAGGGAGTTTCCCAAGACACTCCAGAGTGTTCATCAAATCTCTTAAACACAAACAATTCTTCATCCTGTATAGAACAGAGTGTAAGTACAGCGGCTACAAGCTTAGAACCACTTCAATCGAAAAATAGCGAAGAAGATCAACATATTAATGAGCCAACATCAAATGTTTCAGCAACAAATATTGACAACACTTTGGATTCAATCAGTGAACATGTAAAAATTGTAAATGAATGTACTTACCCTTTGATATCTGAATCAGAGGAAAGAGAGCCAGAAGTACAAACGTCTTTACCAACTCATCAACAGTCTACAGATACAGAACGCTTTATTGGTAGTACAAGTATCACTATTTCTGAGAAATGCGGCCAACTCGAACAAGGTAATGATTCTGAACCACAGTCCTCAACAAAGGTAACCAAGCCAACTCCAGAAGTAGACATCATGTTTGATAACATGGAAGTAGAACAACCACACTCCAAAGATAAATCAAGTTTTGATGACACAACCCAAAATTCTGATACCCCGAATCCTTTTGATACCATGGCCCATCTACCCAATGTAGACGAACTGCGAGAAAATGTGTGTTCAACCCAACTCTCTGTTGGCTATGAAGATGACAGCAGGATAGTTGAATCCCTCGGTTTTGACAAAAGACCAACAGATCAGATTTCTGCTGGGTTCAATGATTGTATACCTGAAAATGTTGATGTTGAACCTATGACTATAAATGAACCCAAGGAACATTTTAGTTTGTATGAGGATGAAACCTTTTCAGTTGGAGGATGAACCAAAACCAACATTTGAAGCAGTTATACCCGAACAAGCTACCCAAAGTCAGGGTGAAGTAATTGATGGAATGGAGTTTGATATTGAACCATATGACAGCCAACGTCAATCAGCACCAGAAGAATCAAGTATGAACAATAATGTCACCACTGTTGAAGATGTGACGAGTCAATGAGTGCTTAAATCTAGCTTTTTAGACCCATACGTACAAAGTACTGTAAATTTTCAAGAACTTGTGTTTGTTTCTTCAGAAAAAAACTAAATCTATCCAGTTGAGAGCAGCAGTTGTATGTTAGGTACACACAACTTTTGTAACAATTGAACGTTGTGATTAGTGTCCCGAGAACTGAAGTGTGGTGTGGAAATGTGAACACAGGATTTTACATTTTATGACTAATACTAATTATGAGTTACCAAAAATTAATTTTAAATTATACATGATTGTTTGGAGATAATATTAGCAATCGTGGTGCTTGCTTTATGTTACTCTTGTTTAAGAATTTTAATATACATATACATAGATGTTTTATATATTTTTATACCGCAGTGATTTGTA
The DNA here is from genome assembly GCA_018831715.1 of Matsumurasca onukii. NCBI lineage: Eukaryota > Metazoa > Arthropoda > Insecta > Hemiptera > Cicadellidae > Matsumurasca > Matsumurasca onukii. The sequence continues at coordinate 89,332,914 of CM032059.1, forward strand.
CAATATTGATTTGTTATCTAGGTTTTTAGTCATGTACATTATATTAATGGCAATATAAAAGTTTCTAAAAAATCTGTTTGCCTGGCTAAGTTCCTGTGTTCACTAGAGTTGCCACGCCATGCCATGTCATCGAGGGAGGGAAACTAGTGCTTGCGCTCAAATGGAGTGACAAGTGCAAGGTACTGTGACTTTTACAACAATATATATATTTTTTGACATCACAAGGAAGATTCTCATGCAGTGTGTCTACAAGTACAGCCATTGGACAAATTGAACAATTCTAAGTTTAAAGTTAATATTTAAAAATTGTACATTTTCCTTGTGGTGTCTTACTGAATTTTTAAATAATTATCTGTTTTTACCATTATGTGTTAGACAAATTCTTATGGTTTACGGATTATGGAGCTGTCAACTCTTCATAGATTGGAGTGCTGGTTGTTTTGTAGTTTTGGATGTACACATTTTATAGTTTAAAAATATTTATTTAAACTAATATATAGTATTCAAGATTTACATGATTTTGTAAATCAGATACAAATACTTACACTAAATTATTTCTTGTTATCTTTTTACATTACATGAAAATTGTTCAAAATAAATGCATGAAGATGTTGTATATTTTCCAGAATGTTATAGCTTTCGGTTTCCATAAAACGTCTGTTCTTTGTTTTTAATCTATGTTAATGCCTATTTTACTTGATTAATAAGTATGTATTAAATTTAACTTATTGTTTTATCTTGTATGCAAAAATACTCAACGGATGTAAGATTTAAGTTTGTGAGGTGTCTTTGCAATCTTGTTTTACTAGAAGATGAAAATAAATTTTAGGGCTTAACAATGTTGCTTACTTTTATGAGCCTTTGATTTGCTTGACACTGGAATTACCTTCATCACCGGGAAAACTGGAGCTTTAGTCTGCACTCTCCTGTCATCATTTAATAATTAAAATGTGATTTTGCTTGTGATTTAAGTTCCAGGTTAAGAAATTGGTACCGGCTCTCAACTGGTTCACTGTGTTTAGGGCTCTATGCTAAGGAACTTGAATAATCCTGTGAAGTTCAATCCTACATATTTTCCTTTCTGCTAATAAGGTCGGCTAAAAAAATGCAACCTTTTTAAGAACCTTCAAATTGCTTGTGATACTATGTAAATAAAATCAGAGAACTAAATACGAGGGTCATCCAGAAAGTAAAGAACGATTGGGCACGTGCTGCGCACACCCCTCACCACTACGAGCGCGCGTGCAGCTGCTAGCTACATTCTTCCTCTTCAGTTTGAGTGTAGGTTCGTTGCTGTGTGATTAAGCGTCTCGTGTCCACAGTGATTAATAATGGCATCGACAATTGAAAACCCGCTAAATGTATGTAAAGTGCGAAATTTAAACACTCGTAAAGTCATGGCAACTGTTTTTGGGATCGAAAGGGCTTAATCCATGTCGAATTTATGTCAAGAAAAAAAAGACTACAGCTCTGACTTGGTGCCGAGTGATTATCACTTATTCCCGAAGCTTAAGGATTTTTTGGGTAAAAAACAGTTTGCGAACGATAAGGAACTCAAAGAAGCTAAGAAATCCTGGCTCATGTTTTGGCGGCAAATGAGTATGGAAAAACTGGTCCCACGTTAAAACCAGTGTCTTGATATCCATGGCGACTCCATAGAAAAATAGAGGAAGGTTCTATGCACGTGTAAATACAAGTTTTGTGTTGATATTTTTATTTGACCATGCCAAAACGTTCTTTACTTTCTGGATGACCCTCGTATAGGGTGTTTGAAGTCATGCATGAGTACTTTCAGGGGTATCTTTAGGGCTGCTGCTGTATGGTTTGGGAGGAGACATCACATTTCAAAGTAGAAAAGTTAGACAAAGATAGTGTACTCTTTTGGAATTACAGCTAATATTCAAGCTTTTTCCCGCTTCAATCATAGCTTGCAGGAATTTATTTTTGAACCGTTATATTTTGATTTATTTTCTAGAAATAAACAAACGTTCACTTCTTTCACTGTAGCATTAAGAATGAAAATTGCTAAAACAATTTCACTGTACAAGAAAGAAAGTAGACATGAAATCCAAAACTTCAGGTTGCTAGGGTCTTTATGTGTGTATTAGTATGTGATATAGATCTTAATGTGTAAAAACGCTAAGTAGCTAATTAATACTAAATAAATTAGAAGACAAAAATATTTGGACCAAACCGAGATTTGAACCCGGGTCTCCCGCTTGCCGGGCAGTTATGCTAAACCACTACACCATCCGGCCCAACTATTTCTGCCTTCTAATAAGTACTTAAATCTGAATGTTTATCCGAAACATGTGACTGTCAAATAGTGACTTTAAATCAACAAGCTGGAAATATTAAATTCTGGCATTTGGAGAATTCCATACGAGATGTGTGATTGAAAGTAGGCAGCTCTTAGATATTCCTGATTGATGACATCTCTCAACTTCCAGATAAGCTAGGAACTTGTATTATAGGGGTTAGAAGCTTTAAACTTCACCTAAAGTATGAGTTGAACTTGCCCTTTAATAATATGTTGTGAAAAATTGCCAAGTTGTATACATTTGCTGAAAGAACATATTTACTGTCAATGAGATTCGAATTTATGCGTGAACGTGTAAATGGGCTTTATTACTAGACAAATCTGAGTTCAATTCAACCCACTTCTAGATAGGCTAAACACTTGAAATTTGGTATGTAAGTACCAACTTTTACTTTCACTAACTCATTGAAGATAAAAATTGTCAAAGCCCAAAATTTTAAATTTTGACTACCCTAAAAAAATAAAACCTAAAATGGCGGAAAACATGTTTTCTTAAAAACATCAATAGTGGGCGAACGGTAAGCCCTATCTAAAAACAGATTGAATTTTCATGGTCAGGTTTTAGACGCTCTAACTTTTTGGACCTATGACTTTTATCGTATATGGCCTCTTTCATCCTTAAAAAGAGCAAAAGTTTTTAAATATGTTACTTTTTTCACGATTTTGCAACAGTTTTAATTTTTTCTCGCAGATAGTGGTTAGAAACTTTAAACTTCACCTGAAGTATAAATTAAACTTGCTCCAAAATAATATGTTGCAAAAAATTCAAAATTGTTTGCTGAAAAACGTGTTACTGACAGTGAAGTTCGAATTTATTCAGTGAAGACATTTACAAATGTCCATACTGCCAGGCACGGCTCTTTGATGAAGAGAGGGAAAGAAAACGTTGGTGCTGCGGAGAAGGTTCCTTTAATGTCCAACAAGGCAACAACTGATTCCTCTGCAGGCACCATTTTACCAAAAAAAGTTCCTGGATCGTGCTCAAGCCTACAACGACCTGTTTGCTTTCTGCGCTCTCGAGGTGACTGGCGGCTATCGGCATCCTAGTGGTTTGTCATTCTTTTAGATTGAAGGTAGGATGTACCACCAGGTACACAGTCTAACATCGCCATCGGTAGATTGCTGGATGTGGATATTACTGATGAAGCTATTACCAATCACCTAGAATCATGCAATCCTTTGTTATTTATGGAGTACCCCAGGGCTCAGTCCTTGGGCCTTTCCTGTTCATCATTATCTAATGAATGACTTAGATCAGCACATGACATATGCCTGACTGTCTTATTTGCTGACGACACAACCTTAGCGGTGAAACATCGTAGTTTTGAAAGTGTATTGGCCCTGGGAGATGAGGCGTGGAGAGAAGCAGACCTTTGGTTCGCCTCCAATAAATTATCTCTTAATGACACCAAAACTAAAAAGATTTGTTTTAGCCTGAGAGATGCATAAACTGAATAAATAAGGTTGTCAAGCTGCTTGGCTTCAACCTACATTGCAAACTAACTTGGGAATTCCATATTGAAACCATATGCACTAGCTGTGGCGTAACTAAGTCATGGAGCCCCCGCCAGCTGACAGGGTGCGCTCCCCTTTCTTAAACAAGATACGAACCAACAAAAACTCAGTCAAATGACCTTTGTTTTGTTTTTGTGTGCGTTAATTTCGACACTCATTAATCGGTAGTCCTACACCTTCACTTTTACTAAGCTTATTTGAAATGTCGGCAGGCTCCGACTGAACTGTAAGTGTTGTAAAAAAAGAACTTATTTTAAAAAGTGTTTTCAAACTTTTTCTTGTTCTTCTTTTTTTATTTCCCTGATCACTACTTAATTTCCCAGACATATGAAAATTTCAAGATTTATTAAATACTTTCAATTTGACATGGTCTATAAATTCATCTACAAGAGAAATCAATGGCTCCAAATCTGCAATTGACAATGTTGTCTCAAACATACCTTCAGAACTAGATATAACAATCATAAACACAGCAATTTCAGATCATTATGCTCAGAAGGTTGTAATTAAAAATCAAAATTTAGAATATATTAACCCTATAGTTAGATTGAAACGATTAACCTACCCAGAAAATATTTCCCATCTTAAAGATCTGCTGAATAAAGAATCTAGGGATGATATCAATCATAAGGATACGGTTGAGTCTAAGTTTGATAGTTTCATGGAAATCTTTACTGGTTATTTAAATATGGCTTGCTCCCTTGGAGCCTTAAAAGTTTCCTTGAAGTCAAAAAGGGGTACATGGATTACTAAAGGAATTTTAGTGTCAGGGAAGAAGCTAAAAATATATGCTAAAATGTTTTCAGTGAGTGTTGATGAAAGCTTTAAACATTTCTATAAATCTTACAAGACTGTATATAGAAAGGTAATTAAAGCTGCTAAATCTTATGAAATTATTAAAAAAATCGAAACATCAAAAAACTGCATGGACCATTAATAATCAACATAAGCAAACTAAAGTCCAAAAACCTATTGAGTTACAAGTCAACGGATATAAAGTTGATGATCCTTCTGAAATTGCTGAAGAGTTCAACGGTTTTTTGCCAATGTCGCGATAAATATTAAAAAAAGTGTCAGCAGTGGCAATTTGACACAGACTTATAAGGTAGCTAATCCTTACTCTATGTTTTTGAGCCCTGTTACGGAGCAAGAGGTTATTTCAGAAATGCTGTCATTACCTTCCAAAAGCTCTCTAGATATTTATGGCACTTCAATGTGGCTTTTAAAGCAATGTACATTTGAAATTTCTTTCATATTAACACAACTTGTAAATGCTTCTTTTGAGGAAGGGATCTTTCAGCTATCTCTTTAAAATTAGCTAAGGTTGTTCCTATTTATAAAAGTGGTAATTCTTCTGAGGTAACTAACTACCGACCAATATCAATTTTACCAACTATTAGTAAATTGGTAGAAAAGCTCTTCCTAACACGAATTACCTCATTCGTGGATGATTTTAATATTATTTCCAAAAGTCAGTTTGGTTTTAGGAAAGGTTTCAGCACTGTTGATGCTCTCAACAAGCTATTCGAAACCATCGTTAAGGGGTTAGATAATCAAAACAAAGTTTTAAGCATCTTCATGGATCTGTCAAAAGCCTTTGACTGTGTAGACCACGACATTTTGCTAAAAAAATTATGCAGTTATGGGATTAGAGGACTCCTTTTGCAGATGGCTTAGTTCTTACTTGCGAGGTAGAACTCAACAGATCCAGATACAACATAAGCTGTCAAAAAGAACTGATTTACAATATGGAGTCCCTCAAGGATCCATCCTAGGTCCGGTTTTATTCTTAATGTATGTTAATAACGTGTGTGGCATCGATGAAGATAAACTAATTCAATACGCAGATGACACTACCATCAGCATTGTTTCTCGATCATCAGAACTTTTAGAGATTGAATCATTTGAAAGTGTGAACACCTGTACACAATATTTTGAACATTTGAACCTTAAAACAAATTATACTAAATCCAATTATATTTATTTTAATTTGGGAAGATCAAACTTTGGTTGCAATCCGACAGTTATGATCAATGATCATGTACTTGACGAAGTTAATTATACTAAATTTCTAGGTATTTATATAGATAGTAATTTTTCATGGGACAGCCATATTGAACATATCAGTAAAAGGATTTCCTCTGGAACCTTTCTTCTCAGATACCTCTGCAAATACTGTAGGCTAGGTACTATGAGAACGGCTTACTATGGACTAATCCAACCATATATTGATTATGGCATTATTTTCTAGGGATCTTGTTCTGCTTATAAATTACTTAGAATATTTATCCTCCAAAAGAGAGCAGTTCGAATAATTTCAAAACTAGGACACAGGGAAGCTTGTAGAGACTTTTAAAGAACTACAAATTTTAACACTTCCATGTGTTTATATTTACGAAACAATAATATTCTTTTGTAAAAGTGATCTTTTAGTTCGAGGTTGTGATATTCACAACTATACGACTAGAAATAGGCATAAATATAGAACTGAAATTCACAGAACAAATATTTTTCAAAAATTACCCCGTCAAACTGGAGCCAAATTGTACAATAAACTCCCAGATAATCAGTAGCGTAACTAAGCTATGGAGCGCCTCCCGCCAGCTGATAAGGTGCGCCCCCTTAACCAAGATACGAACCAACAAAAAACCAGCCAATTGACCTTTGTTTTGCTTTTGTATGTGTTAATTTACGGTGATAACGTGATGAGCTACATAGTAGCATCTCTTTGGCGTGGTTATAGATCAAACGAGCTTAGACCTACTTTAACTACTGCAGTATAACCTGAGGAAATAAAGGTTAATTTTAAGTCTGGCATGTGGTTTAATATTATTAAATGATATTGTTATTTGTTGTTCTATAATACTCGTATATTATACAAAACTATCAGTTACATCTGAATTCTGAGTTTGAGGAGGTTTTGTTAAAAAATAACTTATTTTAGGAAGTTTTAACTTTTCTTTTTTTTCTTGAGCACTACTTCCCAGACATTGCAAATCAAACGCTACAGCTACAGTAACTGCGACAACACTGACCACTGTGACAAACCAACGCGAAACACAGTAAAAAATATGTTAGGTCCACAGTGTCGTAGTGACAGTGTAGGTACTGCACAACTGACGTGGCGTCAAGGCAGGGTGGTGTGATGTATGTGCCTGAGCAGTGCGCCCTTCAAATTGGTGGTTGAATGACTCATCAGTGACCAGTGGTTTTGATGCGCGCTGAAGCCGCTCACAGTACGCTGTCGAGTACAGGGCTGAGTACAGACACAGCACAGGGAGAGATGTGACACTTGACGGACGATGGACGAGGCCATGCTAGCTCAGAGCCACAATCTCATTCCATTCAAATCCAACCCTAGGCTAATATTTTACTTACTATCCAACAAACAAATAGGGCTTACAGCATTTTATCATTTTTGATTATTTTTTATTTGCAAAAGTGTATTTCAATTAAGTATGCAAATTTATTATTCGTTCTGACGCTGATCGCCGATGATCGGCAAGCAACGCGAGAGCGTGACGCGCCCTCCGGGGCCCCCAGAACTGCTGCGCCCCCCCGCACGGTGGGGCTGCGGGGCTGTTATTTACGCCACTGCAGATAATTTAAAAAGTATACAAAATATGAACACATTTAAAGCCAGGTTAAAATACTTTTGGTCCAACATGCTTTTTATAATGTAGATGAATTTATGGACCTATAATATATCTCCAAAATTATTAACTATCTACTGTATTTATTTTAAATTAATATTATTATTTGGTGGTCAGCAAACATTTTTTGTTCAGCTTTTATGGTGAATTTACCTTACTTCTTTTATATATATTTGTATTGTTAGCTACTGTTTTTTGTTGTTGTTTTTTATGTCACATAATAGTTATTGTATTGACAATAAAGATTATTATTATTATGCAAATTTAATTTATCATTCTGACGCCGATCGCCTACAATTGGCAAGTCCCATGTCGCGCCCTCCGACGCCCCTCAGGCTGCTGCGCCCCTGCACGGCGGGGCTGCGGGGGTGTTATTTACGCCACTGTGCACTAGGCTAGCTAGAGTGTGCTACTTAATCAGAAGATTAGTCAGCAATGTTCCTGACACCTACTTTAGAGCATCCTACTTTGCTTTGTTCAACAGCCATCTAGGATACGGAATCCTTCTAAGGGGTCACGCTTCTTCTGTTTCACACCTCATTCTACAAAAGAAAGTACTCCGAATTATGTCTAATACGGAATACCGAACTTGACGACCACTGCAGACCTCTTTTTAAAAGTTGGAAAGCTCTGACAGTTAAGATCTATCAAGCACTCATGCTGGGAGTTCCCAGTCTCCGATGAAGATATCAAGTATTCAAGTAAGTTCTACTATACTCTTATTACTTCTTATAGTAGCGCTATAAACGAGCAAATTTTGATTGGTCTAGTGGTCAACGTGGTTTTAGCGACAGCTGTAGATATGGAACAAGTCAAAAGTAATACATCCAAAAGCCGCCAGATGCATCCTGTGGCAGTGTTGTTGATCGAAGGTCAGTGGCACAATTGTAAATATTTTGAAATGAGAGAAGACAACAATTTTATTGTGTCACTTTCGTTTATGAAGCCAATAAACACATAAAATGTGATATAAAGTTAAACTACAAGTCCTGATTTGTGTTAGTGCATCGAATCTGAGTGGTTGCCTTTGAAGCAAAGGATACAGCAAGCTTAGTTACTCAGCTTCAGTTTCAGCATAAAGGGGTCCTAATTGTAATAGCTTTTTTGTTATCAGATGCAAGTGGCTTAGTTTCTATTTGATCCCTTTTTGGAGTGTTGTGTGCCGAAAGTAAGTGCCTTTAGTTACTAATAGAGTAGTTATTTGTAACTATCATGTATACAATTTAGGCCCTGCAAGATTAATGACTATTCGTCAGGTCGGCCTTTGCCCAATCTGCAATTTGGGTTAGGTGGATAAAACATTGGCCTAGGCTTAACCCTTGATTTTGATAGCCTTATTTGCATAATTATAGCATATACCTGAATTAAAATCTTTTATTAACGTTCATCTTGGTGTTCTATGTGTAACTTATGTTCTGCTCCACTTTAAAGTTTACTTAACCTTGAACTTCACTATGAGACATAATTATTTAGGCTCTTTTTAAGATGATGTTTGTGGTTTTTGAAATAATAACTAGATTATTGAGCCTAACCTATTTACCTAGGATAACTTAAATGTCAAATTGCCTCATCTTTTTTCAAAGCCCATGGCCTAGGAACATTACTCAGGACCAGCTATTAAAATAATATTTCTCGGTCAAGCGTTTAATTAAGTGTTGTTAAGTTATACAGTGACTATCTTCTACCTCGGTTCCGGTTGAGTAGGCCGTCGGATGGTTTGACTAATCACCAAGCTGAGCGTGAGTCACACTCCGCTAATTTACCGTGAGCAGTATGTTTGAAGTTTTGAGGATGAAGGGCCTAGGATTGAATCATGAATATAGGCCTAACTTTATAGCTTCCAAACTTAAATTTACCAAGCCTCATTATAATTTTTGTTGTAAATTTGAACACTACGTATTACTAAACTATACTTCTTTTTCAGCTTAGAGTCAGTCCAAAATCAAGAATATTTATTTTTCATAGAGTTTGTAACAATTAAAATTTAGTTAACAAGCAATATATACGTAAACATTTTGTGATACAATTGAATAAAACATAATCTATGGACAGTAAAATAAGTTAAGATTTATGTCTACAGCAAAATAATTAAAAAAATCATTACAATAATGTATGTAATTACAGTTTTAATTTAATTGCCATTTACTCAATAACACATAGCCAGTTGTTAGGTACTTATTATTAACTTATTGGACGCTAGATTTGATATAAGACGATTAAAACTATGATATTAGGCTACGGAAAATGTCCGAAATGGTCTTTATTTGATTATTTTAGGGTTACTCAACACATATATAATGTTAAAAATCTCTTTTCTTTCAGAATCAGAATATTTTATTTGCAGAACACATTACAGTACATGCATGGCGAACGCCAGGTTTTCTAATTTTTAATGGCAATTTCAGTGGCGGCTCCAGGGCATAAGCAATGGTACAGCCCACAAGTGATGTACCAGAGGGTTTGGGAGGTATGCAATACCCCAAAGGGGATCCGGGGGTTCCCCACCAGAAAATTTTGAAAATTAAAGCTTATACAAGGGAGTTTTAAAGGCACTTAAGCCTAATATTCATATTTGCTTTACTTAAAATTTCTTGCTTTTAGTGTTTGTACAAATTTGAAAATGTATGTAGGCCTATCAAGTTGGATTTTATTCAATGTTACAACAAATTAATCCAAAACAAGACAGTATGATCAGAATTGTAAGATTTTTTTAAAAACTAAAATATTGGTTCTATTTAAACCCAACAAAAATAAATAACCGTAGAGTGTCTGTGCCTCAGAGTTGTGGAAAGTGACAGGTATTCGTATCCCACACTAGCGTGAATTAAGTCATAGCTCAGGATGTGCCCTCCCTTAGCCAAGATACGAGTGTACATTTGTTTTGTTTTTGTATGTGTTAATTTTTTGACATTCACTAATCGGAGTTCTACACCTTCACTTTTACTGGGCTTATTTTAAAAGTCGGCAGGCTTTAATGCCCCCCCCCCCCGAGCACCAGTTAGTTTCCCAGACGTATCAAATCTGAGCGCTACGGTTACAGTAACTGCGCCAACACTGGCCACTGTAAAAAACACACGAACATGTGTAATTGATGATCGCCTTTCCTTGTCACTCTGGCGTTAGGCTGCTTCGTCAGTAGTTGTCATAAGAATTGGGTGTTGTTTTTTGTTTTAATTCAGCTGTTGAGCTACATGGTGTCGAGTTACAAAGGTTCTACTGTACATTATTTTAATGAATAAGGCATAAGAAGATAGAAAATATTCTTAGAACAACCAATCAACAAATTTGTCATACAGCTAGTTACCAAAATTAGGAGGTGGGATATATCGAACCCCTCTCACGCCACTGCCCAGGCTATTTTTTTCTTCTTACTTTTCATCAAACAAAATATATAACTTACAGTATTTTATCGTTTTTGGGTATTTCTTTAATTTCTAAAGAGAATTTCAATTAAATATGCAAATTTAATTTTTCATCCTGACGCCGATGATTGGCAAGTGACATGTCATTGTTATTTACACACTATCCCACACTATGAATTACATCATATCAATTAGTTAAAAAAAGGCAAATACTGTATATGGTAAGCGATACTTTTTTTTGGAAAACCTTCATTGTTGATTTTTTTTTTATTTTGACCCAAAAGATCTAACCCTATGGTCTGTGATACCCTTTTATGAACACCCTGTAGAATTATTTAAAGGTTCATGCCATGCAAAAAACTACAGCACTATGTTTATGCCAAGCACACACTAAAGTGCACACCATGCTCACAGTAGTGTATGTCTATTTACAGGTGGTTCAGGATGTCCTTGTGGGTGGACTAAAGGAACTCTTGAACCTTGTAGAATGGGTTTTAACAAGCTTTTACTACTGTATGAAATCTAGGCTGTAGCATCTGGCAAACTTGTGCAGGCTTGCAGTTGAAAATATCTGAAACAAGAAAACCTTTTAAGATCTTGGTCAGCCTACATCTAGTAACATGCAGTTTTTCATATTTAAATCATTTAATCACCAACGTACAAAATTGTTTGTGTTGGTTTTTTTTAACAATACAATAAATAATATTGTTATAATGTCTTAACAGACGACAGTGAGATAACAACAGTCAGTGTGGGAGGTCGGGGCGTGGGCACGAACTTGGCCGATTAGTGTTCGGTGGGAATCCACCCAAAGAACCAACCAATGAGAGCGCACAGAGCTGTCAAGAAAGCAGCTTCTTGGAAGCTCTGTGCGTTGTGAAGTGACCTCCCCTCTGGAGGGCAAATGGACCGGTCCGATCTCGTAATAAAACAGAAGCTGCGTACCGGGCAGCTCCAGCTCAGGAGTTTGACTTCTTGCCCGGAACAAAAGCGCAGGCACTAGGGTCGCGCGGTATCCCATTTTTGTGGCCCTTTACTTTGAAACTAACAAATAAATTTACCATTCTCTACGATGTAAATTTTAATGTAATCCACATATTTCGTAAGGGGTTCACGTGTTGATGTGCTCCTATAGACGAGTCGCCACTGATATTGTATGAATGTGATATTGTTATAGGTGCTTTAGGCAAGATTGCCCCCAACTTGTTTTTTGGTGAACCCTACTTCTTACCTTTTAGTAAGTCACATAGTGTTCAAACTTCCAGAATCACCAATTAAACCTATTTATATGTGTAAATTGGTTGTGTTCTTCCTTTTGGCACAAGTGTTCTTCCCTTCGCTTTCCCCTTTTTATGATTCTATCCTTTTAAGTTTCTGATCAATAATAACGAGTTTTTACCCAAGGCCACTGCTAAGTTTGTTTTCGAGTAAATCTTTTACCCTTACTTTGACCTGTAAAATTGTAAGTTTAGTACAGATGATATTTATAAGCCCTAATTTAAAACAGTTAAATACTATTACAAAAAATTACAATGTTTAGAGTTGTAATGTACACAAGCCTAGATGAATGTTGTGTTGCATAGAAGGCTTAGTGTGCGTAGAGACCAAGCTTTGCTTGGAGACAACAGGCTATGGGGCTCCTATTGCCTAATGACAACAAGATGATCCGCTACTGAGTTGGTAGTGCAAGACTGTTGATCTGAGAACTTTAATATGGTTTTTTTTTCTTCTTTTAATTTGTTGTTATTTGTTACAGGTCAATAAAATGATGATTTCTACTTTATGGAAATTAATGCTACAAAACTAGTTCCATATTGTGGAATGAAATATACATCTGATATATAAGAAAATAGTTGCAAACATGTAACAACACAAGTAATTAAATCTGGCTGGATTGGAAATATTGTCATCCACTTTTATATACAAATGAATGAAGAACAATGTAGCCTAAACCGAAAAGAAACTATTTTACATTAGTGTGTAGTGCAACACCAAAAATGGATGAAGCAAACGGAGATTGTTTCGAGCACCATGAAGGGCTCTTTGCTCCGTTAAGCAACTCAGATAATGAGCATGATTGTTTAAAAGATTTTTTGCTTGATCCTCCAAGGCATGAGCAACACAGTATGTCTACTGGATATTGTTATGACAATGGCTTACAAAGTTTGCAGCCCAATCCCAGTCTTATGTCCATGTCCATGCCCATGGGAAGTCCTGGCATGCATATATCATCCTCGGGTATGTCTATGGCAGGAATGTCGTTAGGACAAAACATGCCTATGTCTTCTATGTCAATGCCAAACAGTTTATCATTAGGTTCACAGTTAAACTGCAGTGTACCGATGGCCTCAAACGTAGGTATGTCTATGCACTCCAGTCTGATCATGCCGATGCCTGGAAGCTTAGGACTACCTATGTCGCAAAACTCGTGTATGCCTTTGTCACCAAGCACAAATTTATCCATTCCAAATCAAGGTCTACCGATGTCACCCTCTTCCCTTTCTAGGAGTTCTAGCTCAGGAATGTCTCCGAGCATGCCTTTACCAATGTCCACTGGCTCTCATACTATGCCATCTTGTTCGCCAATGTCCATGTCCTCTAATCATTCTTTACCTATGAATTCATCCAACAGACCGTTCATGGACCATATGTCCCCTCTTCCTCTCTCAAATTTACCCAGCTGCATGAACGAGTCTCCCACCATGATGCACCGAGGGTACCAAACTAGTTCACATATACCTCAGTTACAAAGTCCAATCTCCAATCAAACTCTTCATAGTCCAGTTCAAAATCAAGTACCTTTACACAGTCCAATACAAAGTCATATACCGCTACAAAGTCCTGTACACAGTCAAGTGGTCCATAGCCCAATCCAGAATCAACCGACTATTCAAAGTCCTGCACCGTCTCATGCCTCGTTAAAAAGTCCAGTTCAGAGTCAAACACCTGTCAACGTAATTAATTTTCGAAGTCCAGCGCATTCTGATAGTATAGTGCAAAGTGCTTTAGACAATGGGGTACCGTCAGCTGAGAGTAGTGAAAAGAATGGAGAATGGAGTCCAGCTGGAACTGGGGATTCCATCAGAACAGGGGAGAGCCAGGAAGATGTGGAACCTGGAACCAGTGAAAGAACTGTGAGTAGTGATTGTGTAAGCAGTGAAACTTTGTGTTCTCCGGAGACTGAAGGTGCGGTGGATCCAGCCACGGATGACAAGAGGAGAAAAACAGAGACGAGAGGGAGAAAAAAGAGGACTATGAAACAACCTCGTGACAGGAAATCCCCAACAACTATTGCAACCTATCAAAGCCAAATATCACCAGATCAAAATGGGATAAAAATAAGGATTAAAAAATCCTTAACATTGGCACCTAAGAAAACAAGAAAACGCAGGAATAAACAGAAAGAAGATGACTATGAAGAACCTGTGGAACAAAGTGCATGGGGGGATAGGATGCCAAAAGAAACTTTGAGTCATATTTTTTACATGGTGACAAAAATTGAAGGTTGTGTTCCATTCCTTGTCAGGTAAGAAAATATTAGAAGCAATTGTTAGATAACTTTGTTAAAGCTACTAGTTTTTTAGTTTCAGTATTTTTTTATTATAAATACCTCATTGCCTGTAGGTCCTAGATGTGTTGATATATTGCACGATGCATTTCGGGCATAAGTTGCACATTTTTGAGTGCCTTCTTCTTTCTTCTTAAACACTAAAAAAGTCTATAATACATATTTACACTTCGATCACATGCGTGTCTTCGTTCGAACTAATTGAAGCCTTGGGATCGAAGTGTAAATATGTATTATAGACTTTTTTAGTGTTTAAGAAGAAAGAAGAAGGCACTCAAAAATTGGCAACTTATGCCCGAAATGCATCGTGCAATAAATCAACACATCTAGGACCTACAGGCAATGAGGTATTTATAATACTTAAAGAGGTCCTAAACTGGGATAAATAAATTCTTTATTTTTTTATATGATCCGATTTCCTGTCGGCTCAACATTTGCTTATACAGTTAGGTTCCTTTTGTGTTAGCCTCAGAAGTAGAGGTGAGAGTTAATGTTTGTTTAATCGTTAATTGAAACCAACCGTTAATGGTAACAACAGCTGTTGTATAAATCAGGGTGTTACGGAATAACAGGCAGCTACCAACAACCGTCTGATCCAGGACGTTGTGATCAGCTTATGGAGCGGCAATCAACGGTTGACTCTAGACGGTTATTAGTTCACAGTCTTGCAGTGGTTGAAGCAGCACTGTCTGGATTGTATGTAGCTAACTACGTACCATTCCTGCATTTTATATTGTGCCAAATCTTACTGCCACAGCACTGTCTGGATTTGCAATAGCTATATCATGACAAGTTTTTGAGTTGTTTGATATATTATTAATTAGTCTGTTTGTAAATTATTTTTATACTCAACCAGCATTCTGTGACTATTTGAAACTTCCATAATGATCGTTATTATTTAAGTAAAATCTTTTTTTTCCTCACCCAAAATGTTTGATTGTAAACTCAAAAATATTCAAGATTAAATTCAGAAATTATGCTTATATTTTGCAAATTTTACTTTGCTTAATTATAGCTTAAACAACCAAAAAACAACACATTTATACAGGGTGATTCTAAAATAGGGCGCCAAATTTCAGGGGTGGGTTCCTTATGCAAAAACAATGAAAAAGTACCTATAAACATGGGTCCTAAAATTCTTCGTTACCTCGGTAGCCGCCATTTTGTATTTTTTAGGCCTACTTAAAAATTTATATCTCCAGAACGGTTTGACCGATTTTATTCAAACTTGGTATAGTGTTTATGGATCATAAGGTCAATTTAAGAAAAAATAATTATTTCATAAAACCTTACAGAAAAAGTCTGGCAGCTGTTTAAATTTTTCAAATTGTAATACCATAAAATGGCACATAATACAAAAATGTATAAGGGTAACAAAATTTGTAATTTTACATCAAGATACAAACTCAATTTTCCGAATTTTACATTAATATTTTCACTTTTTGCGTCCTTTTACTGGTACATTACCAGTTGATCTTTGATGTTCACATCCTAGGGTCGGTTTCCCCGTCAGTTAACTGAGATTGGCAGTTTAAACCGCGTTTTATCTCGAGGAGATGTTCCTCCAAAATTTGTACCGTCAATTTGGCCGGAACAAACTACTGGCCTCGGCAGGTGGTTTAAACGGCTGATACAAAGTTATACTGGTCGAAATAAACAACCTAACCTCAAACTTGTAAATCAAAGACCATAATATTACTCTAATACACCATAAACACCATAATATTTAAGTTCACTAATACTTAGCCTATTACTTTTATAAATCGTCGTTTTTTATATTTTTAAATGCACAATCAGTTAAATGGATTAATTCATTAAACTGTTGGAAATATTACGGAAATCAATATTATTGGAATGAATAAATCCTCAAATTTGGAAATAAAAGCCTAGCCATAATAGTAAGTGTACAAATACTTAGCCAGTAGCCTACTTTTTAAAATAGTATTTTTTTGTTTCGTTTAAGTACAGTACATAATTATTTAGTCCCCTTGGAACTCTCCAATACTAGAACGTTACTGTATTGTAGCTGTCAGTTGACTAAAAAGATAAATTATTAAATCCTTTAGAACTGGGACAAGATCGGCCATTGCATAAGCAAGCTTATTTTACCATGTGGTTAAAAGGAAGAGAGTACTTTCGAGTCCTAACTTTGCCACCAATAAAGGCAATTTTTATTTCTTTTCATTTAAATCCATTTTACCCCTTTACAGCATCATACTTTTTTTGTTTAATTACATTACAATATTTATGTTTGATGTGGTTAGCTGTTATTGCATAGTTTTTACAGTTTTATTGTTTAAACTTTAAATTTAGTAATAATCACATGTGACTGAAAGCAAAAAGCTGTACGACTAAAATAAGAGTTAACTTTACTTAAACCAGTTTTGCTTAGATTAAACCATTTTTACAGTGTATTTTACTCTGAGAACAATAAAAATTACCTTGGAAACATTTTTTAACCCTTGTTTGATCACTTATAACCTCAGAAGTGCTGGCTAGATAAATGAAACATTAATTAAACACTGGTTGTAAAGTTAACCGGACCAATCATTCAAAGCTCTTTTTTGATGTAACATAAAAATTTAAACAAGAGGAATGAATTACACTAAAAGAAACAAAACCACAGCAAGATGGCTGTTGAAATTGTAGTTTAAAAATAGCTTTTTGATTACAGAATGTCTCGAGTATGTAGGCTGTGGCGGGATGTATCACTGTCTCCACATCTGTGGTATCATATAGACCTGGCTTCAACCTGGTGCCGAGATAGGGTGAAGAATGACAGAACCTTCCAGTGGCTTTGTGAGAACCGACTAGCTCAAGTTCAGGAATTGAACTTAGGTTTGAACTTCACATAAATAATAAACAATTCTATGAGTTTTAACACTTATTTGCTCTTTACAATAAAACATTGTGTGCCAATTTTACTGAAACTAAACAAAAAATCCATTAGTAAAAAGACAGAGAATTGGCTTTTCATTAGTTTGACTTTACGGAATTGTAGAGACCAAAAAATAAAATTCATTGTGTATAGAATTTTTTGAGATAAGCATGTCACATTATGTACATGTGAGATATTTTAGCCCCGTTGCATTGTTGAAATGAATATCAAACCAAACTGTACAAATTGCTTACTCTAAGCCTCATTTTTGGCTAAATTAATAATTTTTTTAAAATTTGATAAACTTATTACCCTGGTTGTTAAAAAAATGCACCATAACATAAGAATGAGAGGTTGTACAGTGTGGGTTGTGCAGGTGGCTGGTCATTCACGGGAATCCCGAGTGTGCTGGGCAAGATGGCCACCTCTTGTGTGAAGCTGCAGGGTCTCGGACTGTCAGGTCTACAAGGCCTCAGTCTTGAAAACATCAAGTTCCTTGTCTCCAACTGTCCTTACCTAGAAAGGCTTGATCTCTCCAGTATCAATGTATGTAAATGAGCCCATTCAATAAACTGGTTAGATTTAAACACTAAAGTGCAAATATAACTGGTTATTACATATAATATGAATAGCATATAATTTAATAAGATTTAGAAAATAGGGTTCTAGAAAGTAGAGCTGTGTGGGGGCAAAATTTTGGGTCCGGGATGGGAACGGGAGGGATTTTGCAAAAAGTTATTACGGTAGTGTCACCTATATGGTAGTGTTTATGAGCTCACCAACAAGAATAACTTTATTTATCGCATACAAAATTGATTTAGGAAATCTCAGAATTGAACTATTGTCCAGTTTTATTCTAGTCAATTAGATTGTTATTAGTCCTGGAAAGTTAAATAATGAAAGCCAACAATAACTGAGAAGGCTGTCTGTGTGAGCTAAACCTTTAGTAATACATTGTTACACCAGAAATATTCACACTCTATAGTGCCCGTGAGGTAATGTGAAGGTCTAAGGCCTTATCCTCTAACATTACCGAATATTTTCAGTCACTGTTCTGTAAGCGTTGTCTTTATCCATGAAAGCCATGAATTATACAAGAATTTTCTATCTATGGGAAAAAATCGGGGATTATGTGAGAATTTCATCCCTAAACCTGGAAGTTTTTAGAAGAGTGGTCACATCCTGATTTTGTCTCGGACATTAGCGAGAGTCTAGAGATTACCGTGAACCTTAACGAAAGCTGTGGTGTCTTCTCCAACGCTAATAGCAGTCTAGGAATTGCCGCTAAGAACAGTAATGGATGTCTTGAATTCGTTGCTCTTGTTAACGGATGTTTAGAGATCATCTAGAGTGGAAACAAAATTTTTGATTTCATCATGTGCGATGGCAGGAGTCTAGAGATTGCCGCAAACTGTAATGAAAGTTGTGATTTTGTCACGGAAAGGCAGTATCGTTACTAAGTGAGCAGTTGAATATTTATTCAAGTGCAACACAAATGGATAAAGAGTTTTAGTTTCTTTGTAGGTAGTACAAAATAAATGTCAGCCACATTGTAATTCCTCCATTCTTTTTAAGTTTGCAAAGTGGGTCCATTCTCCACATATGTGTTTCAGTGGAACTGAACCAGTATTGTTCAAGTTTGAATTTCAGTAGAGTCCTGCTAATTAAAATTAATTTTAGCTCAAGATTTGGATTGCAAAATATTTGACATTCTTCAGTTTAACTCAACAACTCTCAAAGTCTTGATAGTAACGCTTACGTCAATCACTATTTGACGTCATTTTTCTTCCCTTTTTGAATAACTATATTTTTGCCAGGAGGTTTCTAGTCAATTTTCATACAAAAGAAAATGGAAGAAATTATAGCAAGTGGACTCAATGCTTGTAGTCAAAGCTTAATGGATGCTTTGGCAGGGCTACACTACAGTAGAGCATCTGGCAAGTGGGTAACTGCCAGGTTAGGTCTGCCAAGAGTATCCTGGTTGTAGAAATCAAATTATTTTAGTGAAAAGGGTTGCGTTAACAGGTTTGTGTTAAAATCTCAATGATTACCAAGCTGTTAATCGGTCACAAGCTGTGTAATATGCTATGTAAGTAATTATTTAGAAGTGATCCACAAACACAAAATTTAGCATTAAATAAGTTAAGGAAAGCTTTTATCTAATAGAGGCATCCTCAGCTAAACACAAATAAAAGGGAATTTATTAAAACGGTAATAAAAATAAATAGTCTTGTTGGTTGATCTATGTAAGTTGCTTGTCACAGCCGGAACTGAACAACCCTCGCAGTGCTGTGAGTACAGCCTCCCTGCTGTACCTCGCCCAGACAATGGGGGAACGACTCACCCACCTGATCCTTGCTAACAACAAACTGGCAGGTGTTCCTCAGATCATCACTGCCATTGCTGTAAGTTACTGAGTATCCAACCAACCAATATTTTACTATAGATTAGCTTATTGAAAATAAACAAGTTATTTGGGATGGATGTGAACTTTCCTTTGTATTGAAATTGGATAGCAATATTTTCTCTCATTAAAATTTTGGGAATTTTAAGGTGATATTGTTTCTTTTTCATAACACATTTGAAACAAACTTTTACATTTTAACAATATCTTTTAAACGAACTGCTATCTCATCAAGAAGATGAGGTAAGGACTCACTCATATCACGCTTGATCAAACATTACGTATGGAACAGTATGACTGACATAATATTAAATATGTGCGAGATTTAGAGATCGAGACAAGATTTCTTTCTCAACAAGAATTTTTATTCTCAAAAAGTTTGAGATGAGAAACAAAAATGAAAACCGAACACAATTTGTAATGCCATAAAATTGACTAGAAGTGATTTTAAACACGATTTTTTCTGTAAACTAGAAGATTTGTTCCATGTCATATAAGTGTCAGCAGTTTGAACAACGTACTAGGTTCAGAAGCGACTGAGAATGAACGAGATAGAGGCTGATGCAATATCTATGTTTCGAAATTAACAAGCTGTTCAAGATGGCAGTCAACGCCACAAAATGACCTCCAGTCGGAAAATAACAGCTAGCATACACGACTAGTCACTTATGTCGATTAGTTTTGATAGTTGCGATACTTTTCACTATCTTCTATTTCTAAACAATCGGAACAATAGTTAAGTTTGAGAGTTTGTATCGCGTGTAAATAAATCCACAAATGTGTTATTTTCAGACGTATTGCCCGAACTTGCAAGTGTTGGACTTGGCGAACGTGCGGACAGTTGCTCAGACGACAGCATACGTTCACATCGAGAAGCTGCAAGAGGGCTGTCCTTCGCTCAGGGTGCTAAGACTGACCAACAGCCAACTCGCCTTGTCCCCTGTCTCCTTCAATGAACAGGTATTGCAAGTAACAATCATACCGGTTAAACTTGGTTTATCATGAGATCAATTTCCAACCAATAATATCAATCACTATAAACTAATTTTATGCTGTAAAATTATTTTAAAGGTTAGTTGATGATGATTATTTTGAAGATACAAGGGTCATTCGGAAAGTAATACCCGTTTTCCAATAAAACGAAGATAACCCAAAATGTTTTAACGAAACTTTGTATTTTACATTTCTATATCTTAACCTACTTTTCTACATAATTTTCTTGCAAATCCAAGCATTTATTGTACCTTGTTACAAGCTTTTGAATACCTATGTCGGAGTCTTCTGCCACCAATCCATTTAAATAAGCCAGTACCGTTTGTTTGACTTCGTCGTTATCCTCAAAACGTTTCCCACCCAAAAACTCTTTAAATTTTGTAAACAAATTAGTCACTAGGGGCTAGGTCTAAGATGTTAGGAGGATGGTCGAGAACATCCCATCAGAAGTGGTTAAGTAACTGCTTTGTCTTTTCAGCTGCATGAGGTCGTGCATTGTCATTCAAAAAGACAACACCAGCAGATAACATTCCGCGGAACCCACAAGATGCGCGGGAATCCACCTAGCACACATTTTACGGTACTTGAGGTGTTCTGTGAGGACTTCGTAAATGGTATTGCGTGAAACATGTGGGAAATTTTCACTAATTTCATCTAAAGTCAGAAATTTTCACTAATTTCATCTAAAGTCACTCTCCGATCCTTTTGCACAAACGCATCAACAGTTTCATCAAGCGTAACCGTGATGACACTCAAGCGGCCACTTCCTCCTCATCGTGAACGCCTTCATTAAAATTTCGGCGCCAACGTAGCACAGTTGACTCGTCCATCACTTCACTATACACAGATTTAATTTTGCTGTATATTTCACTTTGGCGCATGTTTTTTGCATTCAGAAATCGAGTAACTTATCTTAATTCAAAACTGGCGGCATTATTGATTTTCTTCTCCATTTTGTATGTTTACAAACAAGGTAATAGGAGCTGTATTGAAACAAAATTCAGTAAACAGCTGACCAATGAGATACTAAAACCAGCTGACTTTGATTCAATCATCTGTCAACACATAGACAACACAGAGATTAAAACGGGTACTACTTTCCGAACGACCCTCGTATTAGTTGTTATTATTTGCTTATTTACTATTCATTTACCTGAGGTAGTAATTTCGATGAATCAGTTTCATGATGGTTCTATTGTAATGAAGACCTGATGTGATTCAAACTATTTACTAGGATTTCAAATTGGTTTTGCAAATGTTGTTGATTACAGTCACTGCGTCAGGTGCCTGAGGGCACTTTGTAATTTACATAGTTTTTAACATGTGCGATTTAATTTTCACGTGTGAGTTAGTTAAACATATCAACCGCAGTGAACGTGATGAGTTGCTGTCACCAAAGGTAAATAAAAAGAAAGGTAAAGATTAACTTAGCAAACTCCATCCCCTTTAGAATACTGTAAACTGCATTGAATCCAGCCAGACTAGCTTGAAGCAAACCTCTATTTACACTAGTTTGGAAAGTAAACAATAACAGTCACACATATATTAAATAGTTTTCGGCAGCAGTGGCTATAAATAACTATGTTCTCTAACAACTCCCATTTTGTTTGTGATCTATCCGTAAACTCTATTTTTCTTTCTATTTACCTTTTTGTAACCTTCCTGAAATATCAGAATTTACAGTGAGTTTTACCCTTGTAGTAAACCAGGAACAACGCAGAACATTTGCAAAATAGCCTAAAATTTAATGTTTGAACATTTTTTAAAATAAAGAGATACCCATGGGGACTATTACATCACAATGCAGTCAAAAATTGAGAAATCACTGTAAATTCGGTCAGATATAGAGGCTGACAACAACAAGCCATTAACTATTTGATAATGCATTTCTATGTTTTGATTCTTTTGAGAACCATAATTTACCAAACAGTTCGTAAACAATCAGCAAACAATTAAAGGTGAATATTTTCTCAACATGTTTATAACTAAGTGCTAGAATACATTCAAAATGCTAGTTACCCTAATTTTGTTTTCTAATTTCCTTTTAGTTTTGTATAATTTGTAAAATGTAACTGTAATTGTATGAGTGGTATGAACTTACTATGTCACTTTTTGTAGGCAACTTCTCAAGGTTTTCCACATTTAGAAGAGCTGAGCGTGGCCGGAGTTGTGGAAGGTTTATCGTCTCAGCCTTTCATCGACGATGAGGCTTTGCAGCGAATCATCAAGTCATCCAAGAAACTGCGGCTCTTAGACGTTCGGGGCTGCAACAAAGTCTCTGACTCCTCATTAGTCAGGATTCCAGCGTGGGACCTTGAACACATCTTCTTGTCTGGTAAAATCATAAATAAATATTTTATTGTTCCAAAACATAGAGGGAACAACATTTTGGTACAATGTTTGTTCCCAACGTACCAACGCTTATAGCTTCTCATTACTTTGTTGTTAGGTAAAGGTGCCCATTGTTCCAGTAAATACTCGAAAGTAAGCCACATGCAAATGCAAGACACACCCATAAATTTCACCTGTTCTCAGTTCTTCCACCAACTTTAAGTTGTATATCGTATAGGCCTATCAATGCATGTGCAGCTGTTTTCATAGAAGGGAACAGTTTCTTGTGCATGTGCCAAACGGATCTTATTCGCTTGTTTGGGTATCGATTTGTTCGTTAATTGTGTTGCCGGGAATTTCCTAGAAACAAGATTTTTTTTATACAAGGGGGGGAGTAAAATAAATAAATCAAATAAAGAAATATTTTATTGTGTTAACAATTTACATGTTAGACATACATTTTTGAAATTCACTCTCTCTCATTAATTCGAATTGGACCACTACAAATCTAGTTGTCAGTTGGGGTTTTCCCAGTCATGTGCCATAAACTCATTAGTATTGTAAAATGCTTCGGTGGTCAAAACCTTTTTCAAACGAGTTTTAAAAGCCTTAAGCTTTGGGGCACTTTCATTCGAATTTGGTAACCTGTTGACTAGTTGAACTCCTACCTGAGAAGGTAAACGTTCATGGACTGACGTTCTGTGTCTCCCAGTTTGGAAGTTCTCCCTGCGTCTAGTTTCATAAGAGTGAACGTCACATCCTCTTATGAGGCCGCACTTAGATTTGAAAAAAGACAAGTTTCCAAAATATAGAGGCAAGGTAGTGTCAACAATTTTAAATTTTTGAATTCTGGTCTGCTTGACTCTCTCCATTGTAATTTTGCAATGGTTCAGGCTGCTTTTTTTTGCAAAATGTAAACTCTGTCAAAACTTTATTTTGGGCATCCCCCCACAAAGCCAATCTGTAGGAAAGGTGGGGGTAGATTACTCAGTAATACGCCGTCAACAGTACCTGAATTGGGCAGTGTTCGGACAATTGCTTCAAAACATAAATGCCTGAGGCTAACTTTGAACAGACACTGTCTACATGATATTCCCAGGTCAAACCTTGGTCGAGGTGTACCCCAAGGAATTTTGTTGAGTAGACCTCTTCAATCTCAGTATTGTCCACCATGACTGTTGGAATTTCAATTTCAAAACATCTTTATTCGTCATGCATTTACATACATATAAAATAGTGTCAATAACTATACTTATTATTACAGTGTAAACAAAAGAGACATATTTGAAATTAGGCTATAAGTGGTACCTAGTTTTGAATAAAACAATAATTACTGATTACATTACATTGAATTAATAATATATAATCGGTTTACAGTACGTGATATAAAAGACAATAGTAAGTTTAATTAAATATATCATTAAACACAACAAATATTTTACAAATAAATTTTGTTTTAAATTCACAAATTAAAAAGTAGTCTCATTTATCTGAAAAAATTCATCTAAAGAATAATAGTTTTTTTAATAAGTATTCTTTTAACATTTTACTGAAACAAGTTTTCCCTATATTATGTTTTATATTATTTGGTAGATAATTTAAAAACTTTGAACCCATATAAGTTGCCTTTTTGTATAAAAACTTAAATTATGCTGAGGTAGATCAATTTGATTTCTATTACGGGTGTTATAGGAATGGAATGTATTACGTAAATCTAAAGTGTGGAACTGATTATTTGAATAATATCTGAGAACGTCTGTCGGAGACAAAATTGGATGAATGTTGATTTTTTTTTTTTTTTGAGATTGAGCTTGTTGAAATGATGAATTGATTTGTTGAGCTCAATAAATGAAACAATTTCCAATTGTTGGTTTGAAGATGCTTTCAAACGGAGAGTCGTGTCAACTGCGTTCTGGACAAGTTGTCTGTTATGTACCGATGAGCCAACGTCGTTGACGTAAATCTGAAAAAGAGGCGGGCTGAGTATGGAGCCTTGTGGTACCCCATGACTCAGCCACTCCCGAATTCCCCGCCTGTCAGAAATTCCTACAAATTGTGATCTATTACTGAGATATGATTCAAGCCATTTGATTGGCACTGTTTCCTCGTATCTCATAATATTTGAGTTTTTGAATCAAGGTGACATGATCAACACAGTCAAGACCCTTTGATAAGTCGAGGAATACTCTGAGTGTAGCTTCTCCACTTTCGATGGCTTCTACTTTCATCTCGACTAGACCACTGACTGCGTCTATTGTGGATTTTCCACTTTGAAATCCAAATTGGTTTGATGGTAGTAGTTTGTGTTTTTCTAGGAAATTCTCGATTCTGATTAGAAATACCTTTTCAAAAACTTTGCTGAAGGCTGGTAAGATTGAAATCAGGCGGTAATTTTGTGTTGAAAACGGGTTGCCCTTTTTGAAAATTGGGATAATTTGCGATTTTGAGAGAGTAGGGAACTGTTCTACAGTGAGAAGAGAGATTTATCAAGTGTTCAAGTGGCTTTATTAAATGCTTTGAGCACTGTTTGATAAGCCATGTTGAAACATGACTTGAATCGTTTGTTTTTTTTAAGAGAGATTTCTTATCACTGTTGCAATTTCCTCCTCTGTGACTAGAGTCAGAGCCATTGAGGCTGCAGGACTCGGTATTAATGGGGGAGAGGGCTGATTCTTGGCCGGACTAAGGCCTTGATCAGCACCGAACAAGGAAGAACAAGGAAAAAAATGTGTTGAATTCCTCAGCGACCCTGAGGGTTGTTGAGTTGTTCACTGCCTGTGTTGAGTTTGATCTGTTTGTCTGTCTGTTGGTTTTTATTGTTATTATGGCCCAAGCGGTTTTGACACGTTTTTGACTTGACTAATGCTCTGGAGACATGGTAAGCTTTTGCAGCTTTGATGACCCTTCTATAGGTTCGTTTATAATTTTGAAGCACTAAATCATTTTGAGGCATATTTTGTGTTGAGTTTGTGGTATGTAAGGTGTTGGTAAGCTTGGTTGGCTGTGATTGGGGAGTGAAAGACGTTGTAGTTGATGTATTGAAAGCTGAAGGTGACACTGATGCACTGGCCGGTATGGGTGTGATGTCAGAGGTGGCCGATACGATAATACTCGACTCAACTCAAACTAAAAAAATGTGACTCGCACACCCCTACTGGTTAGGATGGGAGGGGAGGGATTTATCTTATAGAATGATTAGGGTCGAGTAAGATCTTGTGATTTAATGTAAAAACCCACATAAAGTTTGATTATCTAAAATGAAATAATTGAGTACGAGATGTTGCAATGAGTTTGTTGTAATGTGTAGGATGCTTTGTGACTCGGCTGAACGACAGTGGGCTGGAGCTGATAGTGAAGAAGTGGAGTCACAGTCTGGTGGAGGTGGACTTGGCCTGGAGCACTGCCACGGAGCCCCTAGACGCAGCTGTGCAAGCATTGGCCGAGCAGGGTGAGACCAGTCGACTCAGGTGAGCCAACTACACTGTGTGTTTTTCAGAGCTCCCCAACTTCATTGCTTTTATTGAAGTTTCCAAATGCTTGTAATGTATGCTTAACGGAATCAAAAGTTGTCATTTCTTGCTAGAGGATTTTATTGTTGTCGGATAAAATTGGCTTGGTCACATAGGCCGTCAGCCATGGAAAAGCTTAATTGGGCAACTAAAAGCCCCTCAGGCTTTTTGTGCTAGCCAACGGAGTGGGAAGGGGATAGAACAAGGTAAGGAAAGGAATGGGTTGCTAACATCAGCTTGGACAACTGATTTGGCCTTCAACCAGGATAAGAGTTGGCTTTATATCCTTATCCACCTAAATCAATTGTCTCTAAACGGCTTCACAGAGGACTTCTAGATCCAAACCAGGGGTAACCTTGAGGTAATACTGTTCACTCTCTCTTCAGAATCTCTTCAAGAGTAAACCTTCAAATTCCTTTATTCAAAATTAAGTACAATACAATATTTTGTACAGAATTGCGTCATATCTTATCTTATGCATACATTAAATCTTCTAAATCATATTTTTATCATTACATATTTCATAATACTATCTAAGCGTGTACAGAAAAATAACAGAATCAGGCAAAGATTATAAAATTGGACAAAACTAAATTACATTTCCCCATTTCCTCTTTAGAATACTAAACACAACTACCATCTATTAAAAAGCCTTCTTTAGCGCACCTCTAGTTAGTCCTTCTTTTGACCCAAAGAAAGGAAATGTTCCAACCTACCCAGCTTTACATATGATCTCTCTTTGCTGTGCCCCACTACTAGCAACAGGGGGCATTGTTGTGTGAGATTGATGTCATTACCTGTACCCTTCCCTCTATTACCGAAGTTCTGGGACGGGAAGTAAACAATGTTGATAAACCAAATGTTTCATATAAAACCCCATTAAACATAATTTGCCCTTATTGTGAAATTAGTTTTGGGCAAATGAAATTCATCAGTGAGCAAATGGAAATAACATGCCTCTAACACTGCACCCTCCTCAAAGCCACACACCATTTTTATCACTTGCATACAAAGAAGAATGTGTTGATTGGCTATGTGATCCCTTTTCTGTAGACTTAAGCAACTAATGAGGTACAGATGAAATTTTCTTAGCTGGCACTTGGATTTCAGGTAAGAAAAGTGTATTTGTCGTCTAGAAAACATCAGGCATCGTTGTCACCACCCGTCGGAGCTGTACATCGTCGCTGGCCTGTCCGCACCATTAAGACAATCCTATTAGGACGCTTCCATGAACACCCTAGTTCTAAATGTGATTTAAACAAGTTAATTGCATATCAATAATTTGATAATACCCTCTTGTAATTTAAAATTTGTTACCAATAATTTCTGTTTTTGTCCCATTACAATCGAATAATTTAAACCTGTGTTATACAGTTTAAATTAGCAGCAAATTAAAGCAAAGGTCATAGCAGTGGTCATCAACCCTACGAGACAGCAAGTCCAAGAAGGACTGATGTTTTTGGAAGTGTCCTGTCTGCCTCTCCACCCTCCCCTCGCCCTATATCTCTCACTACGGCCCGCATGCCCCAAGTGCCAACTAAGGAAATTTCATCTGTAGTTGACAATCTGAAGAAGCTAGAGGCTATCACGATAAGCAACACACCTGCATTCCCCTTCTGCCCCCACATTGACTACTCACATGTTGTCTTCCTCTCCCGCCTTTCTCTTTCCTTCTCACTTCTTCCAAGAGAAAACAAATCTTATGGTAAGAGCTTTGTTTACCAAGTGTCTGATGCCCTCCTCAAGTCTGATCGAAGTAATGTGTGGTTGTGTAGGACATTGGACTTGTGTGGGTCTTCAGTCAGCCTGCCGCCGGTGAAAGCTGTGCTCACCAAGTGTCCGCTACTCTCCTCTATCAACTTGTCCTCGTGTCGAGCACTGCCGCGCGGCATGAAGCGCCTCTACCAGGGCCTTCCCCTCGTCCAGCTCCGCTCCTCTCTGCTCAACCCTCCCTCCGATTCTGCTGACACTTAGACTCACCAGCCATATTCAGCACACTCCGAGCTCTTGTTCAACTATTACGTAGTGCTGAGTGGTTGGTTTTTAGCTTGTTAAGTTGTCTGTTTATACCAAATTAATCATTATTGATGTTATATCTGTTCGATGGTGGATATTAGGCTTAAGATGCAGACCTTTGACTGTGAATTTTGATTTTTATAACTTCTAAACCAATAGTAGTAATGTGAATGAGGAAATATTTGGCTTCACATTATTAGCACATTTTTTTTTAGATATTTGTTATTGAAGTTTGAAGAATTTGGAAATTAATCTGATGTTATGGTTTGAAAGCTATTTAACAAAAACACCTTTGGTGAAATAATTTTCATTTCAAACAATTTTGAATGATGAAACGATTTTTCATATGAAACATGTTTTGGCTTCTTAGACCATGATCACACTCAATTTTTGTTATCAAAGACTTTTTTAAAATTATGTTGCCACTTAAAGGACAGATCTTATTTGGTGCATGAGTTAAGTTCTTGGTTCTAGTTTTCTCCTGATTGTCAATACAGTACTAATAATTTCGGAATATATTCTGATCTATATTAACAAATTCTTCTTGAATATTCAATAAAATAAAAATTACTAGGGGATTCAGAAAGAATTATCAAAACACCAAAGTAATTCCAGTCAAGGTGCATTTACCTTAACTTTAATGAAAAAAAACTCGTGACATTCCTTTTAAAACATAAAACACATTAATTCAAACAGGCACAATTTAAAATAAATTCTACATCAAATGTATAAGTACTATAATAATAAAAACCCTATTGATCATCATAGTTATTAACAGTTACAAATTAAACTTCGGTAGCCCAGATCTATCAAGGCTGAAATGATATGAAAATTGTTAACTTTATTAGACAAGATCACAACTCAAGAGGCATTGACAGATCATTGTGTACTCAGTGTAGCGAGAATGCACAAAGTGTTTGTATAAAAATGAGTTTTAGAAAGCATTTAATATTATCTTAGAAGTTCAATTGTGTAAAATCAGTTCTTGATTCGGGTATTGAAAAGAAAATTTCTGACCCAATAAAGTCGCTTGTCATGTTGTCAATAACTTGATATCATGTGTTTGAGAGGAATTAAATTATGTTGCACATGTTTATGCTATTAGACGTTTTTCATATTAACTAGTTGAAAGCACAAGTCAATAATCTCCTAATAAATAACTAATAATATTTGAAAATAATTGTTAAAAAATACGTTATTTACACATTAATAATTTATGTATAAATTTAAATTGAGACAAGAGAGATTCACTTAAAAGGGATACTGGATATATTAAAGTGAAAAAAATGAAAACTATGTACCCTTTGATTAACATTTTACTAACAAAATGTTAATGAAAGGGTACATAGTTTCACTTTAAATTGTATTATTTTATTTATATTATTAAACAAAACAATAACAACCATAATAAAAACAATTTATTGAGTAAAAATCTGAAAATGTTATAAAAAAGTATGTTAGATTTATTTCAAATAAAACATTTCTTGAGCAAATTGATGGTAGCGATTTAAAAAGTAAGTATTTATATGTTACAAGAAGTTATAAATGAGAGCAACTTACAGCATTACAAGATTACAAGCATTACAAGACCAAGGGCTTCAAGAACCCTTATGGTACGTAACGCATTTACTCCATTTATTATTTTAAGTAACAAATTTAGTAAAGAAAGAAACAATTATAAATCTCTTTTCCACCCAATAGTAACCATTAATTATACAAGGGCTATTATTAAATGAACTTTCGGTGCTGTATAGCTCGTAGACAACTGAACCCATATGTACAAATTATACCTCGCTAGATAGCTTGACACTTTGTTTTGTCATTTTCTCTACTTTAAAATTAAAACGATCTCTACATTTAATATTTTTGCCGGTTAAATAATAGCCCTATTAAGACTAAAAAGGGGTTGGACATCAAATTTTGTGCAAAATGATTTACATAATCCTTTTTATTCTAAACAGAATTTAATTTAATTTTAAACTGTAAAGTTTCATGTTGCGTTTTGTGAACTAAAGCAGGTTAAATAGTAAGTTGCGTCAACTTTTCGTGATAGACACTGGCGATGGAAAATCATAAGCTTCAAAAAGCAAGAGTCCTGGTTTGTGAATTGAATTTTATCATGAATATGTCAAAGTAAATGCTGTTCAATATCCAAGACATACGTATAGGAGAGCTCTTTTTTGGATTTAGAATTCTGTAGTTGATTGAAATACACAAACAATGTAATAGAACTCTTTTAATAGCTGGTTAGGTATTTCAAGAACAATGCTCTCAACTGCAGTTTAAAACATCTAAAGTTTTTAATTCGGTGCGAAGATGATTAAACTGTTCTTGAAAAGCCTAACCAGCTATTAAACAAGTTTTATTTTTTTAGTTTTTGTTGTTTCTTGATCAACTACAAAATCAAAGTTTATTCAAAGAATGCTCTTAAATATGCATATTATACAACGTTTCTACAAATAGTGTGCATTTTGGCATTTCTTATTGGAGTTTAATACAAAATTACCCTTTGTGCATAGCTAAAAATAATAAATGTAATAAATAAAATACTACAAACCACTTAGTCAATCATCAAAGGTGTACAGTTCCAATATTTAAATAAAATGTCTAAAGATAACAAGCAAAGAAATCATTGATACTTTTGGTGACTAATTCCTCTTTCACCAGAATCCATTTAGTTTCACTTTCATACTTTTCAATAAAAGATATAATGCTATTTATTGCCTTATGAAAGCGGAGTAATTATATTTTATTGATACAGAAGTCATTTTATGTCAGTCTAATTTTCACATGAAAAAGCACCTTTTTGTGGCAAAACAAATTCCCAAGCACCCAGGGTTTTTTGTTTCCATGTTTTTTTTAATTACCTTTCTTAGCACAATTTAAAATTCCCTTCATAAAGTTTATTTATGAATAAGTATTTATACAGTAGACTCCCACTTGAGTCGTGATAATTTGGATACGGGCTGATCAAGATCACCCAACAGGAAAAAACTTGAAACTTAACAAAAATGTCACATTTTGTATGTTGACATCTTAAATAATAAATCAATTACAACATGTTGCCTATGCTTTGCTGTATAGTTAAATGCATTGACATGCCTTAATCAGCCGGCATTGACAAGGTTTAAATTACCGATACATACTATACTACAATATGATGTGAACAATACCGTAGCTATGAACTGCCACTCTACTTTGAGCCGACAGTCGACACAATAATGCCCAGATCAAGATGTGCCGCACAAACTACAATGTATGGACAAATCCATGCCACCAGAATTGCTATTCCTATTATAGTAAGGAATAGTAATTACCTCTTAAAGAATATTTGTTCAAATTTGCAAATAACAATTTAGAAACTTAGTTATTTGAATTCTTAGAAACTTGGACGACCCTTCCGCTACATTGGTCTGTTCAAGAGAGAGTCTACTGTACTTTGTAATGATACAACTTTGAATAAAAACCTTGACGATTAAAATTACTGAATCCAAACAAAAATAGTGTTTCAAACTTGAATACTACCACTACCAGTTTACCTATTTAACCTTCCTTCGATTAAAGTCTGTATATTTTCATTATTTTGTAAATAAACCAGCTATTTACTTAATTTGAACATGGTTCAATAAAACATAGTAAACTAAAAAGGTTCACAATTTTAACTTTTATTGGGCTTAAAATGTCTTATTTGCATAAAGTAAAATTAATCAACTTAAATATTAGCCAGGATTAAATTGATCAATATGTTTAACTGATTATGTACAAGAAAGGTGGTTATTTAGTACTTTTTCTTTTTATATGGCTACCTTTAAATGGTTTTTAGTTTAATTGTTTTGGAACAACTAATATCCTAATATGTGTGTAAAAAGCATATTTGTTAGTAACCTAAGATTATGTTACCAGTCTTATGTGAAACGAATCCATTGTCTCCATTTTCAGTGCCGGTACTGATGAGCCTGGATCCACTAAATCTTGATTTAAAACTAACAATTCTGAAATAATTGCATTGAATGTGTAAGCTGTACATAAACCTTATACTGTATAAGGTTTCTTTCCTTTTGTATAGTATTATTTCTTGTAACATAATTTCTATGTGTCAAATATTTGAAAGACATTGTAAATAGTAGTGTAAGATTGTTTATATTGTATTTATATTTTTGTTATAACATTGTTTAAAAAACGTTATTTTTATTCATTTTTGTTTGTAGGAAGTACAAATGTTAGTCATTAATCTTGAAAATGTATATTTGTAAATAACATGAGCTTGTAGATTAGCTTTAAAGCTTATTTATTGATGTTGCGACTTCAAATGGGTTGATTTTGAAAAAATAATATAAGTATTAAGTACAGTAGTGATAAGGTTGATTCCTGTTTCCAATTGCCATATTTTTTCGGGGTCTAGACACTTTTTCAGTTTGTCCATTAAATAGTTAAACAGGTTGTATAATTTGCCCCTTAAGGTTGACAGTACAGTAGGTAAGTTGTGTTCAGTTAAAAAAAAATGTACACTTATGAAAACCATTGAAATGATATCTTTGAAAATTCAGTTACTCTCACCAATGCTAAGAACAAAGAAAGTTGCTTTGTGACTTTGACTTATATCCTTTAGCTCCTAGGGGGAGCATAGAGCCGTGAAGAATTCCCTCCATTGGTTCCTGTTTGCGGCCAGTACCTTTGCTCTTTTCCACGTCATGCCTTGGTTTTCCAGCTCCCTTTCTACTGTTCTTCTCCACGTAACTTTTGGCCTCCCTATTCTTCTTGCCCCCTGTGGATCTTCTTGATAGCTTGTTTAGCGATTGAGTCATGGGAGTGACCGATCCATCTCCATTTTCCCTTTTTTATCTGTATTTCCAAGGGCTCTTGATTTGCTCTAGTCCAAAGTTTGTTATTGGAAATAACATTAGGCCACCATATTTTTAGAATAGATCAAAGGCGCTTGTTAACAAACGTTTGTAATTTTTCTGAGGCAACATTTTTTACCTTCCACGTTTTAGAGCCATACAGCAGCACGGATTTAACATTTGAGTTTTTTAAGGTTTGTTTTCCTTCTGATTTCATTGCTTTTCCAAACTGGTTTAAGCTGTACAAATGTTGCTTTGGCTTTGTTGAGGCTACTTGTAATGCCTTCATCTGCCCCTCCATTTCTTGTCAAAAAGCTGCCCAGGTAGCAAAATTCATCAGCCCGCTCAATCTCATTTTCCGCCAATTTAAGGACAGTAATGTTTCAATTGTTACAAATTTCTTCTCAAGTATTGACCAAGTACAATTTTGTGAAATGGAATCAACCTGTCACCAAGTTGATATGCACAGCAGAAATAGACATTGAAAATCAAAACTATTACTCTGAATTGTAATTGTCGAATGTATATAATACAAATTCTAAACGTATAACTTCTTTGATACAATGAAAGATTGTAAATCATTGTAGTGTTATTTTAATAAGGTTATTTTAATATACTTTTTGATAATGTGACATTAAAGTACTTCTGTTACAATGATAATTATCACTGGTGTAAAGATATTCGGGTCAATATCATATTGTTGATTTGTAATAATTCTTAAAAAGAGTTTTGCTGAAAATAATTTAAGTGAATGATATGTTTAGTAAATAAATAATTAGAATAGTAGTTTTAAAAAATGTTACTTTCTTACCACCTAGTCACCATAAATATTGTATATACAAGTATAAAAACACATTCTAGATGTAATATGGAAAACTACCTCTTAATTGTTGGTTTACAATAATACCTATAATGGCATTATGTCCTTTTATTATTTATTTACACTTTTTAACAGAATACAAAACATTACAGCACTGTCTTTCAGACCCAATATTATTTTTTTACACCAGTATAATTATCATCTACTTTTCTTTTTAGTACTGCTTTTTCCGTTTTATTTGGACAATTAAAAAATGTTTAATTGAGTATAACAAATTATTTTTGCTTTAGTTTTGTAAAAGATGTTTTTAACTTTTAAGCCAGCATGATTTTTTAGAAAATATTTGCAAATAAAGGTTTTTACTTTTTATATTTTTTATGACCGAAAGAGTTTTACAAAAACATTACAATTTAACAGTTGCCAACGTACCAAAGTGTGTTGTGGGTGTAACTGAACACTCGTAGTTTATTTCTGACAAAAACAATCTTCAATAGTTGTTGGTTGATCTTATATTATGGATAGTTTTACATTTTAAATGTTGTTATATATTTTCTATTACAAATGCTCTGTTATTTATAATAGGCTGACTTAATATATGCACTGTAGGGTTGTATTTATAATATATTTACAAATAAATGGTATTATTGTTATTTTTAACCATGTTATTTTATTACCGTTTGTTTCGACAACATATTGGAAAATAAGTATAAAAATCTAAACTTGTGTGTTTTGAAGTATAATTATCTAAACACTTAAATCAACATCTAAAACATAAATCATGGAATAACTAGAACTTAGCTTATTATAATTTATGCTCATATTTGAAATTCTCAGCTGTGTTGGTTGGCTTGAACTGGGCTGACCAAAAATATTTCCAAAAGAAACATGTTTGCAAAAGTTTATTAAAATAATCGTTAAGACTTTCTGGTTGTCACTGCTCATTTCTGGGTCAATTCCATTGAACATGAATATCTTTTTTCCATACTAATGAGCCTTTTGTCAAATACAGACTCACAGGTACAATAACTGATAATCAGCTTAGTTAAAGACTTATCATTTTACTTTAAATTATAAAGGAAAAACACATTTCAAATTATGGATATAAAATCCTTTCAGACTCATTCTGATTGTTATAGCAGGAGTTTTAAATGGGGCCACTTTGAAACAAATGAACCTGGGATTTTATATTTTTGTGTTAAGTAGATAGTACTGTTTGAAGCATTTTCAACTCCTAATATGTCAGATTTTAGTCAAAATATGATGAGAAATCTTAGTTTTTTGCAATTTGGGCTTGTTCTGTTATTACAGAGGGGGTGAGGTAGCGAACCTTCGGCCTCAGACTTTGCTGGCCATTATCATGGGTGCTACGATGAACTTGACCTCAATTTAGTATTTCTGCAAGTTTTATGGCATATCTTGAAATAACATGTTTGCAAATATCATTGAAAAAAACTACTCATTTCACTGTTAACTATTACTAAAAAATCACTTTTTGCCGCCATTTAGAAACAACTTGATGGATTTTCATAATATTTGGTATATTGATGTTCTGACTTGAATCAGGATCGGTGTCCTTTTGGGCTATCTGCTTTTCTTACCAGCTCTTGCCTTCTTCTTGTAGCTACAGATCTTCATATCCCTTTTCCTGTTTCCTTGTGGATTCCACTAATGAGCCTTTTTTTCTGGAGTAAGATACCATATTCACTCTTCTTTCATTGTGTCTGCACAGTGTTCACTTTTGGCTATCCAAAAATCTTTACTAGATTGAACGTTGAAAATTCTTCTAAGGCTCCTGTTTACAAAGATTGGGAACAGATCTTGTAACTTTCATGTCTCCTGATATTACATTACTTCTTTCTTAGTTGGTTTGATTGCCAGACTGGGGCCAGCTGAGCAAATGCACCTTTAGCTTTACTTATTCTTTGTGCCACGTCTTCATCCGACCCACCTGTTTCAGACACTATGCTTACTAAATATGTGAATTGTAGACTCTCTATAGCGCTGCCGTTTAGCATCAGTTCTTCATTACCTCTCACATTTAACCTCATCTCCTTTGCAAAGAAAGCAGTGTTATTCCTCTCCTGTTACTACATACTGACGTATCTCCTTTCTTAGGGATCTTGATAAGCAAACCTTTCTTCCAGTCTTCTGGCATTTCTTATTGTTCCCAGACATCTTTCAAAAGGGTTTGAAATATTGTTGCAGAAGTGTCTACATTTGCTTTTAGCAGTTTTTAATTCCTTGAGAGCTGTTATTATTTCTGCCTTTGTTGGTACAACAGTACTTATTCTAGGGTCTGCCTGAAAACTGTTGTTCTTCTCCCTTATAACCTCTTCTTCAGCACTTTCTATCTCTCTATTGAATAGCTCCTCAAAAAATTCCTTCCATCTCTTCATTTGATCAGCCTCCACAACTAGCAGTTCTCCATTTACGCTCTTGATCGGCTTTCTAGCAAATAATTTCTTATTTGATAGAGTTTTAGTTATTTTGTAAAGCTCTTTACTGTTGCCTTTTCCAGCAGCCTCCTGTGCTTCTTTTGCTAGATCTTCTGTCCATTGTCGTTTATCTCTTCTGAAGCTTCTCTATATTTAGCATTGTATGCCTCTGTAGCCAATCTTTTCTCTTCTTCCTCATCTGCCTTGTTTATATCTTGAAGCGACAACACATTTCAACTTTCATTTAAATAGGACTATTTATTCGATGTTATAGCAAAAAATCTTTTTTTGGCTGCCATTTTGAAACGACTCAATAGATACTGTGGAAAAACACATTTCTTTCAAAATGTTAATAAAATTGGATGCAATTTACTTTTTTTAAATTATTAAACCCCTTTTTCAGAAAACTCCTCCCCAAGGTGATTTGCAGTGGTCCTACTTTTCTACCTATCAAACTTAACCAAGGTTAGGGAACATTTATACCAAATATCATGAAAATCTGACAAAATGTGACTTATACAGAGTACACACATGTATACAATTATACATAATGTACATAAAGTGTTGAAAAAATGCTCAATAGTGTTCTGGGGGCAGGATTGGTGCTCATGATCCTGAGCCTGGTTCTTTTCCCTAAACACCTTATATTTTGTTTGAGAGAGAATTTAGGTCGAGGATGTTAAGAGTTTATGTAAATAGTTGGACACAGAGGGAAATTTCCTAGTATACCTTGGATTTGAAGAGGAAAATGCACCCAGGCGATCAGGAGTGGGTATCCTTATGACCCCCAAAGCTAATGGCCTCACTGGGTGGGAGTCAATATCAGAAAGAATACGGTAATCATAGCACGTTTTAAAACAAAAGTACGTCATGTCACAATAATACAGTGTTATGCTCCAACCGAAGAAGGACAAGCAGGCCCGGATTATCCACTATTTACGCCCTAGGCCAAAGTTCTAGAATGTGCCCCTTTCTGTGTTCTGAGAGGTTTAAGGTGTGTGGACATTTTTGCTATATTTAACTGTAAATATGACGTGTCGCGCCGAGGCTAGAGACAGGAGACTGTGATCAACATGTGCCTTGTTGTCTTCTGCATGTTCCCTGCCTCTGTCCCATGCGAACTATCATCCGTTCAAAGCTAGATAAATCGCGGTCACCTGTTTCTGATCTCAGTCTTCGGTCGTGACGCGAACCACCGCCTTAACACTCGTTCTAGAACCTATTTGGAAACAATTTAGCTATTTACTCATTTTTAATTAATTAAATAATAATGTAAATACATCACCCAATAACAGTGATTGACATTCCAAAAAGTGTAAAAAGGAAATATAGTACTTCATTTGCAATTTGTCGTTCTTCGTACTGTACAACAATTTGTAATTTTCTCCGCGACTGCCCCCCCTGCAAGCTTGCCTAGGCCATGGCCTAGGTTGGCCTTATGGGTAATCCGGGCCTGAGGACAAGACCAATTTCTATGACCTTTTGGAAGTAGCAAAAAGGAAAGTGGAGAAACAGGACATAACGATTCTCATGGGCGATTTTAACGCCAAAGTAGGAAGTGACAATATGGGAATGGAAGGAATTCTTGGAAGACATGGACTAGGAACTATCAATGACGATGGAAGTAGACTAGTGGATTTTTGTGGAGAAAAGAAATGCTGATTGGAGGAACCTTGTTCCCTCACAAGAAATGCCACAAAATAACCTGGACTTCCCCTAATGGAACTGTTGAAAATCAAATTGATCACATCATAATTAGTAAAAAATGGAGGAAATCACTCCAAGATGTGAGGGCCAATAGAGGACCAGACTGTGGAAGTGACCACCACCCGGTGACTGCAGATATTAGACTAAAAGTAGCCTCACAGAAAGTACAGTTCGAGAAAAGACAACAACTACTAGATACAGATAAACTACAGGAAAAGGAAACAGCGAGAGAATTCAGTCTAGAACTGCAAAACGGATTTTCAACTCTAGAAGAACCGGAAAGTATTGAAGATAAATGGAACACTATCAAAGAAGAAATAGTAGGCGTTAGTGTAACTATATTGGGACATCGGAGAAAAAAGCAAAAGCCATGAATATCTGAAGAAACTATGAAAGGATAGAAGAAAGAAGAGAGCTGAAAAAAAGTTATGTAATAAAACTTGCAGTAAAAGAATACGTAAGTCTGAGGCCGAAGGCCAAAGCGAGGTTGCCAGCGGAGTGAACAGCCTCGTAGTACTTGTGGTAATAGAAAAGCTGATTCCAAAGGGAGGCTGTGAACGGAGCAAACTAGAGTAACAAATTACCAAGGAAATTCGATTCACTCGTGCCAGTGGCGCTTTAGCGCTTAACTGCGTGTCAACCTGGTTTTTTTAAGGCACTAAATAAAGTATTGAAATACAACTTTTTTGAATGAATCTTACAAATTTTTTT
Source organism: Matsumurasca onukii (assembly GCA_018831715.1). Classification (NCBI taxonomy): domain Eukaryota; kingdom Metazoa; phylum Arthropoda; class Insecta; order Hemiptera; family Cicadellidae; genus Matsumurasca; species Matsumurasca onukii. The sequence goes on from CM032059.1 coordinate 89,371,977, forward strand.
TAACCTTGTTTTAGTCTCAGAAGCTTCAGATGAATAATATGCAAGGTATTAGCAAGTAATGCCTGATGAATCCCTTTGAAAACACCCTGTAGACAAGAGGAGGGGCAGCAAAAACACCTAGCCGTTGGTCCTTGTATTTCCATTGGTCATTGGGCTATTAATTGATGATCCATTCTAAGGAAGAGTCGGCCTTGGTTTGTAATAAGACTACACCTGTTAGCTCATTACCACTCATCCTTTACCACATATTTGCCTTAAAATACCCTCATGAGAGTGGTCGGCATCTCAAATAGTGATTTATTAAAATCAGAACTTCAACTTGCCATAACTTGCGCAGAAGACAACTTAAAGCATTCATATATATTAATAAACAACAACTCTTTAGTGGGTTTGTTCCTTGGGTCCCAAGACATATGTACGTCATATTTCCATTAAATGAATTTAGAAATGCTAGGTTAACTACTAGCTTGCCATATAATTATATTATTGAGGGTAAATTAGAAAATAACATTTACACTGCAGAAGCTAAAATCATTTATTACGATGTATATACATTTTAAAATCAGCACATAAAATAAATTTCAGGCATAACTTCACTGAAATACTTTAAAATAATGTACAACTTGTAAATTATATATTTTATAGTAATCGAGTAAAGTGGCCAAATAGTTCAACAAAATATACATCTGGATAAATGGAATGATTCAAAGTCAAGGAGTATAAAAAACTTGAGCATGTCACGTCCAAACGCAAAACTGATATGAACTAATACTGAGTGTAGTAAAATATCAACTCTTTTGCTCTTGAAAATTCTCTAATAAACTTTGGGTAGGATTTGATAAAAGGTTTATCCTTTGGTTTATTTGTGAAATTGTACCTAGATTTGTATAAACTTAAAAATGAATCAAATGTAATTTTATTGATAAAGTAATGTTTTGTCTGTTATTACAATTATACAGTGTAATATATTTCTACTACACATGCATAGTCTTACTGTACCCATTTAAGCATATTTATTTCATTCTCAATGCTCACTATAGTGTAAATTAAATTTAACTTTATTATTTGTGGTCCTATAGTTTTTTTAGGTTAATCCTTAAATTTATGTTGCAGAAAGTGTTTATTTCTGAGCTCAAAAGAGGGAAAATAGTCCATTATAGTTAAAGTAGTTTTGAATAAATCAGCTCTTTATTAAAACTAATAACTGACTTAAAACATCTGTCAACTAGAGGGTAAAATCGAAAATAGTTTGTGATGCGTAAACAAACTTTTCTAGCCGATCATTACTATACACAGGACTTGTAAAAGTTTGATCTCATAAAATAAATTCAAATAATGTTTCCAGCATTCTTAAATATATATAAAACAACAGTTACTAGTAACGACTAAAACCTTTTGGTAAAAATAACAAATATATATTAGAATTTTCACATGCTACTTTTTTAAGGGAAACTAAAATAGGAGGGGAGGACAATGAGTGGTTGTCACGGAAGATCACAGATGGCTTGTTGAGTCTGGCTACTAGAGACACAGTTGAAGTGGAGTGGCGGGAGTGAGAGGGGGTCAGTGACAGTGGTCAGTGACATCGATGATGACGGATTTCTTCCAGCCAAACAAGAAGTAGCCAGTGCCAGCGCCGAGCGTGACGGCTACACACAACCACACGTTGTACGTCATGAAGATCAGCATGAGGAAGTAACTGATGACCATCTGTACAATGTGCAACAGTGTCTGGAAGCCGTGACTCAGGCTCAGCATGCTCGGTCTGTGGGCAAGACACAGTCACTGACTCACTGCAGTTGCAATGCTTTAACTGACAACAAACAAAACCTACATACACGAGGGCCGCTCAGCATTAACCTGAGCAGACTCCCTACTATGATCCTGTTACCTACATCCTGTGTCTTAGTTCGGGCCAAGTGTCATTGCCTTACAAACACAAGTAGTTTGGTAATGTTTTAAGTTAGCAGTACAAAATTAATCACTCACCAAAAATAAAATTAGTGGCATTATGGGTTCTTTTTAAACACAGAATAATTTACCCATAAAAGAGTATTGGCAAATAATTATTTTTTATGATGGCATTGAAATATCTTTTAATCCAGGAGCTAAGGCCGTTTTTAACTGAAAACCACTTTGTTGATATAACTTTATTCAAAAGAATAACAACTTACCCAATTTGGGTTTGCTATAAACAAAGTAATATTAAAAACAATAACAATATAATTATTTCCCAACTGTAGGACCTTATGTCATCTATTTAACAAGTTACCTTTCGGTTTTGCCTGTAGATCCTAGATGTATTTCTGGCTAGATACATATTTCGTTGCGCTGGTGCAACATCGTCAGTAGCGTTCTTTCTTCTGCACTTCATTTACACTATCATTATACAGTTACTTATACACTAATTTTTACAAAACACTCGTGGCGCGGGTTACGTGCTGTTACGCTACTGACGATGTTGCACCAGCGCAACGAAATATGTATCTAGCCTGAAATACATCTAGGATCTACAGGCAAAACCGAAAGGTAACTTGTTAAATAAATAACAATATAAATAACTATAGATTTAGATTTGATTTGTGTTATATAGATGGTTTCTGAGAATATATACAGAATATTTTAAAGCTGTTCTTATAATTTCTTCTGTTATACGCTTTGAAATTTTGAATTTGACAAAAATTTCATTTGTAAATTTAGGTATTGTTCCTCTTGCGCCAATCATTAGACCACGAATTTCAATTATTTTAAGGTTATATTTTGTTTGGTAGAATTAAGATGTGCTTTCATAAATTTTGACTTTTTCCTTGTTAATTTTGATTGGTTGGTTTTGATCATTTTTGACCAATTAATAGAATAAGTGATTTTGTAATGCCATCGCAAATTCATTATTTGTCCATTAAACTACATAGGACCTCTGTGTATCAAAACAACCAATAACGCTAGTAATTTTAGTTTTAGCGGTTGTTTATTTGGTGTCTCTAACTAAAAATGTTGTAGAACTATGACGCTTGTTTGGTAGGCAATGAAACTTAGCTCAAACTTTGCCAAGGAATGTAGCATATATATTTTAGCTACAAATATGTAAAATATGAGATCACGGAAGGGGGTCTCCGCTCAGGTTGGGATGCAGCAACATTTCCTACTTTCTGGATAGCCCTTGTTTATATGGGTCTTCAGCCACCATCAGTGGTGGATTGTTTTCATATATATTTATACCCTAATATAAACCAAGACTACCAAGTCAAGGTTCTTACTAAAAATCCAGACACAGTTTTAATTTTGAAATATGGTATAAACCGAAAAATTGAACTGTATTTTGTAATGTTACTGGCCCTGTGAGCCAATGAAGAAATATAAATCTTTCTTTTCCCGTTTTCAACAATTTCTTTTTTGGGTTGTGTGTGTCCCCAGCTTAATCTTTCAATCTAAAGTAACTAACAGGAGAGAGATAACTAACTTTTAAGTCTGCTAAGCTACATTCTCTTGTCACCCACTATCAATTTTTTGGTCTCATGTACAGATGAAAAAGGTAATTATACAGAACCAGCATATAATAACCTGGATAATTATAACCATATAATAAATAACCTGGCATTATTGAGTTTTCAGGATTGAAATTTAGTTGCATAGAGAGAAGCTTCTTAACTATAAAAAGTTTCTTTGACAAAAAAATGAATGTATGTCAAATACTACGACAAAACAACAACAAACACAAAGTGAATAAAAGAAAAAATGCATGCAAGTGCAAGAGAAAAACAATACTTGAGTAAAACTACACTCTCAAGAGGACACATACTATACCCCATGCTGAAAACAGCTTTTCCTCTATGCCAAATAGTAGCCTTATTTTTTAAAGAGAACTTTAGGTCTGTCCAATAAGTTCGCGAACTGGTTCAATAAGGCGGCCTTGAGGCGACGTAAAGCTCCGCCCACTACATATCGTGACTACCAGACATCCAATGAAGCGTCAGTGCTAGTTTGACAGTCGAGCTGTGCCTATCAAGCTGTCTGTGTCAGTTTATATTTTATTTGTTTTTGCTGTCCGTCGAAAAATGGAGATTGATGAAAAAAATCACTGAACAACGAATCAACATCAAGTTGGATCAGTGATGCCCTCTCATCACCATTTCACATTTTGGAAACAGGAAAAAGTCACAGGGGGCAAGATCTGGCGAATAGGGTGGGTGGTCAAGGAAGGTGATGGAATTTTTTCCTAAAATTCACGAACAATCAAAGGAGAATGTGCTGGGGCGTTGTCATGGTGAAGGATCCATCCATCGTCTTGACACAAATTCGGCCTCACCACGACGACGCGTGATCTCTCAAGCGCCTAAGGACTTTAATATAGAATTCAGATGTCACTGTTTGACCAGTAGTAAGAAACTCATGGTGAACAACACCTTGCACATCGGGAAAACCAAAAGCATGACTTGGAATTTTGATCTGCTTTTTCCGTTTTTTTTTGTTTGAAGCTCATTTTTCTCTTTTTAATCTTTGCTTTGAGACTTCAGTTCAATGCCATACTCATAAAACCATGATTCATCTCCAGTGATGACTCTCTGTAAGAACTCACCGTTGTTTCCATCAGAATTCTTCCAATCATTCACACAGTCAACCCTTCTCGACTTTTGTTCTGGCGTCAACAGTTTCGGCACAATAAAAATTGTTTCATATATATATATATATGTTAAATATTGTTTTATATATTGTTTGTTTCATATATATTGTTTCATTGGTTTTTGAAGACCAATGGATGTCTAATGTGCAAAAGCACAGAGTTTTCTTAAACCCAAATGCTCCGTTAAAATGGTGTGAACTGGTGACTTGCATAGATTAAGTACGTCTGCAATCATTCTAACAGTTTTCTGACGATCATCAGACACCAGGGCTCGCCCATGATCAATGTTTTCATCCACACATGAGGTTGAAGTTCGTCCCTGCCTCGCGACCGCGTTTAGCGGCCATTTTCGAAACATTGAATCCACTTGAAAATGGACGTTTTACTCAACGCATTATCTCCGTTAACAGCCCTCAACAAATCTGTAATTTCTTGAGAGCATTTCCCTAATTTCACTAAGAACTTGACGTTCATTCGTTTTTGAGTGATTTCATCAATCTCTATTTTTGACAAACAACAAAAACAAATTAAATATAAACTGACACTGACAGCTTGATAGGCATACCTCGACTGTCAAACGAGCACTGATGCTTCATTGGATGTCTAGTAGTGTGATGTAGTGGACGGAGCTTTACGTCGCCTCAAGTCCGCCATATTGAACCAGTTCGCGAACTTATTGGACAGACCTCGTATTTGTAAAGATAAAGATATCAATTAACTATAAAATAAAATGCAGTTCGGCGACAAGTGGGTAAGAACCTCATCCAAAGGCAAACTTTAACCTACAAAATGTAACGATCAAATTTAAAGTTACAGAAAAATGTAACGATTACATTTTTGGGTTCTTGTATAATCTAACTTATTTGACATATATTCAGCAAATCTTAGTAATTTGTCCAATACTTTATGTTTTTATATGAATTCACCAATAATACAAATTATTTTACATAATTATAAACAACTACAACCAAAAACAAAATATGATATAGTATAGTCAGACCCTAACTACTACCATACTATAATCGAATAAACTTTTATAGGTTGCGAATATACAAAACAATTATATATACAGAGGGCTCAAGTAAAAAGAAAAGGAAATTATAAAATTGAAAAGGGGAAAGAAATAAGTACAGTACGATCTCACTAATCCGGCCCTATATCGGGATCGGAAGTGCCAAATTAGAGGAAATGCGGATTAGTGGAAGTTTACAAAAAAAAGACTCAATTTGCCAGGAATAATCTGTCTTGGAGGACGATTCACTACTCTTAAGAATGATTCAATTTCATTCTTATTCTTCCTTATGTCTGTGAGTTTTTGATTTGCTGATGTTAACTTATCATTACTTTCTAATCTTTTTAAAATAACTTTTTACAAACACTTTTTATTAATGTCAAAGTAACATGTTTACGTTTTTGCAATATCTCACGACCTGTACTAAACGAAAGCACCGATCAGCAATAAACAACGCACACTTTGGTCACACGCTTTACAGAACGTAGAGAATTAAAAACAGGTGGCTAAATGACGCGGTCATAGCGCCGGATTACTGAACGTGTCGAAGTGGCGAACGACCGGATTATAGAGACTGTACTGTAGCTAGTAAACAGACTGAAAAGAATCAAAATAATAAAACAAAAATAAACCATGCTTAAATTGTACAAACTGACTTACGGTTGCCTGTGAAAAACTTCTCCGACGACACTGAAATGCATACATCATCTTTACCCCTTTTACATTAAAACACTTATAACATACAGTATGCTTGAAATGTTGTTTTACCATCTGTATTGATTTCAAAATTATCTCTACTTGTAGCACTCTTATCAGTTAAATAATAGCCCTATTGACTTAAAACAAATAATTTTGACATCAATTTTTTTCCGAAAGGGTTTGTTAAAACCATTGTTTAGCCAAACTCACTTTTGATTTGGTTTTTTTACTTTGAAAAGTTTAGTGTAAAGCAGCGTTTTGCAAACTTAAGCAGGTTAAAGAGTAGATTACAACACCTCCTCGTTATGGAACTAGCGGTCAAATGTGCAGCAATAGCGTAGTAAACCGGAGCACCTTGGTTTGATAAGTGCTCCAATCTTTATCGTGAAAACATCAAAGTATAGTTGAAAAAGTGCTTTTCAAATGGATATACTATAACATATCTACAAACTATGTGCGTTTTAGAATTTTTTAACAGAACTTAATTTGTGAAAAATGACTTGTACATTAAGGAATATATATAACTACAAAGAACATGATTCAAATGTGTAAATATCAATTCAGAAACTCAAATTTTGTGTTGTATTGAGTCTATTTTTATCGTTATAGTGGGACGGGAAGTGAGTTATCATTAAAATCATACTAGTTCAGATTTGTCAAAATCTGGACAACCCTTTCGCCAGATTAGTCTGTTCAAGTGAGAGTTTATTGTATTATAGGTTTGAAACCACTTACTGAACAACATTTTTATCTTCAGTTGTAGTTTTGCCAGCTGGAGTTTCCACGGAACGATACTGAAGAGCATTGTAAGTCTTCCAGAACAAAAACTCTCTGAAAACAAAAAATCAATTAGGTTTGTTTTTAAAACGAATTGTGACTTTATGTTTTATTACGATTTACCTACAAACGCCGGTGCTCTATCTGTCTTCATTCATTGCTGGTATACTAACTAATAATGTCAACATTGTCAAAACGTTGACATTTTTAAACATAGTTATGTTACCTGTAATATTTGAGACCCTCGTAGAGTGCAGCCATGAAGAAGATGCCAACCATAGATCCAATCAAACCCCCAAGACTTGATATCTTCCAGAAGTCAAACAGAATCACTTCGTTGTACCCAAAGTGAAACCACATCTAGACAACAACATGTCAGTACAAATACAGTATATATCATAATTTGCCAAATATCAAAACAAGTATTTTACCAATAAAATCTACAGAGTTAAATTATGTAACTAATCAACTGTACGAAGGAACTAAATTATGCAGAAAAACTGTACGGTGTACTCATTTCCTTAACTCTTTCGGATATTGCTATGTTTCAGGCAAGTAGGATCCACTAGCTCAAAATGTCCTGCTCACAACTTGTATCCAAACCGGCCAATCTGCCTTTTTAGCGTTCATCTATTTTGTTGCTGAATGTGTGGTACCTAATGTTTAATAATTTAACAACTTACAAATACTTTGAGTTGACAAATAACATAAAAAAGAACATATTTACAAGCACATAAAAAACTAAAGTCACAGATAGCGACTAAGTAACAATGTAGTTACATATTTAGCGGATCCGTGGCGGATTGGTATCGCACGCGACTACGGAGCTCATCACTCCGGTGGCGCGGGTTCGATTCCCGCAGTCACCACTTACATTTGTAATGTGACTAATACGGTGAAGCTAGGTTAAGGTCGAGGTTGAGTGGTAGAGGACTTAGTAGTCCAACTTCGCCTTGTTAAACAAGACAAACTTTACCTTTACCTTTTTTTACTAAATTAATTCATAATTAACTAAAACTTTTATATAAAAAGTTTATTTATTTTAGTTTATAAGCTACTCGCTATCTTAACAATACAAATTATAATATGTGGTGGCATAAAGAAATTGTTCAAATTAACAGTGTTTTGATTCTTCAGACTTTAAAACGTGATAATTTAAAATCCTATTTTTTATAATGTGAGACGGTTTTACACCTTGGTATTGAAAATAAAAAGAAAAATCTGATAGGAACTTCAAACATATACTACCCAACAAATAAGGACTATCTATAAACCATTATTAATTTATGCAGAGTTAATTTTGTTTAGGAAACCATAAGATACAAATTTTATTTTTTGTACCTCTAGATAGTGTCTTTGTTTATAATAAAAATAGTCAAAGACACCTTGTACAGATTGATGTTCACTAAACTGAACACTATACACCTATTTTGAACTTGGCTACTGATTTTAAAGGCAAAGATAAAGCTTGAAAACATTTGTTTAAAACTTGTTTAACACCAAGTTAGTTGGTTTATTGATTCCTGTAATAACTGTTGTCAGTGGACATTTTATAGACTACAATTTAAGATCATCGGTTTTTTTAGTTTATAAACACCACCTGTAGCACAGCATACATTGTAGTCCCATTCTTGCCATATGAGCGGCAAAGTGGCTGGAGTTATGGAATCTACTGCTTCCGTTGTCCAAAACCAGAGTTCTCAAATGGTACTTTTTGTTATGAAGGTGGGACATAAACCCCACTTTGATGAGCCCCAAAAGATAACAATCACACTGTGTTAAATCCGGTGACTCTAACACTAGTAATAACACACAACTGTAAAACATAAAAGTACTTTTCCTGAGGAGTCGTCATTTTTAAATGACATGAGTGTAATGAAAATAAACGTCCTACTTGGGATCAGAGGATACAATAATGAAACTTCCTTCTTTGCTCTATTCAAAGAGATAAAAAATGTTCAGCTTTTAAATTGTTTCTATCTTACATGTATATGAAACCTGCTCTTTCATGTTGAAACAACCTGTATATTGGTACATTTACTTTTAGAAACAACATTTACAAACCGTTCAATAAAGCTCTGCAAACACGCTCAATTTAATTCCTAGTATCTGTGACCGCATAATCCCAACAATTCAAAACAATTTATAGGCAAATAAGTTAGTTCAAATTGAGTAATGTAGGCTATCCCTAAGCAGATTTCCTGTGGCTGTGAACAGGCTCTGCCTGAGTGCATCAAGAGGATGGAGCTTACGACCCTCCGCTCAAGACTTGGGCCAGTTTACTTGTTTTGTGAGTTAGACGGCGAGTCTCTTTTAACACCTGTTGCCATCAGTTTTTCCTTTTCTTATCAACCAATTGCAAACTATCTGGAAGTTCCAGTCATTCATGAAGCCTTCAACTATTCTAAAACCCAATTTAATTGAAGAGCTAACCATATCTAACTTTTAGGCTTAAATACAGTCAACATGGGATTTACATATTGATTGATTGATTGAGTAAACAAGATAGGATCTAGTTTATCTCTACTGTTAAATGAAAAAATATTTATTCCCAAAAAAACTTCTGTAAGAATCATTTGTTGACTTTGGCACAAGAAATTTCTTCAACGCTTGTTTCAAAACACAAAGTACCTATTGATAAACAATCATCTATGTACACATATAAAGTAATAAACTCATATGAGACTCAAATTGATTTTGTGAGTAAAAGTATAGGATCTAGTTATTTTTTGTTCATAATGTACTGTTTTTCACGGGTTACAAATAATAAGGCGTCAGGCTTTGTTAACTCACTATTTATTTACAGTATAATTCTAATTACACTAATATTAAACACAATTAATTATTCACTCAATGGCTACAAACTATTACACTATATACAGTACCTTATTACACTATTTGCACTTTACAGTCTATTCACACTCCGGCGCGAAATCCATTCACTCACGTGTCCTCCTCGTAGCACCCTTCAGTCGGAAATCCAATGATGTGTGACGGTGCCTCGACGATTACACTGTTTACCCACTAGGGATGTGACCCTGTATGTTCAAACAGCACTTTCACGTTCACAAGGTGCGGACCTTCTTACACAGTCTTGCCTGGACTCTTCGTTCACAGGGGGAACGTGGCCCCGATTCGTTCACATTCACTTACTGTCCGGAACTGACTACTCGAGCTCCTGAGGAGGGATATAAGCCGGACTTCTCTAGAACTTGTAAAAATATGGCTATTTCTAGGTGTCCGGAGAAAGGTCTAGAAAACAAGTAGCTCGAATTAGATCAATACCGTTTCCGCTCTCGCAGTGAATAGGCGTGTATTAATAGTGCAGGCACCGAGGGTAGCGTACGGTTCCAGGAAGGCCCCCAATACTCCCGTGCACCGACGCACCGTCCAAGTGGTCCCAGCGAACCCTGATGTCCGCTACATTAACTAAAACTATGAGGAAAACTAACTTGTGCAAAATGTGTTTTTAATATTGGTTTTTGAGATATTAAATTTAATTTGTATGTAGGGTGAGTTTTGAATGTCCCCTGCTCCACTATAACTTTTGAAAAAAGAAACATTTTTTTAAACCCTTTAGGGAATGTTTTTATAGGACTCTGAAGTTTGTTTTAACGTACTTTGCGTCACACACACCCCATCCAAAAACTGGAGGGGTGCCCCCAAATTTTTTAATTCAAACCCCCTTTGTGGCATTTAAAAAAATTTTAATACAAATTCAACAACACAAAGAAAAACTTTTTATCTCAACTTGTTTCTTAGTAATAGGTACGTATTTAAAGATTGCAAGAAATCAGCTTTTAAATGCCACATTTCACATTGGTACAATTTTTTTTTAATGACAAATTTTTCTTGAAAATCTTTTGAGGGAAATATTACAACCCTAAAACATAATCCCATAGGGTATTTTTAAGAAAAATTTGTCATACAAAAAATTTTGGGATGTGAAATGCAGCATTTTAAACCTGATTTCTTGTAATCTTTGAACGGGTAATACAAAAAAACGAGTTGAGATGAAAGAATTTTCTTTGTATCGTTGAATATGTATTAAAATTCCCTTTCTTTTGATGTGCCACAAGAGGGGGTTTGAACTTTTTTAAATTGGGGGTGGGTGACACAAAGTTTAGATCCCATAAAAATATTACCTAAAGAATTTTTAAAAATATTTCCTTTTTCAAAAGTTAGGTGGGGGCATTTAAAACTCACCCTGTATATTGAGCACCTATGCCTTTAAAACTATGAGAATTTATTTCCATAAATCTGTTATAAGATTCATTTATCGACTTGGCACCAGAAATTCTTGCAAATGCTTGTTTCAATATACTAAGTATTGAAACTCTACCATAAGTGTATGTAAGATAAGTAATTGAGTTTTGCTGTTTGTTATTGTTATTTTACATAATGCTGATTCTATATTTTAAATTAAGTATACAATTTATGTAAATTCTAATGCAATCTTATAATGTAAAGAGTTAGTGTAGATAAGGAACCTTGCAGCAGTGCTAGATGTTTTGAATAGTTTGGTGTTCTATGCCAGCTCTGTTCAGACATCTTCTCTAGGGCTTAGTTCACCAATATATAGTTAGTGTCCTAGAGAGGGTGTTATGTGTTTGGGGTATCGGCTACATGGCTTTTGAGCAAGCCGAGCTTGATGGGTTTGGTAGGATAAGTTTTATTAAGTTTAGTTTCTTTGTATTTTAGGTTTAAATGCTAAGAATTGTTTGTTTTCGTCTGGTTTAAAGAATAAGTTTGTTGTAATAAATAGTACAAAATAATCTTACAGTAGTAAGTTACCAGTTTAATAATCCAAGTTACATCTTAAAATGCAAGACAATGACGCTTTTCCATTGTTTTGCATTACGCGCCCAAGAATGTGTTTAAAATTATGCTTTTCCGTAACACTACATGTACACATAAAACGATAGCTTACTATCTTTCAAAATGTCATTTAATTCAAGGCCATGAAATTCATTCTCATGAAACTCATCTCAAATTAACCACCATTGATCTGAAACTTATTCCAAGTAATTGGGCAGGAGTTAAACGGAACAATAAGCTTACAACAAAACTAAAAATGTTGGTAGCTTTATTAGTACATTCAATACTAAATCATAAGTTATTTACTTTTGAACTTCTTCTACAGGGTGTCACAAAAATGTGTAGCACGCTATGCAGAACCGGATTTTACATACAGAAGTAAATCGAAAATGACCAGTAAATTTTTTTATTTCGGCTTAGATTTAGTGATAGTTTGGCCGTAATCTGCCATTTTGTAAATTTTAGAAAATAATTAATAATTCAAAAATCCTTTGAGATATTTTTATGAAACTTAGTATAACCGTTAATTGTTTTCCTAATAACATTTTCCAACAATATTTTTCATCTAACTTATCAAATTTCAAAATATTGGCCATTTAAAAATTTCATAGTCAAAAACTAATTTGATTCTATTTGACTTTGAAACTTTTAAATGGCACCATTTTAAAATTTGATAAGTTAGATGAAAAAATATTTTTGGAAATGTTATTGGGAAAAAAATTAACGTTTATACCAAGTGTCACAAAAATATCTCATAGGGTTTTTGAATTATTAATTATTCTAAAATTTAATGGCTAAAGAAATAAAAAATGTTACTGGTCATTTTTGACTTCTGTATGTAAAATCCGGTTCTGCATAGCATGCTACACATTTTTGTGATACCCTGTATAGTATAAACAAATTTTATCAGTAAGACCAAAATGAAACATTGTTTATGGTTATCTGTTGCCTCTCGTCGCTTAGTACATAAATTTAAGTCAATAAGTTTTTAAATTTATCAGTTTAAATTAATCTGTCTAATGGGTAAGTTTTTAAATTCTGTAAAATGGATATTAAAAAAAATGTGTTGTAAAATCAAATATAAAGAATATACTTTGAAAAAAGGAAAAGCATAAACAACACTAGACATAATAGTATTATCAGGAAATAATAATTAGTGTACCTTCATCATCATATGCAACATGGCTCCATCGCTGCCGACTGAGGCTGCGTGAGTGTCGTGGGCAGAGTGTTGAGAGTGGTCGATAGTAGCACCGTCCATCTTCGGCATGAGTCCCTCGTCCATGTGGCCTGTGTGGTCCATGTGGCCGTGGTCCATGTGGTGGTGTTCAGCCATCTACAACAGGCAAATATCAACTATAGTATCACAAATACAGTAGACCAAAATCTTTTCACAAACAAAAACATTTGTTTGAGGATATAACTTTGGTTATTTATTCTCAAATAAATAAAAATATCTCAACTGAGTTACATGTTTATCAACAACCAAACTTTTATGTTATTCCTTTCATTGCCTTTATGACGGTGGAATCAAGCGAGATCCGTTGCCAAGATCCCTCACTGTAAAACGAGTGAAACAACATGAAACATGAAAACTGTATTTTATTGTCTGTATGAATTTTTGAGCTTCTTCTTATGCAAAACTATTGCATTGCAACTTTGAAAAATGATGTATCCAGGAAAAAATAGTGTACTTTGAAACAGTACAGAACATTATATTTAGGTATCTAAATAAGCCTTTTTTCTTCGTCTGTATTTCAAAATTCTGACCGTTGGAAGAAATACTCTGTTAGAAGCCTGCACTTGAGTGTTCATTACTACTATTATAAATTAATTTTGTATATTTTTAAAAGAATATTCATAAACTGTTTTGAACAATTAACCAACAAATTATTCTAAACTTTTTATTAAAAACTGTAGGTGCAAGATATATTGCTGCAGTACATAAAATAGGTTATTTGACAAGAGGAAAATCACTTCCATATAAACAATTTTATAGTCAAGTACTGTACTAATCAAAACAGAGGGAAAATGACGAAAGGAATCGATGGCAACCTCTGTGGCAAGTGTGGAGAAATAGTTCCTGATGACAAAGCAATATTTTGTGATGGGGTGTGTAAAAGTGGTATGATTTAAAGTATGTAAAGTTAAATGACGAGGAATACAATAGTATTACCAAATTAAATGAAAAAGTACTATGGTTTGGTCAAATGTGTAGGAAGAATCTATTGGACATTATGAAGTTGAAGTTTGTACAAGTAAAGAAGAGTAGCCATCAATATTAAACGTAGTCGTTAGTGGTGTAGAAGAAAACAGCGAAGTGACTCAAGTCACTCATAGGCTACAAAAAATGGAAGAGTAGGAAATACAAACCAGAACATCAATAACACAACTCACAGAGGAACTTGAACAAATATCCAACTCCTAGAAACAGGAAACCATGAAAAAACTAGGCCTAGGCCAAATGCGTTTGAAAAATCAGAGAAAGGAAAAATTAAGTTAAGCCCACAGAGAAGTGACACAGTAACATAGGAAGAGGGAGAAAACAAACACAATGATGACAGTGAACAGGAACGTAGTTTCTTTGTATACAATGAGAATTCCCTACAATACAAGATGAGAGGCAAAAAATAAAATCCAGACGAAGAAACACCAGACCGACAAAAGAAGCTGAAGATGATAAAATTACATTGAGGCCAAGAACCTGGTGTCTCAAAAAACAGACCTAAGAGTGAAGTGTTTGTACCTAACAAGAGTAAACCCAGACACTCAGTAGCAATACTGGGAAAGTCTCAAGCGACTAAGGAAATTATGCCGGCTCCTAGATACTTGTGGTTATTTGTAACAAGACTACACCCTGGTGAAGCCTGAAGCCCTAAAGACATATGTCCAAGACATGTGTGAGAATGAGGTTAGCTGTGAAATACTCAACACAAGGTATGATACTTACTCATCATTCAAAGTAAGGTTGTTCATACAAGAACATTGAAATGTCACTGAATCCAGAAATGTGGCCTGAAGGAGTTCTAGTCTGTAAGTACAGGCCACAAAAAAGCACAAAAGTTTGTAGAGAAACATGAAAGCCTAAATTAATACTCTAGGCCATATAATCAAACCCATAGATACAACCAAAGTAATGTAGGCATAAGAGGAAAATTACCAGTAAACTCTGTCACAAGTATGGTGACAGAAGTATTAAAAATTAATGTAAATACAAAAGTAGCACAACAATTGAACTTAGAATATTGGCTACAAACATTAGATCCATATTTAATAAAATTGAAAACTTTGAAGTGGATTTAAACCAGATAAACCCAGACATTGTCTGCCTCTGCCTGTCTGAACCATGGTTGAATGAAGTCTTCTTTTAAAATGAATAATTACAAAACAGTAGCTGAGTTCCACAGGAAAACTAGTGCTGGTGGATAAAACTTATTTTATCAAAAAATAACTTAAAATAAAACAAGTGCTATTAAATATGTCCAGGAACAAAGCATAGAGAATATCTTTGAAGCTTGTGGTATCCTTGTGAATGTAAACAACTTAATATGTATCACTCTCTTGTATCGCCCACCTTATGATGCAAATTATGTACAATTTTTAGACATTTTAGATATGGTTTTGCATTGGACTACAACTAAATATGGTTTGCCTGTAATGGTAAATGGAGATTTTAATGTGGACAATTTAAGTAATTCTTATAAAAAAGACTGGTTAACGGATGTCACGCATTCTCATGATCTAGAAAACGTTGTAAATGAAGCAACACGAACTACAGATGTACCCCACTCCCAACTTGACTATATTTTTATAAATCCATCTCTAAAATTTATAGAAGCTGGAACCATCTTAAATGACCTCTCTATTCATGATTATAAATTTCTGGATGTATGTGTAGCAAGTAAAGAAAAAACAACTAGGAAAATAGAAAAGCGTAAAATAAAAAACCTCTAATAGAACCAATAAATAATCTACCAGATGCTATAACTGAAGGTGAAGTCTGGCTGTTTGCAGATGACGTTGGGCATGCAGTCAGCAGCAAGAATACAGAATTGATATCTAGAGCGCAAGTAAGGGTCAGTGAAATGGAGTCGGGGTGCACATCAAACCAAGTAATATTAAACCCAAAAAAACAAACCTTTTACAGTTCTACAATAGAAAATCACCAAATTCAACCCATTGTTAAAATTAGCAAACAGTTTTTTACACACAACCCCTAGTGCCAAGTACCTTGGACTAACAATATCGGATTATTTAAATTGGAATGAACATATAAATAGTATTGCTAAAAGATTGACAGTAGTGTGTTGCCTAATTAGAAGACTCAAATATAATAGAAATACTCATGAAGGTTTATTTTGGCTGTTTTCACAGTAATGACTTATGGTGTTGTATTCTGGGGACACTGCACAGAAGCTAATAGAATATTTTTCTTAAAAAAATAATAGTAAGAATTATTAATAAAGAACATTATATAGCTCACTGTGGACTGATATTGAAAAACTTAAATATTCTAACATTTACTTCAGCCTTGATTTTGGAATCATCCGTCCTGAGAAGAAGAAAAACGGAATACTTTAAAATAAATCAAGAAATCCACGGTTATAATACTAGGCAATCAAAGGATAGTCATATACCACAAATTAGTTCAACACTCCAAAAATCAGTCCATATTACAACACAGCAAAAATATATAATAAAATACCAGAGGATATTAAAAATATTAAAGACTTGAAGAAATTTAAACTACAGTAAAAAATATCTAATGGAAAAGCAGTACTACAACTTGAACGAATATCTAGAATGAAAATAAACACAAACACTGACAACCGTTGTGCGATGCACATCCAACAGGCTAACTTCAAGTATCAAGTAAGTAAGCCTCAAATTATATTATTATAGAGAAAACTTCTAAATATTATCAAACTTATACATTAAAAGTACCTACATAAATTAAAGTGTTGCTCCATTAAAAGTACCTACATAAATGAAAGTGTTGTGTGGAGCAGAAAATGAACAGGTGTAAAGTTTGTCACCGATGTGTAAACAGTGCATAAGTAAACTTTGCACACATTAGTCAATTACTACAGTATTCATGTGTTGCTCACACATTCTGTAGATGCAATTCATTAATTAAACATTTTGCACATTCCGTTTTTCATGTTTAATTTACTTAAAACAAGTTTTTTCTTCTTGATTAAAAATATTTTTTTTATTTTAATATATCCAGTCTCAAGGCTTATATCAATTAATAGATGAAATACCTGTTGGGTGCCTGTAGACCTTGTGAAGAAATTGGATAGTCCCGATGTACATTTCACGACGTTTGTCACATCTTCTGGGGAGGGGTTACTGTTTACATGAATGACACTTTAACACACTATTTACGCTTAATACACTTAAACTAGTCACTTTGTGGTCACGGGGCGGCTAGCACCCGGGTGGGTGGGACTTGGTGCGCACGGTGCGTAGTCACATGTTGCACTACCCCTGAGGCGCTGCTTGGGGTCTTTGTCACCGGCAAGCTGGTATTCCCCGGTAGGTTTTGGACAAAGGGGCAGGTCTGTGCGGGGCCTCTGAGGTGATGTTGAGTTAACCTGGTTCTTCTCTTCGTAGAGGCGTCTTCAAGGTTTTTGCAGTTTTGAATAGTATTGAATTAAAGTAATCTTCTTTTTTGTTGAGAAGATTACTGCACCATGGTTTTCTATGTATTTGTAAATGGCGTATCCTTCTTGTGCTTTGGCTAAGTTTTTGTTGCTACATTTACTGATTATCTGTAATGAGTCGGAAAAGTTATGTTGTGTGAGGGGTTTGATTTTAGGTGTTTTGCTACAATGGATGAGGGGTTAGTGTGGTTTCGGTAGGTGTGTTCAGTAAAACGTCTTTTGAAGGTTCTATTGGTGTATCCTATACGTATTCTTTATTACAAGGGGAGGATTCGCCACTACATTTGATTTGATAAACTCCTTTTAGGGTGTCTATAGGCTGTGTCGTAATAAAATTTTGGTGGTTTTGGATCGGTCTTGTAGTTGTCTTAAAAGCTGATTGGTATCCTGATTGTTTGAAGGCTCTGCCAATTTTTTCGGATATTTTCCCTACATAGTTTACTCTGAATTACGAAATTAGATCCAGAAGAAACGGATGATGCACTGCAATCCAAATACAGTTTCTAATGACCAAACCAAACACGTCAGAACTATGTAGGGAAAATATCCAAAAAAATTTGCAGAGCCTTCAAACAATCAGGATACTAACCAGCTTTTAAGACAACTAGACCAATCAAAAACCACCAAAGTTTCATTACAACACAGCCTATAGACACCCAAAGGAGTTTATCAAATCAAATGTAATTGGCAAATCCTCCCTGTAAAGAACACATAGGATACACCAATAGAACCTTCAAACGAACACTGCGAGCCGCACTAACCCTATCCATAGCAGCAAACACCTAAATCAAACCCTCACACTAACTTTCTCCGACTCATTACAGATAATCAGTAAATGTAGCAACAAAACAGCCAAAGCACAAGAAGGATCGCCATTTACAAATAAATGAAAACCATGGTGCAGTAATCTTCTCAACAAAAAGAAGATTAATTTAATTCAATACTATTCAAAACTGCAAAAAAGACCTTGAACCTCTACCAAAGAAGAACCAGGTCAGCACCACCTCAGAGGCCCATCCAAAACCTGCGGGGATACCGGACAAAGACTTCCGGGCTCAGGGTTGCAACATGTGACTGCGTCGCCCACCTGCCGAGTGCTAGCTAAGTGTAAATAGTGTGTAAAAGTGTTCTTCATGTAAACAGTAACCCCTCCCCCCCCCAGAAGATGCAACAAACGTCACGAAACGTACATTGGGACTTTCCAATTTCTTCACTAGGTCTACAGGCACCCAACAGGTATTTCATCTATTAAAAATAATTGCAAAATTATGCTAGCTACATTTATTAGAGTGGGACTAAAACAGTAACTGTGTAGTAATCAATTTCTGATCGTAATGTTTTTAAATGTTGCACTGCTCACTTTAATTTGTGTTAAAGTTGAACATATGTTTGATGATAGTGCAGTTTGATCATTTTATAACTTTGTTCTTATACATTAAAGTTTTTGTGCTGTTTGAAGTGTTGTGATTAAATATAACACTTCTCAGTTGTCAGAAAAATTTTACAATCATCTTAACTATTTTAACTATCTTAACTTACTATTAAGTATTAACTATTCAAACAGCTGTTGTTTAAAAACATAATTAAAAATTTCTCCTAAATATTTTAAGTTCTGCATTTAAATAAGTTGATTTTCTCAAGTTTAAGTGTATACAGTGTGATCTAGGTTAATTTACGAGTTTGCTGTAAGATGTTATGAGGTTTGTCTTAAAACAAGTAAAAAAAATAACATTAAAAAATTGGTCCAAGAAATATTGAGGTTAAAATAATCTAAAGCTATGGTTTTCTAGA
The DNA here is from genome assembly GCA_018831715.1 of Matsumurasca onukii. Lineage (NCBI taxonomy): Eukaryota > Metazoa > Arthropoda > Insecta > Hemiptera > Cicadellidae > Matsumurasca > Matsumurasca onukii. The sequence goes on from CM032059.1 coordinate 89,391,361, forward strand.
AAAAAGTTCACCGCTATATTACGGCCGTAATCATTAGAACATAAAGTTTGTTTACATTTTAAATCAATACAAGGTTTTTAATTGGTGTAGGCAGTTTTGGATTGACAAAGATTCACCCGCTGCAGTTATCCTGGGCAAAATGTTTTCATAGCAGTTAGGTCTAACCTTTGATATGACAGCCAAACTACTCTGAACCAAGTTCGAATCTCCTGGCAATTATACATACTATGCTTCTAATCTAGCCACACAGTAAATAAATACTATGGTTTTGGTCATCTTCCTTTAAAGAGAAAAAGAATAATAAAAAATGTTACCATTATGTTGTCTTTTTGGCTAGTGCAAACCATTACCAGGGATAAGATTTTACAATAACTGAAGTTTGTATTATTAAGTTTATATTGCTACACACCTTTCAGAAGTTTATATTTCTACAAATGATTTCAAACTTTTCCTTGGACTTGACAGATAACTATGAAAGCACTACAGCCTACACAGAACACCACTGTGGCATGTGGAAAGTTATGATTTGAGTGAACTGCCTGGAATCTAGAGTACTGGGGAGACTACAGAATAGAGAGTAAGGAGTAGAGTAGAGTAGCCTCAACCTTGCTTGCATAACACTGCCTTTCACCATGATTGCAGCCAGTACCTGTGAAAAGCCAGCTCTACTTGGGGTTCCTGACTCACACTGCTACCTGTCACAGCAGTCCACACAATCAACTGTCTCAAACTGCATAGTAAAATAGATTAATACCTAATACTACGGTTAAATTTATGAAACTTTATCATTTTCAGTACAGTACTATAAAAACATATCACACACACAATGTAATATTAACAGGATGTCATTAAATAGAAATCTCTTGGCAAGATATTATACGTGAAATGCAACTGTAAAATATATTTCTCTCTCATACCGTTTCAGAACATGCTTCAATGCTGTATTATTTATTAAAGGGCAAACTATATTCTAGGTGATAACTGAGAGTTGTTATTAAGTCTTAATAATTATAAACCGTGAAATACAAGGCATTTGCCGAGAAATTTGTAGGTCAACCCAAATAACTTAAGTGTTACAAAACATATTGTGTTTGAAATTCCTGTTTTCACTATTCAACTTATAAAATGTTCAAAAAGTGTTCAGCAGTGTCATTGCAGTACGCTGTCATCTTTCAAATAAAACTTAACTCAAAAAGATCTGATAAAAGTTGTAAGCACGAGGTGTATATTAATTTTATGGGTTAAAAACAAATGGCTGACAGGTACTGAGCAGTTGTGACTGATTCTTTCATTGTGGTTCCCACATCAAGGTCAAAAACATAACTGAGATTTTCAAACCACCTGTGACCTTTTCAGCACCTTTTGGTGAATAGCCAAACATGATAAGACAAAACTGGGAAGAAAAGACCTATGTTATTGCTTTATTGCGATAACTGTTACCATCGGTAAAAAAATACTAGTGGGTTACACAAAGTTCGATAGTTTGATGCCGATGAGCCAAAAGGGAATTCTGGGAAATGGGCAATCAGATTATAAATACTGAATACAGTAATTAATGGTTTGTTAAATTAACTATTAACTTAAGTAATTACAAATACTCAAAAATCTGACATTCATCACAAAATCTGACATCAGCATCGAACAAGAGACTCGGTGCTGCAACATTGCAAAATTACTGGACATGAAAGTACCAGTATGGCAGTTGATTGCATTATAGAAACTGTTCTGTATAGCAATAAAGGTTTAAATATTGCAGCCTTTGAAAACAGTTTGTGTCGAATATTGTTATCTAAATCAACCAAGCTATGAACTGGCACTAGACTGCTGATTGTTAAAATTGAATCAATCAAATAACTCTCAGTGCCAGTCTGTCTACGAGCGGAGAGGTCTGCAAGTACTCTGGATCTTTGAAACAATTAAGTGACCTTATTTCCATCTTACCTTCCACTTGTGAGAGCAGTCTTATTGAAATAAAACACAACATAATTTAAAAAGTACAGAACATAAACTATTTAAAATTGTCTCACTTTTTATTGTTATGAAGACAAATTTAAAATATTTTTGAATTTGTATGTTTTAAGTGCATATAAATTAAAGTGTTGCGTGGAGTGAAAATATGAGGTGTAAAGTTTGTGCCAAATATTGCATCGGTGTTCTTTGTATGTTTAGTATAGGCACTTTTAAATAAAAGACAGCTTAATTGTACAAAATAGTTCATAACTGACTGACTGGCAATGATATTTGAGCTATTGGAGGAGAGAAAAGTAGACACTTTCAGTTTTGACCCATGTAAACAATCAGTACCATAAATAAAGAAAAAAATCTTTTTGGGTGATATATATCATATTTTTGAATTTGTATGTTTTAAGTGCATATAAAATTATCATAAATTATAGTTATAGCCTTATAGATATATTTAACTGTTTACTAGTTTTTAATTACAGTTGAAAAAGGCATTGCCAAAATATAATGAGCATTTTAAACGTGTTTTGTTATATATACATATAAAGTCAAAAACAGTTTTTGTTTTTAATATATATGTTTGAAATTGAACATCAGAATCACAATTTGTTTTGATTGAAAAGGCCAGTTTGAACGGTTAAAAATCAGTCAATAAATTTCCTACAATCTCAAATTGTGCTTAAGGGCAAAAGTGTAGTCAGGAGGAGGGTGTTAGGTGATCAGTATCCCTGAAATTTCAAAACTATTAACAGAGGGGAAGGTTGTCAGATTACAATAATTACATTTTATCTCCTTTGTTTGTGAAATTTTAAATAAAAATATTGTTTTACTTTACCAAAACCATCAAACTTTCATAATAATAGAATAACTGCAAGGTTAGTCAACTAGTTAACCTTTTAATAAATTGTGTTAGTTTAATTTAATTTGTTGAAATTCCCAATTAAAACAATTCAAAATAAAACATTTGTTGCTACCAAAACAGAGGACATAAAATGTAATTTATTTGTTCGTGCAAGAGCTGTTCAGACTAATTATTGTTTGTAGAGATGTCCAAACAAATTTAAAAGTTCCTGAATGTAGTCAGTTCTATTGTTGTTGTGTTAGTTACAATAACTTTGTTATTTCTCATTCGATTTTCTAAGTTATTCACCAAACTAAGACAGACGGACAATGAAGCCGGAGACCCTGTTTATATGGTAAAATATTCTTGTTTTGACCCAAGGAACATGACAGTTTTGTTTTACGAGAATTTGATTTCCTACAATCTCAAATTGTGCTTAAGGGCACTCGGAAAGATTACAATTTCAAGGTTAGTTTGCAGTTTCTTTCTTTGCAGTTTTGCAGTCAAGTCTCCGGCTGTGTGCCCAAGTAGAGTCGTTTTGCCTTTCTGTCTAGTGTGAAAGTGCATAGTTTCAAAGTTGTTCAACAGTGTGGTAATATATAAAGTAAGATTTCAAATGTTCGATTAAGCACAAAAAGAAAATAACTGGGATTTACTTATCAAAACAAAAACCAGTAGGCCTATCAATTAAAAGAGATTTGAATTTCACAACAATTTAATATTTTATTAGATTTTAAAATGCAATTTGTTTTTAAAGGCAATTTTGAGACAAGCAAATAATATTGATACACTTATAACAATGATGCAGCACATGTTAAAGCTTGAGTTACAAATCACATTCTCAGTGTGAAGTCTGAATAGTTTGAATGTGCAGTGGTTTGTTTAGTCAGCAGTGATAAGTTTTATCAGACGAGGTAAAACAAGTCAAGGCAGAGAATATTGAGTATCTTCTCTTGTCAACTTATGCTGAGACATATGTTGAACCAGTATCTACATTAATTATTAAACTCCTCTTTGTTCTTTATTTATTTAACAATTTAATTACCTGAAAACTTGTTTGCTTGAAGGAATGTATATATTATGTTTATTATATTCACTATCTGTGAAAAACTAGAGCTCCAGTTTTTTGAAAATATAATTTGTTTTGGGTCCCCTGTGTGAAAAAACTTAAAAACTTGAATATCAATTATTGTTTTATAGTTGGAATAGTAGTTTAAGTTTCAAGTAAGTTCTTTCATTCATATTCAATCAAAAAGTAAAAACATGATATAAAGACTTAAAGTAAATAAAGTTGAAATAGTTTGAAGTAACAGTTTCTGTGTATTCAGTTAGTTTAGTTCTTAAATGCATTCTATTCACAAACATTAAAAGGTTGCAATAAAATCATGAGAAAATAATAGTTTGAACTACGCTTAACATATTATAAAACATGAGCTCCAGAAAGAGGTTAAAAAATGTTTCAAATGTGTATAGTCCATTTTTTTTTAACCCAGCTGCAACATGAACATTTGAGCTAAAAGGATTTAGTCAACCACAGTTTAACACTGAATATAAACAGATCTCTGTTTCATGTTGACAAAAATATGTTGTCCTCACTTTTGATATGTTTCCAGTTTATTTAAAGTAGTTGTCCCTTGTTTTCGGCTGTTTATTTATGAACCAAAACTTACGCGGTTTATATAGGGTAGGAGTGGACAAGCTAAAAACTGCTTGTTGTAATACAAAACAAATTTTGTCATCTGGCGAAACTGATAACTAATTTTCTACCACACCAAAAATAAGCTACTTTTTTTTGCGAGCAACTATTCTGGGGTGATCAATCCTTTTCATAGGGTGTTCACCAAATAACCCCTACTTTTACTCCATTTTGTTTAATATTTTGTCTTGAAAATACCAATTTGATTAGCATGAACTAATACAGTAGTGTCATCACAGATTAAGAAAATTCAAAACTTACCATACCCATATGATAATTTTCTTTTAATGGCAACTGAAGGACAGTGAAATGTAGCCATGCTTTCTACTGGTTTTAAATAGAGGGCTTATAACCTAAATAAAAGAAATGCTGTTTGTGTTATAAGTGTTTGCCTTCTGTTTTGCCTTCCATTTGCCATTTTATTTTTTACAAAATAACCAGTTAACGTTAAAAGATTGCAATTCTTGAAAATCATGTGAGCCTAAATATACATTAAAATTCATATACATCAAAATGTTCCCTTGTAAAATAAAGTTTAAAAGTTGTGAACTGATTGACTGTCCAAGTTTAAAAGTTAACATATTTTCGTCATAACAAATAACAAATCTTGTAAAGTATAAGAAGACATGGCTTAGCCACACCTCTGAGCTCAGAAAGAGTTTCAAAAATGTGAGTTTGAAATGTGTATTGGCCATTTTTTTTATAAGTAAACTTTATAAACAAGTGAACCCAGCTTATTTTAAAAAAAAATTCTAAAGCAGACTTGAACATATGAAATAAAACTGGATTCCTTAGTCAACCAAGCAAGACCCATGTAGATTACCACTGTAAATTTACCTAAATACAAAAAGTGTATAGGGATTGGAGACGACCCAATATGGAAATAAAGAGTACTTAGTAGTCAGTCAGTTTATCTTCTGTGCTTCAAAAAAATACATTAATACACTTGGCTCTAGTAGGGTTTTAATAATATTTTTTACAACTGTCTTGTCTGGCTCAGTTCATTGATTCTGAGAAGCCCAATACACCTCTTCCCCTACTACCCCACAATTTTTTATCGTCAATTTTACGATTTTTTATTTGATTCAGGAATTGTGCAATATATGCAATATCAATACACACATTACACAAAAGCAGAACCTAGTGAAACCGCTTAAATCGCTACAACCTGAAACAAAACCATTTGGGAAAGGAAGGGGTACCACGGGTGTTTGTCGCGCAGAAGCAGAATTTTAAAAGTAAAAGTAACTACTGTGGAACAATGTTGCGTTCCGGTCTATATATCTAATACAAAGTCAATATATGCTAGTGCTAGTCTTGAATGGTAATGGCGAATAAATTAAAGGTGATTTGTCAAAATGTCTATGAGTATAGTAGGAATAGTATTTTAACTATGTTTTTAAATGCGACTTGCACAGTACTGTTTATCCGGCTTAATTCTCGGGGTAATTTATGGTGAATGCTGGGCTGGGATGGGGCGGGGGACTATAGTAGTTCAGCAAACACCCACCAGAACCACTACGTGCCACTGGTACAAATAAGTATAAACGCTTGTAGGTGTATTCAGAGATGAGTATTTAATGCTGACTTTAACGTAAACATTTGTTTATATAATATAAAGTTTTGATTTGTAATATGTAGAACTAAAAACAATTAAAAGATTAAATTATAAAATTAATTATAAAAAATAAAGTGTTTAATAATAATATTTGATAAAGTAGTAGTATTTGGTAAAGTGATAGCTGTTTTTTATTGTGTGTTAAGCCATAATTACCTTAACTACTAAATGTGAAAACAATCGAACAAATCAAAAGTGTTGTATGTACAGATATGAGAAGGGAGGAGGGGGCAGAAGTATAGCTAAAGACACACTGTATTCCCTTCCTTGCGTTTTTTAAGAAGGAGAATAAGCTAAACCCTTGATTCTCCACCCCTCCCAACAAACACTCCGTAAAGTTTCACCTTTTGTGTACCATAACTTCAGCCATCCCTCTCTTTCTTGCTCCGTATCTTGAGTTATAAGCAGTATATAATGTGAAAGGTATTTTTTTCTGCTTTAAACTGATTACGTTACAGACAGACAAACACCACGGTGAATAATTGTTTCACGTCAGTTGGGCCACCTGGTCTTTATAAAGCAAAGACATATAAGACTTTATTCTAAAACTTAAAGTTTCATGCAAATTATCAAACAATATTTTATACTTTTAATTTTAAGACCATAAAAAATAATGTTTTTTTTTTGATAACCTGGAGTTCATGTTTATACATTTTATATTGTGCCTTACTTTATAATTTTTCATTGTGTTGTTTGGTAATATTTATTATCAATGAGAAAAAAGCAGAACCTAAACTCAGTTTTGAAAAAGATTGGGTGGGTGTTCGTAATGAACATAAGTATGGAATGAAGTAAACAGTTATTTTAAAGAGGATTTGCTATTACTTCCCAAATGTTTATTGTACTGTAGAGTACATAAAAGTGTCAAAAACCTGGCCTAGACTCTTGTTATACTCTTAAACAAATGTTCCAAGTCAAATACAAAATGAGATAATTAAAATGTTTTATTTATGACCAATTATGTAGATAAAAGCTTGTATGGCAAATTCTAAAATGAAAATTAATAGAACTCAACTAGGATTGGTACTGATTAAAGAAAATTGATAGAACTCAACTAGGATTGGTACTGATTAAAGAAAATTGATAGAACTCAACTAGGATTGGTACTGATTAAAGAAAATTGATAGAACTCAACTAGGATTGGTACTGATTAAAGAAAATTGATAGAACTCAACTAGGATTGGTACTGATTAAAGAAAATTGATAGAACTCAACTAGGATTGGTACTGATTAAAGAAAATTGATAGAACTCAACTAGGATTGGTACTGATTAAAGAAAATTGATAGAACTCAACTAGGATTGGTACTGATTAAAGAAAATTGATAGAACTCAACTAGGATTGGTACTGATTAAAGAAAATTGATAGAACTCAACTAGGATTGGTACTGATTAAAGAAAATTGATAGAACTCAACTAGGATTGGTACTGATTAAAGAAAATTGATAGAACTCAACTAGGATTGGTACTGATTAAAGAAAATTGATAGAACTCAACTAGGATTGGTACTGATTAAAGAAAATTACGGTTGTTGCAATAAATTTGTCCAGATATATATGTATATTATACTATGCTTATTTGACCTATTAATGTCTATAAATGATTAAAAAGAATTGTGGACCAAACTGGGACTTGAAGCCATATCTGTAACTGAAATTTAAAGTTTTTTCCTTAACATATTTCTTTAGTATTTATGTTTATATCATAAACAATTCACTGTGAAGATGTTATTCATGACTATGTATGAATTTTGTGAGAGTTTCCTCAATACAAATGTTCCGAGAAGCTGTCAAGGACAACCAGGATGTGGCGAGGCCTTCACACAGGAAAGTGTGGTTTATAAACCATGCATACTTGTACACACAGTTCTATGGTAACTCAACTAAGCTTCCTTTATCTGCTGTATCTTATACCCAGAACTCTGAAAGAAACATTACTTGTTCTAACTGATAACCACTAGTTTGAAACGTTTTCCAACTTAAGTTGGATTAAGATTTTAATAATTTACATTTTTTTAACTAGATATCTACATTTGAAATAATTTCACCTTTTAACAGAGCTGATTCTACATTAATGGTTTTTGAATACTATTTACAGATGTCAACTATGTAAGGTCGGGGACACACGGTTCGGGTGATCGCCCGGTCCGAGTTTGGTCCGGATCTGGCAGAAATTTCAGTGTCAGAACCTGACCACGGCGGGCCGGACTGAGTTTGGCTCTGATCATAATTTATAAATATGTCAGTCTGTATAGTGATATGGAACTGTCAAGACGTAAAAAAGTAGCTCTTCTTTGTTTACTTCATCATCGAAGAAGCCAAGAAATGTGTGGGTTCATCCTTTTTTTAGAAAAAAGAAGGTTCCATGGTGCTTTCTACTCATTGTTCATAGAGTTTCGAGATGTCGGTAATAAGTTTTTCAATTATTTCCGAATGTCAGTGGCCTAGGTCAGGAAAGGGTATTAAATTGTCTATAAATAATAACCAGTGCCAGCTTTTACAGGTACCAAAAAAGTAATGCGTATTTTGTTTCTATTTAATTATCGTCATTTCCAATTTGTATTATGAAGTATATGTTTTGGTTATTTATTATTACGTTGGGGAAAAATCAAATAAGCTGTAATTTATAGCCAGGGTCTGGCAATCACACGGGCGTGTGTCCCTCCATTAACTACAATGCCTACCTGCTCACTAGGTACCTACCTACTATGACTTCACAGTACAACCTCAGAGTCTTCTGGTTCTCTGCTAGGTGCGCTGACCAGTGTATCTTCTGGTTCTCTATGACCAGTGTTGTTTGAAAATAGTCCTTAAAATTTTGTTAAAAAAATGTTTTCAATAGAATACTAATAGTCTTTTAGTATACTGTGCTGGGACAGGGTTAAAAATGCTTTTTAATTTTTGAACACATAACTTTAATTGATTAAGAGAGCTAGAGAATTTACCGACCTGCCAAATGTAAATACCAGCTGATTACTCACTGAAAACACTCATGACAGTGTGCACGTACAGCAAATAACTTACACAATAATTTTAAGCCATTCCTAAAAGTAGAATCTTGTGATCAAAATTTGGTTAGATAATTTAAGACAATGGTACTATGAATGTCTAAATTCGAGAGGATGATATCATTCTTCTGTTTGCTCACAAAGTGACACTCAACTAAGAGCTTTTGACACTATCTCATTTCAGCCAGATTACTGGTGATTGTAAGGTGTTCAATCAATTGTGTGAGCTAGAAAAACTCATTTATAGTTGAAGCAGTTTTCAATTTTTAATAATTATTAATAAAATATATTGATTCAAAAATGTTAAGGATAATTGTAATTTGGGAATTGTTATTGTATTAAAGGAAGAGATTTGCTGCCAACTGATCATACATCAAAAATAACTATTGGATTTGTATGGATACAAGGCATTAAGAAGTATTGAAATGTCTTAAAAATAATGGATGGCCAAACTTTGATGTTTAGAAGATTGAAGACCTAATTTTGCAAAAAGAAATACTACTGGAAGGGATAAAGAAGGTCCCACCAGATTAACACTTTCACTGCTATCGACGTGTTATTTCATGAAAATTGCATATATGTTTACATACAAATTGCCAAGTGCCCATAGATAACCATAGCAGTGATAGTGTTAACTGAAACCCAGTCAACAACCTTCTTTTGAGATACGTTTAAATAGGCATTTACAATGACAATAAAAGAAATTATACCACAATAGAACATCCTGATATGCTGAAATAAACTTTGAGCTACTCTTAAATATCTAAAGGTACCTGAGGTAGGCAACGTAAAATAAAGTTAATAGTTTATGATATGAAGAATCTACAATAGTGTGATGATGTTTTTTAAGAAGAATAATAATTGGTTCCTTTTTGAACAACTTTTATCTTAAAGTTAAGAAACTGAAAATGTCTATGAAACAAAAAATGTCTTTATAAAAGATGCTTTTTTAAAGTTGATGTGAGTTTTAGTACTTTCTTGCCGGTTACGAACATATAACTTTTTTTATACCTGAAGAAAAGGATAAACGCAGTCAAAAGCTTTTGAAAATTCAGACAAAGTTAATTATGTGGGTTTTTATCCATGGCAAGATGAATATCATCTGTAACGTTTAGAGAGTAGAAAACAATAGACAAGAGATATATCCTCTTTGTTTAGTAAGTATAAAAGACAGAAGTATTTTAATACATTACCCTCTTAAAAAGGTTTTTAGTCATTGATTATATTGATCAAGGTTTTTGTTTGTTTACTTTTTGTTAAAAAAAACTAACAGACAATAAAAGTAAGCTAATAACCAGACTTGGGGAAGTTACTTTCAGACAGTAACTGATTACAGTGACAGTTACCCTTTATAAAATGTAACTGATTAAAGTTACAAGTCATTGTTTTTTTTTTTTACAAAAACCAATGTAACTGATTACAGTTAAAAGGAATAGCATAAATGTAAATGGTCAGTTACAAGTTACATCGGGCTCAGTTACCAACTGGCTTGGTCAAATTATTATTATTATTAGGCAATCTGAATTATTGATTAATTAGTTCTAACTATCTGTTGAAACATCCTACTTCCCAGCCAAAGTGAATTTCACCTTCTTTATTTTCTCGAAAGTATCTTTAGTAGGTAGTTGGTTCATTTTCAGACATTTTACAGTTGAAATTTAAACTTCCAAACAACTAATTAGTCTATTACTGTGTGAAAATCAGTATGAGGCAGGTTAACTTAAACGTATTTAGTCAAGTACGGTAGTTATTGTCTATTGCAGCTTAGGGATTTGGAAAAAGGTTAAAACTTAATTCAAACTGTTAGTGGTAGCCATTAAGCGTAAGCGGGTAGCGAATTCTACCAAATGACAAGCAAAACAAAACATCACATCCAACTCAAACTACATCTAACGTGAATTACATTATAAACTATAATAATAAATATTGAATTTAATATTCATATCGTACTAAAATTACAATGCAGACAGCCGGCTAAAGTGTAAACAGTCCGACTACATTCAAACATTGCCGTTTAGGGGTTATGACGATGCCCACTTTTTGTTTTCTTTGCTTTTTAATAACTTGACAGATACAATCCATAGATAACACATTTTAGATATTGTATAACTGTACAAAACCACTTAATAGCACATATATCAAAGTGAAATTCATATTAAAATACTTGTTTTGAAATCGCGCGTATTTTAAGATTCTAAGCTGAAAAATGTAACTAGTTACATGTAATCACGGCAATTTGTACCGTTATTCGCCATATTCGTTTCAAATGTAACGGTTGCGTTACAAAGTTACAGGAAAATGTAACGACTAATCGTTACTCCAAAGTCTGCTAATAACAGATTTTGCCTATGGATAGTTGGATAGTTGTTTCAAATGTGTTACTACAGTACAAAAGGTTTCCAGAGCCACAGTCCATGTCCTGGGGATTTGTCCACCGGTGCGTGGTCGCCTCATTGATCTCTGACTATACAAATCTACTTACCTGGTTGTGTGTACGAAATCAATTCAAATACACCTAAATGTTTCTTTATGTACAAACCCCTTTTCAAAAATTAGCAAGTATTAGCTACTAGTTCTGTTATCCTAAAAAAAAGTAGTAGTTTTTTAACTGAACAGGTTGACAACAATGTTTTAAATTTTTTCTTTTAGCTGATAAATACAAAGCTGAACCTTCGAAGAAACTTTTTGTTTACGGCCTTTTTTAATACATGTCACCAAACAAATGTAAAAAACTTTGTACATTTCTTACTTTTGGTCAAAGTTGCCTTGTCACTTGGAAAATGACCATAATATTGGTCGTTGTGAACGAGTTAATACAACTGACATTTGACAGCATAACAATTCTTGAAGTTTTGAACATCAAGATCTAATGTCCGAACAACAGCACTAGATCTTTACATACCCTCATAACAAATAATATAGAGCACTTAGATATCACAACTCCAAATCCACTATATCAACTGAAACTTAATCACTTGCACAGAACATAAATAGAAGCTCATGACAGATCGACCTTCACCTGCACTAGTTATGATTTTATTGAAGCAGAAAAGGAAGCAAGCAAACTGATGATCACCCATGCTGACTCTTGAGCTGAGCCCAGTTGTGCAGGGTGTTGGGCAAAAGTTGCTGATTGTGACTTTTAATGATTGACTAATAAAAACCGTGTGTTTAGCACCACCTTGTGAGACCTCAATTTTTTACTGTTGTTAACAGAAACACCCGTTATCTGAGAACGGACAAGAGTTCTCATCTCTCATTGATGATGAGAAAGCATCAACAGAAACCTTCGGTCTAAGAGCCCCCTGGCTTCAAGTTCACATAGAAACTCTATTATACGTTCATTGGAAAGAAGATGATGACAAAGGACATCGGAGCTAGTTGATTTGAAATCAGACATAATAGAAACTTTAAATAAAAAATGAACACTACAGGAACATCCAGTCACAGAGATCACCTGTAAAATTCAACGAACTTTAATCTTTAATAGAAACATTAGGTCTCTCAGTCGCTAAACATGTGGTCTGTCAGATATTGTATATAGATAAAGGACCCTTAAGCACAACTAAACAAAAACCAGTTTTGGTGGGAGAGAAACAGTACCATAGCGGACAGTAAGCCAACAGCTGCATGAGTGCCAATGTAACAAAGTTAAATTACCTGTGGGTCTCACAGACCGTTGTTTCGGTAAGAGAGTTAAAGGATCAAAATCAGTACAAAATAGAGAATTAAAACACCGAACTTTGGCTCTAAATATGGCAGGACAAAACTTAATTTATAGGGTTCATTTAACTAAAATTTCTGGGGAGAGCCTCCGCACTTCCCAATGTTTTAATGGACACTACCTAAACATTTTTGTTTCATTCATTTTTCTCATGGTTTTTATTATCTAGAGCTTCAAAACAAATGTTTGTAGGTTACTCGTTCAGTGAGAATGCACAGGTATTGCCACCAGAGTTAAGTATTCAATTCTAGCTACACTGTTCTCCAAATTCTACGACACCATTGGTATTACAGCATGTCGGTGATACCATGACAACCGCACCATGTAGGTCTTGTTTGCATGAGAGCCTGTGTGTTGATTTCAGTAGTTTCAGAATTTATAAAACAACGTAAGACTATAACACAAAACACACACACAAACCGCAGGCGAAAAACTAACTGTACTTTCAGAGCTAATGAGATTTGAGGTTATTTGTTATCCTCCCGTGCTGCGGTCTGGCGAAGTGGTTAAGTTGGCGGTTGGCGGCTGGTCCATTTGACACTAAATTGTTGGTTGTCTTGGACACTGCCTGTAAATCTCCAGCTCCTCGGCGTGTCCAGTTTTACCCTTAAGGTTCCAATATTTCCAAGATGTGATTTTTGTTGGTGGTTCTTGGAAAAATGTAACTTGTAAAATGTAAAAATTTTTTTGTAATTCAATGTTGTAGATATCTGGTACATTGGGCTGTACTTGCTGCACCTGAGGAGCTGTCACTGGAAAACACCAAAGTTTAGGTGTAGGCATAGGAGTATATGACGGTTGGTAGCCAATATGTTCCTTGTAAAAGGAAAGTGTGAGCAGGAATATCAGCCATACTCAAAGAGTCAACCTATTGATTAAGATAACCAATCTTTCCAAGTAGATGAAATAATAATCATTATTGGCAATCATCTATGGCAAGGTAGGACTATTAAATCCTCCCTTACATTTAACCCCAAGTCATGCAGACCAACAACTTCCTGATTTTTAGCTTAATGTTTTGCATTTGTGATTGATTAAATATTGAGTATAACAACACACATTTAGAGGGAATGAAACTATGATGTAATACTAACCTTCAATGGAATTGCGGACAGAGGAGTCCTGAACCGAGTAGAGGTTCCCTAGGACTGAGTACCTGATCTAGGCTACTTGACAACAATTCAACTTATTACTGAACAAAATAAAATGCAAAACCATAAAAGTAAAGCAGAAAAGATTACTAAAAAATAGTTTAGGTTCAAGTAAATTTAATAATAGGACGAGCGTGAACTCTTGTAGAAGCTATGCAACGAAATGATTAGTGAACTGATCCACATCTGATCATCTGGGTCCACAGAGTATTGCTAAGTCTGACTTTGACATCTGGTGTAGTCAGTGCTGCCACCAACCCTTTGAACTTTTACCCTGATACTCTAAGTTACCCTAAATTACAGACAAATGACCCTAAACCTTTAATTTAAGCAAATGTATGTTTAAACTAATAATAAAGAAATCTAGCTACAAAATAATTTTTTAATTTGAGGGTTATTTAAAACTATTAAACTGTTTAATTAGGGTTTAAAATTTTTGATAAACTTAACGAGATGTGATTAACTTATAATTTTGTTTCACACTGGTGTTTTGTTTTTTTGTATTCTTTTATTTTGAGGATCAACCATTTTCGCGGGGAAATCAACAAAAAAGTAATTTTGAACAGTATATTTATTATTTATGGCTGTCAAAATAAATGAAAATAACGGGTAGGGCTCATTTTAACACGGGATCAAAAACCTACCGAGTCACTGAATTCCTACTGCCTCAGACAAGCTTGTCTGTGGTAATGCAGCGCGGTCATTTCATCCGTGTGGAATTGAAGATGCAGCAGACGCTGAGCAGTGGCTGTGGCTGGTCGCTGAACGCTACGATATATTTGAAGAATTCATATTGGAGGAATTCAATGGCAAACACAAGACTGAGCTCTCTTATAGCCCTACTATAAAAAAGTATAGAGCGAGAACGAGCACGTGCTCTCAATTTAGAGAAGCTTGCAACTCACTCGTTTGAATTGAAGAAAAGAAGAGGTTTAATAGGACAGCGCAAAAATAATGAAATTTTTAAATCAATAAATTTTAACCTTTATGTACGCAGTGTATTTATTATCCCGCACTAATATTTTATTATAAGGAAAACTACTTTATAAATTAGCTATTTTATAACTGTATAGCCTAAAGCGGTCAGTATTGATAGTAGAAGTAATATAGCGCATACAGAAGGGGGGGGGTTGAGGGTGTATCTAGTGGGCCTTGGTTGAGGTGTGAAGAGGCCAGAGGGGGGCGCCAAACTGGCGGTCTGCGGGGGCGCCGTGAAACATACTTACGCCACTACTGTATAGCCAATAACAGTGATAATTAAAATTTAAAATAAGTCAAAAATATAATTTTTAGATACTGTTAAACTTTGACAGCATTTTTTGACCGACTTGAAATAGCCTATATGTGCTGTCAGGAAGTTTTTTAATATTGCTTTATACGCGAAATGCCGTTTAGTGTTTGATAGTATTAATATTCCCTTAGAATAGAAAAAGCAATAATGATGTCCTTGAGTCAATTTATTAAAATTTAACTGGAATTGACCTAACTTGGATCACTTTTTTGGCTTGTCGCGTTCCATATGCTTTTATCATGATTCTGGAACTTGCATTGAGCATTCCAGTATAAACTGCGAAGTGAGTAAGTATCATATAGTGCGCCAGACGCTCTTAGACGGCTGTTTCATCTGCAGCTAGATTCGCTCAGCACATCCGTAGACACTGCGATCAGACTTACTTGTACTGCAAGCGTGCATCCTATTAGCCAGGCATGTGTCTAGTATTACACCAACAATCCAAACTTATCAGATATCAAGTTTACATCATTGCTAAATGAATATTTTACTATGTTCATCAACATTCAACTGTAGCACAATGAAGTCTTCGTATTGGTATATCTTAAGAGTAGGGCAGATTGCTTTAACCATGGCAGCTAACATAGTATCTGCTGTCATGCACTCTTCCATGAGCAACCAGTTCTATCTGGATATAATGTCGTATAGACCTCTCACTTGAAAACTTTACAACTTTCTTTGAGCGAACGACTAATGGTTCTAGTTTCCAGTAAATGGTTTATCTACTCTTGAACCACAATAAAACAAACAAGCTTTGGTTTAAGCATTCAAAAATAGTTTATTGAGGGTAAAACCCCTTTTTTCCGTATACTTTAAATTTTGACTTCATTTACGGGTATCTTTGAGTATGGTTTTCCTACACATTTTTTTGCAAAAATAGTTTAACTCGGCGTATAAAAAAGCCTGTTTTCTGTAAACTTCAAATAACTTCTGCCTTTATTTATGGGTATCTTTGAGTATATGGGTTTTCTACACATATAATCTTTTCAAATTATGTTTTATTTAGTTTTTGTTTTGTAATCAATGTTTCGGATAAACATTCAGATTTAAGTAATTCTCTAAATTTGAAGGCATAAATAGTTGGGCTGGATGGTGTAGTGATCAGCATAACCGCCCAGCAAGTGGGAGACTCGATGATATTGTAGTTCTGTCTGAGCACAACATCAGTGACAATAAGATCAATAGTTTGGAAATTGAACGACACACAATTAATTCATATTACTGCAGAAAAATAGGTAATAAAGGTGGCGTGTTGATACTAGGCCTATCAAAGGAGGAATTGGGGGCCAGGCATCTACTTCTAACTTTCCTATCTTGTGAGCTTTGTGACGATAAGGTTTGTGAATACTGAGCAACAAAATTTATTCTTGGATCCTTGCAGGTAACTGTAATTGGTAATATCGCTCTCCTAGCTCTAATGTGACCTTATTTCTCGAAAAGCTTAATTTACTGATATTAAAAATGATGACTAAATGTGAATACATTTTAATTGGAGGAGATATTAACATTAATACTTGTATTTTACAGAATTCTAGGGAGACAAAAGATTTAAATACTTTGTTGAAAAGTCACGGAATGGTATTTTTGGTTGACTTTCCTACAAGGACCTGTGCAACAACAGAAACAGCAATCAATAATTTTCTAACAAATTTACCTAAAAACATACTAAAGCTGAAGGCATAATAGCTAATCTTTCTGACCATGATGCCCAGTTACTTGAAATAAGTACTGATATCACTAAACAAAATTCAAAAAGTGTAACTCAATTGAAAAGAATCTTCTCTGAGAAGAATAAACAGATGACTTTGAATCTTTTGTCTAATAACAGTAAGGTAATGTCAGTAAAAATTGAACAGCTGTTGCATTGTACAATGCCTTAACAGCTGTTAATAATAAGGCAGTAAATTTGATCTATTTTTTAATATTACTATTACTTTGACTGTTCCTTTCCTAAAGTTAAGTCTAGATTAAGTAATAATACAAATCAATGGATAAATCCTAACCTAATAGGAACTAAAAACAAAATTAAAGATTATGAAAAAAATTATAGAATAACTAAAAGTCCAAAAATGAAAGACCTTATTAAATGTGAGAAAAGGAAGTATAATGTTGATATTAATAAACCTAAGCAATCTTACTATAGTAATCAAATAAAAAAGTCAAACAATGTATGTTTTACATACATATATAACAACATGGAACATACTGGAAACAAAACTGTAGGTTTGATCCGATGTTAGCTGATAAAGTTTACTTTTAAAGCATTATTGAGAAATGCTAAAACTTAAAACTATTACTGTTTACGTGTAGCCTGCAGCTGGCATGCAATCTGAATTGTTACATCCTAGAATTGGCTTTATACCTAAACATTTAAAGTCAATTATGCTTGTCAAATAAAAATTTATATAGTTTCATCACTTACTGGCAAATTAAACTTTCAAGCTTACCACTGTAACGTGTAAGACCCAATGTACAAAAACATTGTAAAGTGGCAAACGCCATGGAAGTAGATAAATAAAAAAGTTTGTAATAAAAAGTGAACCGACTTCAAAAAAGGTTTGAATGAAAAGCTCTTAAAAGGGAAAAATCATCATCACGTTTCTTAGTCTACTACTAATGTTACTGCTACCAAACTTCAATAAACTACAAAATGGAACTTCAAATTTCTTGTTTATATATACTGTAATGCATTGTAATTCCACCAACAATATTTATTTTGTAAAATTCTTGATGAAACTTCAAATAAACCACAGATATTTCCTCCTCAGATATTTCTTTCAGGAGTTTAGAAATTTTCTTCGTTGAATTCTTGATTTGAATTCGAGAATTCAACAAAAAAAGTTCTAAACTCAAAGAAAGCTCTACAACAAAATTTAGTCTTAAAAAGCAGCCTGAATGTTTTCAAGATAGCAATTACTATGACTTGAAAGTTTCATTTCAATGAGTGAAATATATTGAACTGGCTAAAGGCTTTAAACTCAGTTACCACTAGTCTAGGCAACCTTGATCCATATATTTGGAGAAGATGTCATAAAGTCAAAAATACTATATTCCAAAAAGTACAATGTACAGGATGGCGTCATATTTACAATACTGTGTCATATTTTCATACTTTAAATTGGAAAAAAATAAATTAAATACAACATTATTATAGCTAATGATTAATTTACATAACAATGAAACAGCTTTTTTAAATCAGAAAAAGGTATTTAATAACTTATAATATGCAGGAAAACAATAATAATTAAATAAGAAAAAATTTTTAAGTGAGTACAGCGGCTTAGATATAAAGTACAGTTTTAATTTGTTTCTGAATTGGTCAAAATCTGTTATATTTTTTAATTTCTGAGGGTAAACTATTATATAATTTAATGCCAGCGTAGCTGTTTTTCAAACCCTTTTAAAATATGTTTTACAAAATAAGGTTGTTCCTTAAATCTAGTATTATAACTATGATCACCCAATTTACAAACTGAATCAAAATTACATTTAATAAACAAAACAAGTTTAAAAATATACAAACTAAACACTGTAAGTATTTTTAATTTACAGCCATTCCAAGTTTGATATAATCCTAATAGCATGCTTCTGAAAAAATAATATTTTATGTAAATTTATAATTGAAGTACTGAATATGTGAATGCATAAGGGCAAAGTACATTGATTTAAGTGTGTTTGTATCACATATTAGTGCTAACCTTCACAATGAAAATAATCCTCAAGCCAATTTACTACAGATATGATCAACATGAGAATTCAAGTTAAGTTGTTTGTCAACTATAAGTCATAAAAATTTAACTTCGTTAATTTCATTTAATACATGTTCATTTATACAAATATTGGCGTCCAAAGTAATTGATTTATTTGGTCTAACAGCAAAATTAATGTATTTAGTTTGATTAGGATTGAGTAACAAATTTTGCTTGGACAGATACTGTTGGATTAGTGAGAGCTGTTTATAGCTCAAAATTTCAATTTCTTCCAGATTTTCCAGAAATTTTTAAATTTATATGATCAGCATACATTGTTATTTTGTCAAAATGAAATAACTTTGGGCAGTCCTAGCATAAAAACAATACAGGGCCTAAAATAGAACCCTGCGGAATTCCGAATGTAATTGTACTTAATGTTGAAAAGGTATTTGTAAGTTGATTATTGTTGTTGAGATGATTTATTTCGACAAAGGCTTTCTGTGATATGACTTGAACCATGATAAAGCTCGGGTTTTAATAAAAATAAGAAAGGACATCCAATAATTTAGTGTGACAAACACTATCAATGGCTTTACTTAAGTCCATAAAAACGCCAACAACTTTATCATCCCTATCCAAAGAATCAATGATATATTCAATAAATTCAATACTAGCAGTTATGACAGACTTTCCCGCTCTAAAACCATGTTGATCATTGTCTAAAAGATTATTAGATTCTAAGTACAGTACTCAGTTAGCTGATAAACCATTACTTTTTCGAACAATTTTGAAAATGATGAAATAAGAGACAGAGGTCTGTAATTTTCTACATGTTAGGCATTTCCATTCTTATAAAGAGGTTTAATTTTGATATTTTCAAGCGGTCTGGAAAAATACCTGAAAAATGAGGAATTTATGACATGTGTTAGTGGTTTGAGCGAGTAACATTTTGTAAATTTAATTATTGGCATGGGTATTTCATCAAGCCTGTGCAGTACTTGTTATTAAACTGTGCTATTAATGTGTCTAACTGTTCACATGTTATTGGTTTTAGCAAAAATATTTGCCTCTGTCTCTTATTTCATCAATTTCAAAATTGTTCGAAAAAGTAATGGTTTATCAGCTAACTGAGTACTTAGAATCTAATAATCTTTTAGACAATGATCAACATGGTTTTAGAGCGAGGAAAAGTCTGTCATAACTGCTAGTATTGAATTTATTGAATATACCATTGATTCTTTGGATAGGGGTGATAAAGTTGTTGGCGTTTTTATGGACTTAAAGCTATTGATAGTGTTTGTCACACTAAATTATTGGATGTCCTTTTCTTATTTTTATTAAAACCTGAACTTTATCATGGTTCAAGTCATATCACTTAAACAGAAAGCCTTTGTCGAAATAAATCATCTCAACAACAATAATCAACTTACAAATACCCTTTCAACATTAAGTACAATTACATTCGGAATTCCACAGGGTTCTATTTTAGGCCCTGTATTGTTTTTATGCTAGGACTGCCCAAATTATTTCATTTTGACAAAATAACAATGTATGCTGATGATATAAATTTAAAAATTTCTGGAAAATCTGGAAGAAATTGAAGTTTTGAGCTATAAACAGCTCTCACTAATCCAACAGTATCTGTCCAAGCAAAATTTGTAACTCAATCCTAATCAAACTAAATACATTAATTTTGCTGTTAGACCAAATAAATTAATTACATTGGATGCCAATATTTGTATAAATGAACATGTATTAAATGAAATTAACAAAGTTAAATTTTTATGACTTATAGTTAACAAACAACTTAACTTGAATTTTCATGTTGATCATATCTATACTATTAGTATTTCGGTTAGGGTTTCGAGTGTTGAGATCTGGGCTGGGGTAATTCAGATTTTTGAATAGAAATGGTCCTTAGTGTGTGGAGGGTGGGGAAACGAATAAAATTATATAGATTTTTATTTTTATGGGGTTTTGAGGTCTCACCCCCATGTTATATTTCTTTTTTAGTAAATATTTATTAGTCAATATCAACAGATTTGTTTGAAACTCGACACATAGTTGTATACCATTAACCCAAAGACCCTACTGATTTTGGGGTTCGGGGCACAATATATGGATTTGGGGGGGGGGCAAGAAATAAAAAATTTGTCCAAAGCAAATAAGCCATGAGATAGGTCGGGATGGCCGAGTTTTTACAAGCGGCACCGAGGCCGTAGGCGAGGTGCTTGGCAGCGGCGGCGGTTCCAGGTGGTCTGGGTGCAGCTAGTCTGTAGTAAATTGGCTTGAGGATTATTTTCATTGTGAAGGTTAGCACTAATATGTGATACAAACACACTTAAATCAATTTACTTTGCCCTTATGCATTCACATATTCCGTACTTCAATTATAAATTTACATAAAATATTGTTTTTTCAGAAGCATGCTATTAGGATTATATCAAACTTGGAATGGTTGTAAATTTAAATACTTACAGTGTTTAGTTTGTATATTTTTAAACTTGTTTTGTTTATTAAATGTAGTTTTGATTCAGTGTGTAAATTGGTGATCATAGTTATAATAGATTTAAGGAACAACCTTATTTTGTAAAACATTTCAAGGGTTTGAAAAACATAGTAATTATATAATAGTTTACCCTCAGAAATTAAAAAATATAACAGATTTTGACCAATTCAGAAACATTAAAACTGTATTTATATCTAAGCCGCTGTTTTTTTTCACTTCCTGATTCATGTAATACAGATCGTTGAATTGTATTTTTAATTATTATTGTTGTATTATAAGATTAAATACCTTTTTCTGCTTTTCATTGTTATGAAATTAATCATTAGTTAATAATGTTGTATTTCATTTTTTTATGAAAATATGACAGTTGAGATATACTGAGTTTAAAGCCTTCAAATATTTCACTCATTGAAATGAAACAAGATAGTAATTGCTATCTTGAAAACATTCATGGCTTTTTAAGACTAACGAAGAAAATTCTAATTCAAATCAAGAATTCAACGAAGAAAATTTCTAAACTCCTGAAAGAAATATCTGAGGAGGAAATATCTGTGGTTTATTTGAAGTTTCATCAAGAATTTTACAAAATAAATATTGTTGGTGGAATTACAATGCATTACAGTATATATAAACAAGAAATTTGAAGTTCCATTTTGTAGTTTATTGAAGTTTGGTAGCAGTAACATTAGTAGTAGACTAAGAAACGTGATGATTTTCCCTTTTAGAGCTTTTCATTCAAACCTTTTTTGAAGTCGGTTCACTTTTTTATTACAAACTTTTTTATTTATCTACTTCCATGGCGTTTGCCACTTTACAATGTTTTTGTACATTGGGTCTTACACGTTACAGTGGTAAGCTTGAAAGTTTAATTTGCCAGTAAGTGATGAAACTATATAAATTTTATTTGACAAGCATAATTGACTTTAAATGTTTAGGTATAAAGCCAATTCTAGGATGTAACAATTCAGATTGCATGCCAGCTGCGTAAACAGTAATAGTTTTAAGTTTTAGCATTTCTCAATAATGCTTTAAAAGTAAACTTTATCAGCTAACATCGGCTCAAACCTACAGTTTTGTTTCAATTAATCTAACGCCCTGTGGGAGGGGAAGTATTTCATAACCCACAACCACTGGTAGCCGGACTCGCTCCTTGGAAATATCTTGGATATACCCCCTGCAAACCAACAATTCTTAGTAATGGCCAGTGCTTTGGAAGCGGCAATCAATTAAATGTGTAATTAAAATTTAAATATAACAAGTGGATTTCTTTAAGAGACTATGAATTTATTTGATATAACTTATAAGAGTTGTGGTTCTTATTACTGCAGGCAATGGGCTCTAATTATACAGGGTAGTTATAACTGTTGGACATATTTTGGGAGTGACTGGTGAATTGACTCAAAAACGTGGGGTTGTTTTTATTACGTAGCACATTTAAAACAGTTTTATTACTGACAAAAGAAAATCATTACTGGTACTCACTCTTTTACAACTAATGTTACAAGGAAACTAGACCATTTCCGCATGCTGTCCGCGTGTTTGCACGCAAAGTTTGTACCTATTCTAAATTCAACCTCTCACCTTGGTTGTCTGAGCATTGCTGGAGTTATGTTTCCAATAACCTCAGGAAGTCTTCTGTTAGGTTCCTTAATGTGTGAACATTGAACACTCTGTCCTTGACATAGCCCAGAAACGTTCCTGATTCCTGTGGCTGGGGTGAGGGTGTGAAGGGAGGAAGGGAAGGGTTTGTTAAGGATTACAGAGTGTTCACAAATAAAGTTTATAAATAAAAAAACCATGGTGTGAGGTTGACTTTAGACTACAAACTTTGCACCCAAACCACGGACAGCTCGTAGAAATGGTTCAGTTTCCTTGTAACATTAGTTGTAAAAGAGTGAGTACCAGTAATGAGTTTTTCTTTGATAATAATAAAAGTGTTTTAAAATTTGCTACCTAATAAAACAACTCCCACCTTTTTGAGTCAATTAGCCATCCACTCACTCAATCCCAAAATATGTCCAACAATTTATAGCTATCCTGTATATATTAGATTAGTTTGCATACTACAGTATTGCTAAAAATGTACTTTGTATTCAAATTTAGATCATGAACATACATGAACATACAATTGAATTGGCATACAGTATAGTGTTCTATATTACCATCAGACTCGTACAATTTCTGTGCAGCCGATTTTGACCTGAAAACCCCATTTTGTATGTACTGTAGTTGTCCATACATATTACTGTATTAGGTAATATGTATCTAAATCCATCAAAATCTCTCCCTTGTAGATGTGCTTGGCTAGGTCATTCCTATCTACTTCAAAATTAATGGTAATTTAGTTGGATCTTAATTTTTATAAACGCTAAATAGCTAATTTATTTCTAAAGAAATTTGAAGAAAAATGTGTGGAATGAACCCGGACTTACTTACTATGAGGTACGTAACACAATATTTAAACAGATGTAAACAAAAACAACTGTTAAATGTTGTTTATTTTTGTTGTCAATGTTTGTATACGTATAAAAAAAGAAATAATGGGTTTCTTTTCTTTCAAGGTTCTTCTCCAGGTAAATGTTGATTATTTTTAAGTAGTATAGGGGCGCAGTACTGGCACCATATTAATGCTTGGAGGCAGAAATGGAACACTGACCAACCAATGTAGTCCATGGGGCATGGGCATTTAAAATTACATGTTTAATTGTTTATGAGCAACTAGAAACTATGAAACATCACGTTTCAACTTTGAACACGCGCCTTTTGGTCGGCTTACTGTTTTAAAACGGTGGCGTTATCAAACGTTTAATTTCAAGTTAGAGGGCCAGTTTCCGATCTGTTTTTATGCTTGGTATAAATTGTGTGCTGGTGAAAAATTCACCACCTTAACATGCAGTTAGTGGTGATTTTATCCCTAGCACAAAATTTATACCAAGCAAAAAACAGATGGGAAACCGGGCCTAAAAGTCTTAAATGAATTATGAAAAGCTAACAACCATATTCCATAATAACATTTGGAAGCAGATTTTTTTTAAGTGTATTTATTTGATATCTAAAAAACAGAATTTTCAAGTGCATAATTTTCAAAAAGAAAATCTAGTTTGAGAATTTGGCTTCCAAGCACGTTTTTGGGACATATTGACATTTTAACGTCTTTCAAACTTAAAACTGAACGTTGGCAACAACACCGTTTTCAAAACTGCGCCTTTCTTCATGGGCATTTTTTTCATCCGTACTATGCAGCCTTAAATTAGATGTTTTCTAGCTTGATAGTTGACTCACTGAACCTCCTCTTAAATACTATATTGGTTGTACCTACTTTGCTCTTAGGCACAAACCTAGTGTGCCTTGTGGGAAATCCTGCAAATAGATTTGATTGTCAGTACTATAGTACTATATAATTAACCTTGTGTGTCAGAACATGACTTCTTCCAATAGTATTGACTATAGTTTCTGTTGCTTAGTTGTTAGCACTATTTTAAAGTTGGAAATGGGTCAAATTAAACTATTACTAAGAAAACATCAAAATATTTATTTGAGACTGCTGCTTATTTAATTTATATATGCAAAAGTATCCAGTGATAGCTCCATATCTTTAAGACAATAACATTTAAAATAGCTTTATAGAATACTAAAATCTAAATCTGAGAGAAAGGTTCCATTTATCTGTTCGGAAAAATGCAAACCCCACTTACATAAAAATACTATGTACATGGTTCAAATCTGTAATATGTAAAAATATGGTCAACTTTGAATAAACTCTTCTAATATTTTTCCATCTCTACTAAGGTACATCCTTTGTTTGAAACAACAATGATAAAATCTGCAATAAGAGAACATTATTTGGTTCATGTAGCTAGGGGCTTCAAATGTTAAATATTTCAAAAACTTTCAACATACTACATATAATAAACATCCAAGCATTTATAGAATTAATTGCAGTTCGACCCGTTACAAAACTCATGAGGCACTGTACAATTCACAATTTATTTTATGAGCGTTTGGTAAGAATAGAACTAGACTAAACTAATAAGTACTAACAAAACAATATAACATATTTATTTTAGCTGCGAATCCGACTCCTGTTTAGTGAGCGTCTTTTCTATCAAAGGAACATAATTTAATTTAAAATACATTCAATTTAATTTTATCACATGTTTTTGGTCTGGTAAATATTGTGTGAAAAATAAAAGAGCATTATCCACCTGAAATGGCAGTGATGGTGAGGGGCAGTAGAGACAGAACGGAATGATAAGATAAGAGAACTGAAGAATAAGAAAACACTACACTGATAACTGCATCTGAGGACCTGTGCAGCACATCTAACATTACATTACAGTTATAGAAATCTTAGCAAACATTTTAACAAACTACGAAATAGACAGTATAAAACTGTTCGACACACCATATTCAGTCTCAATATAATTCTCACTTCAAAAATTGCTTCTAAAGGCCTTTCACAGCAATCGTTTTAGTGGACTCTGAACCACAAACTAGCGATTCGACCCAACATCACAATTAATAACATTGAAACATTAAGATATTGACCGCAGGGCAACGACAAAGGTAGTGAACTTGAAATTGCGACGTGCATAGAAATCCTCTTACATTTGAAAGTACTGAATGTGTCAGTGTTAAGGTATAAAGTACAA
This sequence comes from Matsumurasca onukii, assembly GCA_018831715.1. Lineage (NCBI taxonomy): Eukaryota > Metazoa > Arthropoda > Insecta > Hemiptera > Cicadellidae > Matsumurasca > Matsumurasca onukii. The sequence continues at coordinate 89,417,502 of CM032059.1, forward strand.
CACATCAATTTATTACATAATTTCTTGTAAGTGGCTGATTGCTTGAAATGAAGCTTTAACATGATATTATGTCAAACACAACACAAGTTAGTAAATTCCTAAAATTTAACCACTTGCAAAGTATTTAATCCTTTCATAAAAAGTATGACAATAAAGTTTTAAATTAAGAATTGTTAAACAAATTAGTGTACTGATTATGTGAATAATATCATAATGATTGTAGAAATTAACTAACCCAGGTTGTGTTTGAGTATTAATGATGAAAACCATTAAAATGTGATGCTTTGATTTAAGTTTAAAAATAAATAAAACAAGAGTTTAGAAAGATAAGTACAATACAGAACAGAGTAAAACTCACACTGCCATTTAATAAGCAAACTGAAGAAGGAAACTAAAGTAATAAATAAATTATAGTCAATAAAATATAACATATTTACAAGTCATGAGCTGCAAACTATGTACATTAAACGAGCACGTGGCAGTGGGAGCCGGTGCGATCCCGTGTTAACTTAGTCCTGAGATCATTCCGTTTCATATACACAATATAAACAATCTTAGAAAATCTATAAATATACACATGGTGACAGACTTGGGAACAGCTTTGAGCATCGTATTGCTAACATCTAGGTGGGATTATCCAATACAATGTGATGAGGAATAATCCAACCGAAATGTCACTTTCACAACCATTAGATACAATACTCCAACTAACTCAAATGTACTTCCGACACTTTTAAAATTAACTTTTTAAAGCTTTCTTTTCAATAACGGTGACATTTCTGGTGATCAGCATAGTTTTACTAAAGGAGGACTAGCTTGCACTGTGAATACTAAGGATTTTAATTTTCCTGATTTCTCAATATTCAGCAATTATGTCTACCTTTAAATTAATTTTAAAACCCAACAGCTTTTCATGAAAACTACAAGTAATTATAATATAGAAAAATAACTCTATAGAACTTATTAAAACTACGGTAAATGTAGACATTTCGTTGACCGAAGACACTTAAGATTGGCTTTCTGAGGAAGTCCAACTGATTCATCATCACATTGAATGCACGGAACTGCAGAGTGTGGTCTACTGTAGCGGTGGCAGTCACGCTCCCGTACAGTCAATCTCCACAATGTCCTTAGGCACATCGACAAACTGGTAAACGAGTCGCTGGCCATCCACCTTTGCCAAGATGCCTCGCTGGTAGTAATACCTGCAACCACAACAAACTTGTAACACTTATCTGAATATGTATTATAAGTAGGGTAACTATTGCTTGGATCTGATCTCTCGCTTTATTTAAAATTTCCCACTTATTACCTTCACTTGGTACAACATTCAAATTAATACAGTTTGGAATATTTTGCAATTTTTCTAATACATCTATATTGTCCATCACAAACTAAGTCTCAGATGCACAGGAAAGTTAACTTAATTAATTTGTGTTACAAAATAATTGAAGTCACTCATCAAGATATTCCACTGTGTAATTGTACATAACTTTTCTTAATATTTCTTATGAAAACTTTGACTTAGTGTAGATAATAATTTATTTACCTCAGAGCTCGGCCCATGGTCTCGTAGTTCATGTCTGGCTTGTTTTTGTGTAATCCCCAAAGCCTACTAACTGCTTTGCTGTCCACCAACTTGAACACGCCTTTCTCTCGGTTGGTCCACTTGATGTACCGAGGACAGTAATCTCGGTCCTGGAGCAACTTCAGGAGGAACTCCCACAGGTACGTTGTTGATCCTACAAACCAACACAAGTTTATTCACTGGCATTTAATATAATTACCATAATTTTCAATGCAGTTGTAAAGAATTTTGTTACAGCTCACTCACTATGTTTTTTTCTGCTTTAATAACAATTGTGCAAGCAAGAAATGGTTTCAAATTTTTAAACCCTCACATTAAAATGGATCTGTACAGGGGTTCTATCAAGAAGTGATTTATTCTGCAATAGCGCTGACTTGATTGAATCTACAAGCATTTCAGTTGTGTAAAATACTATTTTAGTTTCTTTGGCGAGCTTAGTCCCCATTTTAGCTCACTTTAGTTTTGACCAGGTGCCAAGGTACTAAACATTAATTACAAGTTTCAGGCAGAAGATGACACCTACCTTCACGGCTCTTCCTCTTGGCTCCTGATGGTAACGTTTCACCGGTTTTGATCCTCTTGATCTTCTTCTTCGCTCTCTGCTGGTAACCGAGCTCCAGGAAGTAGAGGTCATCGTAGCTGCTGGAGGCAGCAGCTTGGATAACGGAGGTGGGTGCCGGCCTGGGGGGTGAGGGAGCACTAGGCATGGCGAAGAAGTGTTGACTGCTTGGCGGAGGCATGTATCCATAGTTGTTGTCCGTTACTGTCAACAAACACAACTAATTAGAAATTCAACCTATGAGGAAGTTAGTAGATTATTAAATTGTACATGAGTACCAACCAAAACTAGTAAACGTACTGTATACGCCTTGTACAGTGTGCTATTTCTGTATCTGTTTTCTATACGTTTAACTTCAAAAGAATACTGTTGAAAGGATGTATTTGCGAGTATACAGTATTTCTTAGCTGCTACAATAGCAAGCTCACATCTAATTTTAATGTTTAAATATGTTTAGTTATAACAATTGTGCAATTTAGGGATTCATTTTTTAAGGCGGTTTAATGTTCACCAGTGTGTGTTTTAAACACACATACGAGTTAGAATAAGAGAAAATGTTGAACAATTTTTAGGCTTTCAGCTGTGCCAAGACACAAAGTTAGTTTCAATTTGCAGATTGGGGTAAAGCAAAAATAAATGAAACTTGGGATAAATTGCATTTAAGGTAACAGTAAAGTTTATTTTTTAACTTTTTTCAGCTTTTGTAGATGTGAAATTCATTCCAATATTATTAAAATCCTATCTAATAAATGGTGTGTACTTTGTTTGTTCCATTTAACTTCGTATCCTATGATATTGTCTCGTTATACAAGCTGTCTGATTGAAAATAAACCCACGAAAATAGGTTAACGGAATGTAAAAGAATTCTTTCAGACAGTGATTTATCGGGTCTAGAGATTCCGCTCGAGCTTGATGCAGATCGAAGTGCAGCTGACATTATCACTCCGAAAATAGCCAATCACATGCCACGCGAGCCTGACCTAGGACAAAGTGTGTTTCATGTCGAAGGTCTACGCCTCGTATAAATAGAGCCTTAAACTTGAAATTCGCTTTCAGCAGGCCGGGTGCCAACGGTGACCGGGACTCGAGCCTCGGCAGAATGCGGTGCCGCTGGCGGTATTTCTGTCTGCAGTAGTTGCAGCTTGTGCCGTTGACAGCGCTAGCTCCCGCTGAACTGACCAGCCCAACCTTGGACTCGGTCACTCACTCACACTCACTTTCGCAGCGTCCTCTCCACTCAAGTATAACCACATCTCGCTCGCATCTTGCAAAACGGCCGATCAACATTTTATGAGGCGATATTAATTAACTTTACCCAAGAATTGTGTGGCCGTCCCTATTGGTAACTGAAGGACGAAAATATGAAGGAAAATATATTATTATGAAATCGAATCCACATATTAAACTGTCTACATTAGCTGTATCCAAACCATACCAATACCAGCTAACACACTTTGTTTAAACCAATATTAAAATTATGTTCGACTCGATGGTTAATTTAATGAAATCTACGGAAATACCGAGTGATATCTTTGACCATAGAATAAGCATAACAGTACTGTCTATGATTTGAATCATAAAATGATCTGATTTCCAACAAAGGTATCAAAAGTGATTTATGAACTACTCACGTGCCGCATTAATACTGTAAGTTTGTTACAGGAAAACATGGTGCACCTGTGTTAAAAACGCGCAGACCAAAATAACGGAGCTTGAAGAAAAACATTGCTTGGTAAACAACTTATTTACAGAGCGTACGGTTTCAGAGATCTGCAAATAGAAAATATTCAAGCCAGGCCAGTGTGAAGGGACGTACAACTGTAGTTGGCTAGTGCAGCTGTATAGGCTCTTTAATTTACGTATTATCGTATTGGTGGCTGTGACCTTGAATTCTGTCCCATAAGAGCAATGTAAAACATGCATTTTCTTGGGACACTTCACGCCCACAGTTTTCATCGGCTTTTTATGAAATAAACTTAGTTTCAAAGTGTATTAAATATTTTAGTGCCTCCGCTGAGCCGAATTTCCATTTTTTCATTTATAAGACCGTGACATAAATCCAAAATGTGAACAAGCTATGTATTTTAGATTTTAAAGTTCTCAGAGATTTTTTTAAACGTAGTTGTAGTTTGTACAAAAACTTAGACAAACCTTATAATTTGAGAAATGTTTAGACAGTGCCCGTTCCTCAATCGAGGTTGAAACTATGCCAACAGTTTTTCATTGTAAGCGGGCCACGTTTTTTCAATATTTTAAGTTTAAAAATAAAACAACAAAACAATGTTGATAAGTTTTCTAATGTTTTAAAATATGTTTAGTTGACTATGGAATCTATTGAAGATCTTTTCAAAATTATTGTTTAAACTTTGTCCAATTAGTTTTAATTTATTATTGTTTTGTCATTGTATTGTTGTATACTATAGTCTATTTGTGTTCATTACATCTTAGGTTTATTTTAAGTGTATATATATTTATTTCTTTAGATAAAGAGGCATTTCATTATTGTGTAATAATAGGTTGCGATGTGTTGTATTTATTGTATCCATATTGTTTTGTCACACGTTTTTATCTCTCTCTCTCTCACGCATTTATATTTTTCTTGTAATTGAATGAGGTCTCACTTCTGACAATTGTCTACGAGACCCTAATATTTTCCTAGTGCTGTACTGTAATGTTTTTATTAATAATTCTTTATATTCCTTTATTTGGGATGTTTAGCTTTAAGTTATTTATCTGAACGTTTCAAGACTAATTGTGATTTGATTGTAAACTATACTGTTAAAATGGAAAAATAAACGTACTGTATATTTATTATTTATATTAATTTCCTTTTTACTACTAATACAATTTTCAAAAAGGGGCCAGCGGAGCCACTGCGGTGTATTGTCAACTTTCAAATAAAACTTTTTTCAACAAGATCTGATGAGAATTGTAGGCATGAAGTGTCTCAAGAAAACTCTTGCCTTTACATTGTTCTTATGGGACAAAAACAAAATGGCCGACAGGTGCTGCGCACTCTTAAAATTGAATCTTTCTACAATCCGATATTGGTTTTCAGTTCTCGCTTTTTGAACCCTTTTTCCTGACAAAGATGATGAATTTAGTCCGGTGAAAGCGGCGCGACCTCGCTTTGCCACTATCAGGAGACCTTGACTGAGATAACAGAGCCACGAAAGCTTCCTGTCTGCTCTTTACAAGTGCTGATGACGTCACACCACACACTCTCCCCATCCCCTGAAGTACAGTAAACTGCCTACACTCCAAGCCTACGAACAACTTACCAAACTTTTCATAAGCAATCAATCACTCGCAAGAAAAACAAAACTACAAAAATTGTAGACCATTAAAATATTAAAACCATAAATGTTAGTTTTCGACTTTTCCATTTTTTTGAAGTCCTATTACTTTGTTTTATATTTAATTTGGACTATAATTAAGTTTTTGGTTTTGTGCGAGTTAAATTCGACCGAGTCTTGACTACCTAAAAAGTAAATTAGCTACATTGTGAGCTTGCGAATGTTGGTGGGTGACGTGTAGCCCAGGGCGGGTGGAGTAGCGGGGAGGGGGTTGTGAAGGTCACAAGCTGAGCTTATTTCCTGGTCAATGGCTCGAGCGTCTGGCAGCTCCGCCATCTTGTATTCTCAAGGTAACGCGCGTCGTTTCCGGCCGCGAACCTCGTATCAACAGTATCGGACATACAATATAAACAAACGCTACAAGAGTACAAGCCACTAGCGCGCAAACATAACCTAGCCAACAGCAGTTAAGAATGACGACAACGATAAAATCAACAGCAATACAGTATGATCATAACAATTATGTATTAAGATGTATTAAAACTCAACATTGGTTTTAACAAACAGAGACATTGTAACAAATAAGGGTGCGATTGACTACGAGTATTATAATTTATAAAATACATTAAAGTAATTCTATGTTTTTGTTAGGTGCTACTAGTAGTCTTTAGGTATACAGTATAGTCACGTCAGGTGTCTAAAAAATAGTTTTGCTACTCTTTTATAATAATGTATTTGTAATCAAATATCCGGATATATATGTTCGTTTACTCGGAATCCATAAACGTATTCAAAACATAGTTTGTACTCAATCTTAGTATGTGTAATAATTGTGTGTATGTGTACTATAGAGTATAGACAATATAGAGGTGTGAAGTGTCATCAAGGCGCCGTGATACGAGTGAATGCAATATCCGCAGAACAGATGTGTAGCGCGGAGTATGGTTCGGAAACTGAAGGCGTTCAGTAAATCCTTAGCCAAGTCTGCTAGTGCTACCACTACACAACTTTGAACTTCGATTCTTCGTATATAAAAGTAACATGTGAATGTTGTAATGCTGGATGTGACAGGGGAAGTATAACGAATTTGTAATTTAATACCAGTATAATGCAAATTGATTGATGTCCATGTCATGTGAGGTTCAACATGTTGAATTTTTATTACCGTGTTAATTTCTCCGTGATAATGTTTGAGAAAACAAAACGAAACATGGACACAGATTAAAGTTATCCCCTTGAGTAATGACATTGTGAATCGACTTGCAAAACCTGACAGCCAGTTCTGCTTGACTAAACCGTATAAGTTATTGTTAATAAGTTTGAATTTTATGTTATACTAGAGAGGAATACGAAATGAGAGCAGCATTTTTGGCATTTGTTCAGTCGGTCATTCAGTTGGTCCAATATCTATTTCCAGCCTCCCCAGTTGAGCAAACTTCGCAGTGTTGCATTGCAACTCAACTTTCTAGTTTACAAGTTTAACTTCGTGAATATTCGTTATTATTTACCATCTAGTTATGCATAATAATGATTTCATACATTTTTGTTTATATTTTAACAGGTTATCGTAAACTTAGTAAAGTATGTTGAATAATAAGTTTGCTATGTTGAATAAATTTGTTTGGTGGCTTGTAGCCTAGTTTATTTCCTTTAAATGGAATTACATACAAATAAAAGGTTATTAGAGTCTTACGAAAGTAAAAAATGTTTTAACAGAATACGATTCCACTTTGGTGACCGATCGGGGAGTGAGGAGTTCCAAGTAAAGTATATCCAAGCAAAAATAAAACTATCCAATAAAATAAACCAGTCTCGTTGTCGAAGTCAGGAGAACCATCACAATTCACAGCCGCAATAAATTTTCCTTTCGCAAGAGAAAAGTTGAGAGAGTAAGCGTAGATAAAAATAGGTTTGGCGGCGAGGAGGGCACTGCAGTAACGATGGGGAGGGGGAAGGGGAGGCACGGCGGACCTAGCGGCCTTGAAGCGGACCTCAACCCGGCTGTTCCAAACCGCAAACGTCCCCCCTCCTCCGTCACTCTCGCTGCTGTTACTCCGCGTGTTGTTCTCCCCTCCCACAGCTGCCTTTCAGCGGACAGCTCATATTGTACTAGATAGTAGATATTAGCTTACGAATTTACACAGTCAGCAGTATTTGATACGGCTTTTTAAATCAAACTACAACAAAATTGAAAACGTGCCGTTATGGAATACAAAGAAACGAAGTCGATCATACTATCTTTTTGCACAGAGAATTTATACGGCATGACGTGTTTATCATTCCGTATTTACTTCTATATAAGTAAAGAAATACGCATTTTATGACAAGCGTAATAGAGGATATTCATTCGATCTTAACATCCATCCATGCCAGCTTTCCCCGCAATTGCGCGAACCCTTTCGCGTCCAAAAGAGGCGACCACAACATATCTCAATTCAGGATCGCATACTTGAAGCAGTATTATGAATTTATGATGGTGTTGGTACTCACGAGGTGGTCGGGGCTGGTTGGTGTGTTGGCTGGGGGTGGTGGTCTGCCTCATCACCTGGTGGTGGTAGTAAGGTGCGAGGAAGTGCTGGGAGTACAGGCTGCTGGGCGACTCCGGCGACCGCCAACATGACGTCACTCCTATAAACAAACACGTCGCCATACTATCAGTATACTGATATAAATGTGATATCACACAGGCCTGTAAAGTGGGAGTTTAACTACTTTAAAACATACTGTACAAACATAACGATAAACGAAATCTTTGGGGATTATACAGGTTGACTATTTACCGCTGGCCATATAGAGAGAGATTTCTTGTTAAATCCCTGAACGAAATACACAGGGTTGATGTATAAACTTCAAATTACAAACAGATATTAACCTAAGCACTCTAATACAAAGCATTTTCATCGATTGTTTGATTTTTGAATGGTCACAAGGCAAACTGAGTTATAATCGAAAATTCATACTTGAATTTTTACGTTGTAGTTAGTGAACGTGTGTTTAGATCTTAGATCTGGTAAAAGTTCGTTATTATGAAATCGAACATTCTACAACTTATAGGTTAGACATATTTTCTATTTCCAATAGTTACTGATCAAATTGTATTTTAAAGTTGTAATTTTACTATTAGGAGAACCATGACTCAAATAAAAATTGTTTTTGAGTCAGACTGTCAGAATGCCAAGGTCTACTTATGTGTCAAGTTTCAACGTGAACCCCGTACATGACATTCAGATAAGGCAATGTGCGTACCTTGGTTGGAGGGTTGGAGGCGGGCGCGCAGCTCGTCGTTGGAGGTGTGTCCACTGCTGCTCGAGTCTACATCTGAGACACCCGAGTCCGCAGGGCTGGGCGGCAGCGATCCTACACAATACACAACAACGCGTTATACACATTGCATTCGACACTGTTTAGGTAATCTTGACAAATCGACGAAGACCAGTAGTTTTACTTTATTAACATAATTAATATACCCCTTCGATTCATGTCCGTTCTACTTTGAGTCATGGCTACTTAGCAGTGAGACATTTCCTTAACACATACAGAAAAACTCATTAAGGGTTATTGTATCCTAACGCACAAATGCATTCCCAGCTATACTAACGGTAAATAATAAATATGTATTTTATTGCATTCACATTTTTCACATCAAGTTACTCTGGTATACCGGATGTAAAAGTATTCGGTGTTTTCATGTTATAAAACTTGCACCAAGATACTTTGTAATATCCTCGGCATTAAATCAAGAAATAATCACATGTGCGATGTTTGATGCAGGTAAGGGGATGAACTTGGATCTTTAGGCTTCGTGTGAAACTAATTCCCCCAGTAAACGTTTGCAGGAAATAAGGATTTATTGCTTATAACCTGGAATAATTTAAAGGGACGGAAGACGCTATTCACAAATCGGATTAAGGATGGGAACAGGTAGTGAAGAAAGAGCCCTGGCCCGGCCGCGCGGCTGACCGTCGTCCGGTCCGGTAAACAAGCAACCCCTTCACTCAATGTAAGACTGGAACTGCTACTCGTAGATGCAAACTGATTATTCTCCAGCACTTTTGGCGAAATTCACTTACGACCGTTTAAATTAGATAACGATTTTACAGACCAAATCCACGTAATAGTGTAAGAGTAGGCTATGATGTGCTTAACAGAAAACGCATTTAATCAACTGAAAACTATTTTTTATTCATTCAGTCTGAAGAAAAAAGCTTAATATAAGGGTGGGTTAAGAAAAACTAATTTTAAATTCGTTAACCAATATTCAAAAAAACTTTGATGTTTAAATAAAATAACTATTGATGTCCAATAAAAGTGTTACTAAATACAGTAATGGTTAGCTTTCCTTTTCAATTCATTGTTCTACCATAGTTGTATAAATATTGGAAAGGTTAAAAGCTTAGTTTGTGCCTAAGATTACTTAGCGTGTGGTGTTGTGCCGTATGTTAAGTAGACCGGCGAGATATAGAGTGGAGCGTAGCGTGGCGGGGAGTGGGGTGGGGGAGACTTGGGGTAGGTAAAGGCAAGAAGGGTTATGACAGTGAGTGAGTGAGTGACAGCGCTGACCAATGTCCCTCGGCGTAATGACCAAAACAACCCTTTGGGAAATTTTTCAACACCTCCAGGGGTAGGGGCCTTGTTTAGTTAGGATGACGCGCATACTTCGACAGGTTTATCACACGGAACTAGTTGTAACGGCGGCTAGTGGCCAGTGGTCATCATCTATTACCAGGGGTCTCCATCCACCTAATAACGACTTTCAGTTCTAACTTATGAGACTGTATTGTATACCGCGTGAGAAGAAAGGGCTGATGGGAACGACGGCACTGTGGTTGTACTGTATATACGCGTACGTTATTCTCATGAAACGGGTTGGGCAAAATCACCCATTTACGAACGATTTTAAAACATAAGTGTATTTACATCAACCAAAAATTAGTAGAATTACGTTCAAACATGTTTAATGCTCTAAAAAGACACAGGAGTTTTAATTTGTCCTTTTACTCATTTAGCCTGGTATACTGTAAAAATATTAAATCTCTAATCGATTCGTTGAAAATTTGTACAAAATCTAAATAAAATAATTCAAATTCTTTATTCTGTAAATAGACCAAATACATTGTATTAAAGTCGTCTTGTTAGCGTAGTTTCTTTGGAAAAATGAGATATTCACTCCGTCAGCATGGTAAGACCTAGACCCGAAGAGCACACACAGATCCTGACACTCAGAATACGTTTTCAGCATTCAAGCAGACTTTATAGACATATGATGTATTGTTCATTATTGTTATCATGTGACTTATGTTAATATTGATTTATTTTGAAAAGTGTTTGATAGTTGTGTGTTTGACTATGAATAAACTACGCAAAATATAAGCCTATTCGTAGACTTGTTGTATTTTAATATTGTGTAAATCGAATGTAAATAATTCATATTAAACACTTTAAGGATCAAAACTACTAATTATTCATCAACGAGATACTGTTATTGCATTTCGAGTAAAAATGTGGTATTTAATTTGCGAATTACTAAAATTTCGTGTTTGTTGATGGATATAGCGAGGACGGAGCGGTTGGCGAGGGAAGGAAGTGTTATGAGTTATGAGGTAATGTGGACAAGAGGGAAGTGTCCGTTGAGAGATGGCGGGATGAGAGGGTAGAGGAGAACAGGTCGGACAGGATCCGCAGCATCCCTCACTTGTAGAACGGGTCCAACACAATCCCTGTCCACAATCTAGTCTCTAGCCGTGTCTATATTCTACATAACCATGCCAACTAATAAACATGGAAAAGCTACATATCTTTAGCATCAACTGATAAACCAATAACTCATTATCATTGGTGCTGTACACTTAAACATTAATTTTGGTGTTTAGAAATGGAATGTGTCTATAAATCCTTTCGATAAATCCCCTAAATCCTTGAACCTTGAAAGCGTCAATTATTTCATATGTCATCTAGCAGTTCGTCGTTCAAAATTGTATGCACATTGAAATGTATAATTATAGTATCCCTAACATGTTTCGGGTGGAAAATGCTTAGGTTTTATATTACTGTAGTCACGCAAGAAAGTATTTTCTACTTTGCATATTTACTATTTACCAGTTAAATAAGCATAATTTATATTTTACCCATAATCTGTGAACAGTAATATATCTTTAAGGACTCAACAAAATGATTAAAAAGGTTTTTTAGTAAATGAATAACTTAGACAGTAAATTTCATACAGTTATAATTATACTTATTTAGTTATTTAAAAACTATTGTGTAGACTATTACAACTCAAATGAGCTCTCGTCTTGGACTTTCCTGTCGATCTAAAGTATTTGTATAAATATGTATATATACTAAATGTAGCTTATGACTAATTATAATTTTTTATGTGAATAAATACGTTTGAACATTTATTTAGTTGAGTATACAATATGGATAATGTGAATACACGTAACCGACAATATTGTATTAAGTTGAACGTATTTTAATCATGATTTATTTTTTTCAGCTTGTTTATCATAATGAACAAGTTTGAAATGTTTACTGTTTGTTTCTCAGGAGTAGCCTTGAGAAAGGAAAGGATGGACCGTTGATTGTTCCGTACAGGGTAATGAGGTGAGGTGGTGTTGCCCGTTACTGTGTAGGGGATGACCAGTTAGCAGAGAGGGCTGAGGGGATGGTGACCAGTGGGCAGTGTGAGTGGCCGGTCTGAGACAACAGGACAAGATAGCGGCCACTGTCCACTGCTTGACCCACGGGCCGCCGGGGCGTGGGACCCGCTCAACCCCTTCTCTTCCCTCTTCCCTTCCTGTCCTGCATTTCCTAATTCCGTTAAACTATTATCTCCGGGGTTGCACCGCTTAATTAGGACCTGTTTTGATACTGACCGTTGGTCAACTTTGACCATCCCTAGCAGAGCCCTTCGTCGCGCCCTTGGCCTTCGCTATCAGCCGAGATTCCCATCAATGTACTTGACCAATTTTTTACAGCGGTTCAACAATATTTTTGACTCCATAATCAACTCAGTTCCAGGTTTTAATCCATAATACTCAATTTAAATCAATTGTCTAAGCTGAACTATTTACAGAAAACAATGATACATCCCCAAGACTAGGCCAATGAATGACTAGAAAATGTGTCGTTTTGTTAAAATGTATGATCGAGACCAAAAGTTCAATTTTATACAAATGAAAACCCTACAGTTTTGAAAATGAATTAGGACTAATGTTTCGTTATTCATAACAGAAAACTCAACTTTTGCCAAAAAATATAACATACAGATAATTTGTTTACTATCGGTCAAGGTATTTATTAACGTGATTAACGTAATATTAATGTTTACATGTCATATGTGTAAATACAGTGAGTTTAAAGTTTTAATGCTAAAACCCTGAAACGTTGGTAATATTTTGTTGTTATGAATGGCTGGAAACAGTGTAACCGACTGTATTGTGCATCGGTCTTGTGGACCGTGGAGCTGTCAGGAGCACGTGCGCAACTGCGTGTAACAAAGGGCTCGTGTGATCCAATTTTGGGTGTTTTGCAGGAAAGCGGCCGGCGCAGCTGGAGGGGAGGAAGGGTTAGACAAAGGGTTGCGAAAGGGTGACACAATATGCGGCAAGGGTTTACGTGTTTTTGGAAAACAACCCCAGCTGCCGGACCCTCTTGTACAGCTGCTTGCGTGATGCGCCCCAGCCCGGCTACTTCTTGCAGTCATTTAGCCGTAGCGTAACAATCAGCATTTGCCCCTAGTTTGGCACAATAGCGTTATACGTATTGAAATTTAATGTATCATTTTACAACATACGTACATCCAATTTCTTTGGCAAATCATAGGCGAATGATAATCGCATGATGAATGTTTTAAAACATTGGATCCCGTTAAATAAATGTAAAAAGGCAAAATATGTTAAAGGTCGAGGGTCGAGGATTTAATATATAATTATCAATTACGCGGAGTCTTTCTGAAAAAGTACTGAATTAAAGTTTTAAGCATGTAAAAATTCCCTGGTTTTTCCAGAAGAAGTAAATTCCATTTGAATTTTCCTGAATTCTATGTTAGTGATGGTAAAAAACTTCGAGATAAATTTAATAACTAAAAACGTTTGCCCCGAAATGTTTTGTGTAGGCTAAGCCAGCTTGTTAATTTGTCATATAATGTTACGCCAAAATTCGCAATTAAAATAAACATGGTAAAAATAACCTTTTATGTAGTAGGCCTACTAGTATTCAATCAACTACAAAATTTGAAAATAAATCAACAGATAAGGAGATTATTGGCACCGCCCAGCGTAACACGGCTCGGTTTTTGTGCGATTGGGTTAACGTACAAAATTCCTACAAAAAATGGTGTGATTGAAACCGAACGGACCGAGAGCACTTTTCTGATTCTATCGATATTGCGTTTTTGCCCATAAAAAGTCAATAAGATCCTCGGATGCAGCTGAAACGGGAGGGCAGCTGGCGGGCACCTGGCACGAGCTTTACCTAAACCACCCCATTTCCACACTTTCACCCCCAAAGCGCGCAAGGGTTGCGTAAAGGGTGTGACCCTAGGGGCGCTCCGCGGCACAAACAACTTCAAATATGCATTTTGTTATTCAAATCACATCCGCACGCGGGAACACATAGACCTAGACCTTGCGGTGATCTTATCTTCAGTCCCGTGTGTCAGTACAGATGTATCGGTATGTCATCAGTTGAGTGTGACCTGATGACTGAAGACATGTTCACACTTATCGATGAAGGGGATGAACAAGGCTGTAGACGTCATTTTTAACGTTGTGATCTAGGTACATTATTTTAATTTGAAGTACGGCTTAATCGACCGAATATCAGAAAGTCTTTAGCGCGTTGACTTCTACTGTTCGATGGGAAGACAATTTTGCCATTATGTTTGACATTTATTTTCATTTGCAAGTGTTTACTCCTCATGAGGATATTCAGAACTAATTAAAGAAACAATGCCGAGCTAATCTTTGAAGACTTTTAACCTTGACGACTTTTTTAATTGACGAATTTTTTGCCCTCGCGTGAGAGCAGCTTTGACGAATTCAACGGGGGTTGGGAACACAGAACTCTTGTCGAAATAACAATTATGGTATTTTATCTTTTTTATCTGAGCAAATGGAAATATTCTGTTCATTAGGTACTTGGTGTCAAAATAGAAAAAATTAGCATTAGTTTGATTATTTACTAATTTATTGAGAGCATTTCTGATCGTTTTCCGCGATAATAAAACTTATCTAACAGCACAAATACAGTACGTGCTTAGCATTTTCTTTGATTGACCTTACCCTAAACAACTGTACAGATGATAATTCAGTTACCAATTCCTTCTACAGCGTGGGTGAGTTTATGAATCAAAATAATTAAGCAATTTTCATATCTAAGTTTTAGCGCATTTAAAATTATGTGTAGGTACTCAAATAATTGTTCCTTAGTTGTTTCCTTAGTAGTATATCTTTGAAACTGTACTATATTGTGTTTCAAAATGTGATTTAGTGCAGGGCCAAGATATTCATTCGTATGTCACCCGTTCAAATTCTACATTTCGTCAAGATAGCCATAAGTTACAAATTTATGAAAGATTACCGATGCAGGCTGGTGTGAAATTTCTAAACTAGCTTTCCAACGAGATCAAATGTTTATTACCAGAATTTGGTTTGTTTTTAAGGAGTATTTGCTGATTAAGGCTCCTTACTCTGTAGCAGAGTTTATTGCAGAACCAGCTAGCTTACCTTAATCTGAAATATGTAACAAAGTAAATAGTAATTGCAAAATAAATTTAGCTATTTAGAATTATATCACTAGAAGAAAGAAAGATAAGATTATTTTAGGAAATACCTAGACAGTATTCTTTAGTCCTCTGAATAGTATTTACCAGTGGCTTAAGTCCATTATACATTCTTAAATTGTAATTCACCTTCCATTTCACCAATTCTGTATCATATCCATTTTCATAAAAAGTCAACACAAAAATTCATTTTTGTACACTGATTTAATAAATTAGTATTATTAGTGACTTTAGTTCTTTTTTGTTTAATGATCTTGTAAATATGTTTTTGTTTTTAAGTTATATGTTTTTGTCAACAAACAAATATTTGTACATTGACAAATAAATTGTTAAATTGTACAGAGGAGTGAATGGGAGGGTGAGGGTGAGGGGGAAGGGGTATATATGGAGAGTGTTACCGGTGTTGGAGGGGTTGTAGTTGAGCAGAGCGGCAGCGTGGTGTTGAGACAGGATACCGTGAAGTAGCGCTTTGTGGTCAGCGCCGGAGTCGCGCTCTCGCTTGATGTACAGGGCGGGCGCTCCGGCCGGCGCAGGCGCAGTGTCCACTGAAACACACAAACCCTTCTGTCAGCACAACTATCACTCATCAGTTACCAGCCATCATATGTAACATAAGTAGGGTCGATTTGGGTTTGGTACCTTTGTGTAGAAAAGAACACAGTATTTCTGATGTATCTAAACAAAACATTCGAAGGGTATATATGTTATGATTTGGGAAAGAATAAATAATCTCTACCCTTTGAATTCAATATTCGCGGGAGAACTCTGCAGGGCTGAGGTTATCCAATTGTTTTCAACTACGGCAGGGCATGAGAAAGTGACCTGCCATCGGAGAACACGGCGGAGACAGGTGCGCAGTACAAATCTCCTGGCCTGACTGCCAGCAATGGTCATATGCTGATTAACTCTAGGAAAGAACAATGCTCAACTATTTTTAAAGTTGTTGGTGTAGGAGGGAGCGCCGTAATGTTTTTGTTGTTATTGCGCGCTCTGGCTCGTTCCCCAACATTTCGACATCTCGGGATAAATAAACTCGACCCATTTCCTGCATCTGCCAACCTCTGTTGAAACTGAAACTGTCTGTGCCAATTCTCGGTTTCCCGTCCTCGCCACGAGCCAATCATCGTCAACCTATTTTCCTACTTTGGCCGGGCATATCAATTTCAGTTTTTAAGGCCCAAGGTTGGTGGATTGGTTACAAATATATTTTGGAAATACCAAAGGTGAATATTTGGCTGAAAATTGTTGGAGCGGGATATAAAAACATTTTATCCACCCAGCACAGCCTAATAACTGTGAATATTATCAATTGCAATTAAGAGGGGACCGGATAGAGCCCGATCGGCGTTCAACTGAGATAGGAAATTTTACATGGGAAAATTTGCAAAGTGTGTTTTACGTAGGTTAATAAACTAAAACGTCGACAATTTTTCTCGGGAAGTATACTCGTAGAGTCATTAGTGATGCTGTATATAAAAAAGAAATAACAATGAGTTCGGTTATAAAATAGAATTTTAATTACTTAATTTCGAGTGCTATGTTCTTATGGACAAATCCAGTTTGTAGTTCAGAAGTACATAATTAATTTGATGACGGAAGTAAAAATTTTAGTGTTTATATGAAGCAGCATCAATAGAACTATGCTTCCCGAGAGAATATTTTCACATTCAAGTAAATTAACTTGCCTTAAACGCAGTTTGCAGTTTTTATCCCATGTTATAAGCGGTATTCTGAGTTGGACCTGCGGCCGCTCTATCCGGCCCCCTCTTAATATTATTTAACTATTGTCTCATTACAACAGCGCAACGCAATTACGTCATAAAACCATACGAGAATAGAAATGTTCACAAGACGCAAAGATAAGAGACGAAACAAAAGCGAGTGTGTAGGAAGAAGATGAAGCCGACAGCAACAATGTAGCCGCGTTATCAGCCCGGCCTTGGCGTTATCACGGCAAGTAGCACGTGGAAAGTGACGGTAGATTGTAGGCGAGGTGTAGGTGGGTGTTATCTAGCACCTCACGATGCCCGTACTTGCTCCGTGCTGCACATTATCACAATTATTCGTGTTTGTGTAACTCAACACTTCGCACTCGTGAGCACTTCTTTCTCTTTATCTCAGTTGTGTTTACAACAGTAAACATTATTATTGTATTCTCTTTTATCGACATAACAAGTCAGACAACTCAATTTTACCAAGACAATTTTACCAATGAGTTGGCTTTTTATGATTTATGATTCCATTCAGAAAAGGTTCTGTATGGCACACCGATCTCACTTGGATTACGTAACTTGAAGATGTAACTGAAGAAGCAATAAAAGAGGTTTGTAGGCGTGTAAGCTGAACACTGGGCAGGACACAGTGTTCCAGTGAGTGGTCCAGGTGAGAAGGCGGAAGTGCTCAAGACAGGAAACGGTCAACCATTGTTGTCAGAACTCCCACAATCCTCCACCACCCACACCTGTCCGACTGCTGTGAGCTGCGTCTTCTCAGTTCTCTATGTAGCGCGACAATTATTTACAAGATTATTCTACAACGTTGAATATGATGTATCTGTAGAGTTAAACACTATCTGGGTAGTGGACTGCAAAATTATTTCCAAAATGTGTCCGGAAAGGTAACGTAGTTTACCTTATACTCGGGCTTACTCGAGTATCAAGATGACAAACTCGTAAAGAAAATACACAACACATCGAAATCGATAGCTGAACAGGAATTGCTCGGAAGTAAATTGTGGAATGAAACAATGAACCGTACGACGGTAACTGTGAACAAGTGTATGAATGATTGATTGATAGCGGGTGGAAGGAAGATGAAGATGAAGTAACAGAATGTGGGCCAGTTATATAAAGCTTGGGCAGAGGCAGAGGCAGTGGCAGAGAGGAAGCTAGAGAAAGTGGGGTGCTGTGTTGCCACATCGCTTCTCTCCTTGACCCATTGTGGTCGGCCTCGATGTCTGCACTCACTTGGTGTGAGTGATCTAGTACAGTACAACCCTCGTAGCGGTCTCAAGCTGTCTACCACGACCAACTTAGACAATCCAGGGCGATTGTAAAGTGTCATGTAGTCGTAGTAATAGTCTGAGGGACCAGAAGCGGTAACCCATGTTCTAATATATATTTTATGAAGACTTTTACATTCCTGAAGTAGTCAGTGTATACCACACGATTCGGAGCAGGTGCTATATTTTAACAGTTTTATCTATCCGATGACCATATATTCCAGGAATTTACTTTGTCCAATGATAAAGCTAAAATAAACTAAACAAATAAGATATACTATGAATAAAATTAAACTGTACTACTCGTTGATAAGAGACCCTCAATTCGTCACGAACTCCAGAATAACTATAAATCCTAATAATACTCCTTTCCTCCGACTGCCACTTTAGGAATTCTCCGATTGCAGCAAATGCTGATTTGATCTTTCGGGTCGAATGATTAAAAGCGCTAACTTTGCTTGACCTGAATCAAATTTTGCGAGATTAACCCGATCACTGTAGGCATACACTTAAAAAAGGCAGACTTCTAGTCGATGTGATTTCAAGTTTTCCGGATTTCAATATTTTTCCTTGTTGCAAGAATCACTATACGAGGACGATTATAGCATTATCTTTGTCTCTTTACAGTTTTGTTTTGGTTTAGAACATAAAAGAGGTATATACACCAACTCCAGTGATGTGCCGGGTACCTGACTGCCTGAGGGCACGCTAGAGGAGACGGAGAGAGTAGCTCGCTGAGAACCGGGCCATACAACACTCTCCCTACCCGTGACACACTGACTTACTCTCTCCACTAACCACTTCCACTTGCACTTCCTTCCTACACTTTCTTCCTGACGAGTAGCGAAAATAACTACCGCACTCCACTCTCCACAAGAAAGTTGTCCCGCGGCAACCAACTGGGGCCAACAACCCGTCCAGTCATAGTCTTGTAAACTAATCAGAGGAAGTACTTACCATTTGGTATGATTATTAAACGAGTTTGTATACAAATTTCAGTAGAATTGACGAAACAAAGATATTG
This sequence comes from Matsumurasca onukii, assembly GCA_018831715.1. Classification (NCBI taxonomy): domain Eukaryota; kingdom Metazoa; phylum Arthropoda; class Insecta; order Hemiptera; family Cicadellidae; genus Matsumurasca; species Matsumurasca onukii. Next base: position 89,436,754 of record CM032059.1, read on the forward strand.
ATTCTGGTGTGAGAGTTCAAGTGTTCTCGTGGAGCTTTCAGAGCAGCCAGCCATTAAATTTAACTGAGTCGTAGTCTATACTATATAGTCCCTAAGGAATTGCGCTGGATTGTATCTCTTTAAAACAGACCCTCTTTGCGAAGAAAACTTAAATTGTATGCTAAGCGGAATGCACTAAAACTAGTACAATGTTTCTAATACCGAACTTACATTACAGTACATTTTGAGTAAATAGTGTTTTGCAAAATTAAACCCTACCACATCAGACATGATTTAAAATTTACTGATCACTATGAAGTCTATTGACCACATGGACACGGAAAAGCTCTACCCATTGCCCAACACCGTAGAGATATCGCGGAAGCAGTAGAGTGAGCGGTGACGCGAATAAAGGCTGTGACCTGAGATACGGGCTTCAAAAATTCGGGCTATTGTGGGATCAGATCCCCACGTCAGCAGTTTGCGTAAACAATAAACAAACGATAGAAACCTTCAAGTGTAACCTTATATGTGTGGACTTTACATTCAACCTAGTTTCTCGTCTCCAAATATTTCAAATTACAGTATATAAAAGATTTGATTATATTTTAAATATGTGTTTATTTATAAATTTTGCTATGCAAAATTCAAACCGGTCAGTTTATCTTGACACCCACTTTATGTAAATGAAAGTTTCATTCCAAAATATTGAACGATGATGGGTTTTGGTGAAAATTTCCATAAGGTCTGCAAGTTTTAACAGCAATTAAATTAGTTGCACCATTGAAGTTGCTTAAAAAGACAACTCGCTGTGTGATTGAAACCCCACAACCACCTCAAGTTGGACGAATAATGGGGGTTTTGGCCGGGCCCCACACAGAGCCTTTCTTGATTAGCTGGCGTTCGTTTTTTAGGGGACCGACAAAAGAACAAACTCTAAAAAATACACCTCAAATAATTCACTTGTCAGACGAAATGGTATTTCTGGACACTACAAGTAGAACGTGCCGTTGTGTTGTGTATTGGGCGTGGGAGGTGGCGGAAGCTCAACACAAGAGACAGTGGGCCAAGCCAGCAGAGGCCCGATATATCCAAGAATGAGGTTAACAACTGCTATCAAACACGCAACTCACACACACACACACACACACACACCACAGCTGTCGCTACATGTCTCACTTGTTTACTACACATCACGTGACCATTCAAGCTATGAATAACCCATTTCGCACTACTGTAATGTGTATATCAGAAACCAACCCGTCGGATGGGTCCGATCCGTTGCGTGATCGGATATTTTTGTAAACTGACACAGCTATATAAGAGTACACACATTAGCTAATACTTGGAGTTTCCAGACTTGCAGTGAAGCCCTACAGCCTATACTGTATGTGATTAATACAACACGTACTACTATTTACACGGTTCAGACATCAAACAAATAAATCTTTTAGTTCATATTAAATTTTACATGCATGTCAATCGTCATTTCATGTTGCACAAAAATGTTACTTTCGAACACGTCTACACATCATTTGAACGTTTACACATTATGCATTCACACATCTCATTCATTCAAATGTTTGCCACTTTGGACACACTTGAACACGCCCATGTTTGTTGTACGGTTGAGCCAAAGTCGTTGAAGTAGATTAGGAAAAGACTAATGTAACTCAAAATAATAGCTTCGATATCAAAGATCCGAGCAATGCCACCATGGATCGAGGGATATAGCTTCCAATCTCCTTGAGCTGGTACCTCTTCCTCTCTTGAAAACCGCTACAAAAACGGCTTATCTCCAGGCACAAAGAAATGCCCCTTTCTTTTTCTAGAAAGGGGTTCATAAATATGCAGATTGTAGTAGAAGTAGAGGATGTAGAGTACGGTAATGGTTATGGCTAGGGCTAGGGCAGGTAGTGGTGTGCGTGGGAAGGGACGGGGCGCGACACACTGACCTACTTCCCCCCTGCACCCTCTACCGATCACTTTCACAACCCCCACCCCCCTCGACACCACTACCCCATTGTCCACCGTCTTCTGCCCTTATTGTGTTCTTAGAACAGCTCCTACTTTCACCATACAAGTTCTTGGTTTCGCTTTCATTGATTTTGCGCGCTTCCTTTCCGAAACAATGTGTAGTGCTTGTAAATTCTCACTGCCCTTGACAAAATTAGGCCTCGAGGCCGACACGCCAGCTCGCTGTTGTGAGGTACTGGGTAAATGAGAGTAAACACGCCAGGAGTCGACTCTTCTAACTACTGTATAGAATAAGCGCGAGAACTCGCAGCTAAAGCAGTCCAATGTCGTACATATATTCTACGAAGAGAGGAATCAGTTCAATGTACGTATGCGATTGATTAAAATAAATGTACGACACACTTTAAAATAAAATGATCAACCAGTTAAAAACAAGACGTTATGTTTAACATTGACAATTCTTTATCTGAGCTACACGTGGAGGTGTTATCTGTTTTGGGCATTTGAGTGAAATTCTCAATGCCAAACTCGTGATAAAGTACCAGATTACATTAGTATTCATTGAAGCCGATGTTCAAAATTGAAATAGACCTAATTAAGCAATTAGCACAACCAAACCGTACATTATTGCGATAAAAGTAAGCAACTTCATTTTTGTTTTGTAAATATATCAGGTAAACTCTTCATTAAAGTATACCAACTAAAAGCCCCATGCTGTGGTACGCAGCTAAAGACATTAAATTTAGATAAAATGGGCACAACACTTAATACCTCTCAATTATGGTTATCTACCGTATAGCGAATGTATTGTATGGCTGATTTGAAGTAAGTGGCGATAGAAAAGGTAAAGAGTCGAGTTAGGGAAGTAGCTGAGCTGGCTTATGCATCTGTTCCAGGAAAACCGACGACAAAATAGAACCCACACTGCTAAGCAGGAAAGTTAGCTCGATTTCTCGGAATGGTATAAGCGAAAAGCCTCTTACGATCAGGGTTTTACATAAGGCAAAAAACGCAGATAAGTAAGAGAACAACAATGTGACCAGTCGTAATCGATAGTGTTGATGTAAGAGGGACAAGGTAGAAGTGCAAGTGCAAGAGATGTCTGGGCCGGGCAGGGAGAGGGAGGGGTAGTAAACAGCTGAGGTGTGGAGAGGAGTGGAGAGGGGGAAGAGGGAGCCACGCGCGACCTTGTCTCCACGTGGAGCTTATCTGAGCAGTGATAAGGGACGTGACGTCACTATGACGTCACAGACTGCTGCTGCAGCTCCCGTCCCACCTGCATATTAGTCCACAATTCCCCTGTCCACACTCCACACTCCACACGTGTGTTGCAGTAACCGACCAAGTATGCACACCTGCAGGGGATACTATGCATTCGCGCAGGCTTATGCCAAAAGACACTAAGAGGTAGAAAATAAAGAACAGCTGCGTTGTAGACACTTATTATTGAATTATGTACGATAGTTATCATTGATTATGGATTCGTTCAACACGTTAACTAATGTGCAATAGTATCTTTGAATAAAAAATTGTAAAATCTGAAAATTCCTCCGCTATTTGTGAAGGAGCTGAAACGATTCCAAGACCCGTACATTAATGATTACAAGTAGAAGAGTGTTTCTTGTGTAGTAAATCATACATATCATTAACAACAATATGTATCCTATCTCAGCTTGACTGGCTTAAAAGTCAAATTGGCGCAACCAGAAGCCGGAAATCTCACTTGAGAGGCATTCAACACCAAGTGCTGATTTTACCGCGAATACTACGAAATAAGAAAGTGTATAGTCCCTACATTAATATGAACTTGTTATACTCTAGGTTAGTCTAAGGCTGAAAGTGGTCGTCAAATCGATTGTTAGCAAACAATGTACAGTACTGTCCAAGTTATCTTTACCATCCATTGACTACAGTGAGGCCTTGCTGCCGGTGTGGGTGAGTGGTTACGTCAGACCGCAGTGAGGTCGGTCGCGTCCCCCCGTGTGCCATGGAGAGGGGAAGGGGAGAGGGGATCTAGGTCAGTAGACCGGGGGAAAGTCAATTTCCCTACTTGTGGCGTGTCTTCACAGCCGGTACCATTCTCGACCGACGAACTCACAATTCACAACCAGACTTGAAATCCTCAGTACTTCACCGGCGTGAAACAGAACTTTATAGGCACAGTACGTAAAATTGTACTGTATTATCAGGAACACTTGAAAAGGATCGAAGACAGAGCTCTCTGGACAAAATTAGCTGTCATAACTTTTATATTTATAACTCTATCCTTGATAGGATGCAGATATATTTTATTGTTTGTATCTCCAAGTTTACTCATTCAATAACTAGCCCTAATAATAAAAATACAGTTTTTAAGTAAGCAGAATAACACAGAATCACAAGACTAGTTCAACACCAGTTTAGACAATTGTTTTTCCAACATTGGATGTGTCTCCAAAGTGAAAACCGCTGTATGCCTAGAGTATTTTAAAACATAACTGATTAGAACGTTTGCATTGTTGTCTGTTTTATAAGTAAAAATTCAAGAAAATTCTGAACTTAATTTCTTTAAACAGAAAATAATAAAAGCAAAATAATTGTCAAAACGAGAACAGCGCAATTATTTGTGCACGAAAACAGCAGTTAGGATTGAAGAGCGAGCGAGTGTGAGACATTAGGAAGCTTTATCGCACACGTGGAGTGGAGGATGTGTGCAGTTCGAAGGCAATTAAATCACCTGACGAAAATAAGTTTCGCGACCTTGAGATAGAAGAACCCGTGCTGCGCGAGCACCGCAACATTGCAACAAAACACACGCGCTTCTGTACTGTCTGTATCACACAAGTAGAGTGGTATTGTTGATATGAGTAGGTAAATACTGAACGACAGCGAGAGATCTGGTGTGGTGACGACACCTGCCGCCCGTGTCACGGTGTGCGGATCTGTGCCGCAAGCGTCATGTCGCAAACCGTCAGTTTCACAAGGTGTTCCCCAGACCGACGTGTATCTCCCTTTGCGTCATGTTCCCAGCTGCACCTTACGACAATCCACCCTCTCCATCCCACTGCGGAGGAAACTGTACTAATCTGCTGTAAACCCATATTCGTGGTGTAACATTAAATAGTACAAAGTAATTATTTGGCCTTCTCGGCTAGAGCCTCGAGGCTCTTCAAAGTTATAACTTGTTTGTATACCAAGGTGTAATCCCAACACTGGGTTTCTACCAACAACTATTATGAACAGTCGAACAAATAAATCCGAAAATACTCGTAGAAGAAAAGTGACATTTTACTTTCTCCCAAATAAATCACAGAAATACACTACGTAAAGAGAACGTACTGCAGTTTACATAGGTTATTCTGACAAATTCAAAAAGTAAAAATACCTAAATGAAATAAACACAGCCATAACAGAATTTGAGTTTTGCGGTCAACCTAAAATCTGTATTTGCCCCTTGAGTGGTGAGAACATGGTCCTGTTTGACTTGGCCAGTGACAGTGGCAAAGTACTTGACAGTCTTGCAGAATGCTGGTCGCCTGTTGCCAGGTCGCCGTGCTCGTGTGTCCCAGTTCAACCTGAGTGTTTGCCAACTGCTTGCCACCAACCATTCAATACACTTCCACTCGCTACACAAACTCCGGTATGAATCATAATCAAACGCGTAGCAGTCACTTTCCATACTCTTGAGCATTGGTGGCTAACAAATAAAGATGTAGCCATTCAAAAAATACGTTGAGAGGTGCTTGAATGGTTTGCAGGTGGATCAACATAGTGCGGCAGGAAAGGATGCTACTGACCCATTTGCAAACAGCACCGGAAAGGGAAGAACAATCAATCAGTTTGCAACCGGATGTCGGTCGTTAGAAGAGCATTGTACAGTCGTGGACAGAGGTGGAGGCGCTTGCAACCTCTCCGGGACACAACAATACTCGGCGACCTCTGATCCGACGCTTGTGGCATGTGGAGTGTGGACTGCGGATTCTCACAGCAAGAAAGAACCACTTGGTGAAAAACTCTTCGAATCTTTCTATTGTGGTAAATAATAAACACACAGGAGGCTGCAGTATGACACAAACTCATAATGAAATCAAAACCGCGTCCCTTAAGAAGGGCATCTCACGTGACGACTCATATTCTAAATTTGCAAATTATTATCAATCCGACAACTTACACACGTGTACAAGCTGAAATCTTGTAAGTTGTAGATATAGGTTAACTTATAACGCAGAAAGCTAAATAATGCATTCTTCTAGACACACACGTTAATTTACATCCATGTTCAGGGGCTTAAATGTTTTTGAACCAATGGTTACATAAATCAAGGGTCGATATAAAATTAATCAAGAGAGCCGAAACTACTTCTTCACGGTATCAAGTTCAAGGCCACGCTAACCACACGTATGCGACCTGCGTTCACTTTCTATGCTCCCAATCGGGCCAAAAACGTGTCACGATGACGACTGAGAGAAGAGAGAAGATGGAAATGAAGATGGTCTGGTTGTGGCTGCGGTTGCGGTGGGGAGACCGATCAAAGATGTCCGGGAGAACACTTCCGCTCGACCCGCTTTCAGTTTGTTGACCAGAGAAACCTCTTGTCTCCACATCCGAAAGTTATCCTGCGTATGCCTTCCTGGTGAGAGCCGCGAGCCACCTCACTTTCAGCCCGCGCATGCGCCCTGAGCCTCGCTCTTCACGGACCTATTCACGCATTAGCGCACGACAAGTCCGACACTTGGGATAATCATTTCGTACAGATAGCTTTTCACAGCCTGTATACTGCGGAAGAAAGACCAAGACAGAGAAGCGAGATTATAGCCTATATCCTGCTGAGCCCCACCCAGTAGCAGAAATACTGTACTGTACTTGGAATACATTCTAAAGGAAAAACGGCAATTCTTCATACATAATTATTAACGAAATTGGAATTGTTAAATAGATGACGGATTATGCTTTGTTTTTTTCGAGTACAAGTCCTCCGAGAGAAATGCAGCCTTCTGATGCTTGCAAGAAACGTCCTTTTTCCATTCTAAACGTACTCATCGACCAACTTGTAAATATTCACGAATATAATAAACCTGCATATTGACATGAGAATAATTATCATGCAACAAAACTGTCGAGTGGCTGGATACTGGTGAGTGATGAAATGGGGCAACATGTAATGTTGTAAGTGAGATGTAAATCAATGCCAGGCCGGGCTGGGGGATGGCAGGGCAGGTGGAGCTGGTTGCCTGGATACGGGCACGCGGCGCGCTGGAACGTGGCTAACCCGGTACATTGATCTACCCTTAAATAGATTCACCTACCCTCCCCACCCCACCCCACCCCTTGCTCGTGGTGCAGTTACTTGTTGCTGCACGTGGACTGCACTCACACCGACACACACGCCGCTAACTAAACATCCACTGTGTATTCCTTTATCTCTGGAATCTAGAGATTATTTTTATTTGCTGTTCGAACAGGTAATTAAAATATATCGGCACATGACTGTATAGTGTATAACAGCTTGTAACAATAAGCCGTGTGCAATCGGTTGATCAACAATTTCCCAAACTTGATAAAATTGTAACTGGGTTAAAGCTAGGGCTTCTATATCGGGATGTTAAAACCAACCACTTTACCAACCAATGTAAAGTCTGAACGTTATCTCAGGGACTATAAATTATGTAGAAGGGTGTTCATTAGTATGTAGGCCTACTGTACTAGGGTGTATGTATTGTATACTGATCATGTAATCCTACTGATCTTGTAGAAAAGTGTAAGTATTTCGTCCGGCGCGGCGCGACCAAGGAAAGTGTTGGGATTAACAAGTGTTGTGGATGAGCGGAAGCGAGTTTAGTGGGTCGATTTCTAGCAGCGACAGGGTGAGTGAGCTTGAGACAGCTTTCTCCGGCGCGACTAGTCAATGCGCACCCCAGACCTAATCACTCTCATCAGTGAACCCAACTATAAGACTAAATGTCTTCAGCGTCGTCTGAACCTTTTATTGCCATGAATTTGATGTTATATACTGTAATCACCGGTTCAGTATTGAAGCCTATCTACCTCGATCCTCAATTCTTACCACACTGCAGATCATAAAAACTACTGTTTATAGTAGCCGTTCCGTGTGCGTTGGCAGTGACAGTATTCACAAAGAATGCTCGATATGAGAATCTTTTGGAAAACCTTTACATAGAGATGCATTGCGAACACTCACGAACATCTACCTGATACAAGCAGAACGTTGAAAATTAACAACAAAGTTACATACAGACAAACTGCAAACAAATTACTCGCTTCCTTGCCAAGACGAACATATTTCTAAACGGTAACCGTATTTTAAGATACGTAACAACGTAATAAAATCAAAAAGGCTTCGCAAAGCCAGATTCAGTAAAGGGCTCGCGGAACAGTTAAAACCACCGCTGCATCACTCGCCTGCGCGATTGCTGATGAGGGTTACAACAAAAAACAGCGAAGAAGAGTGGAACGGGCGGCGGTGAGCACATCACAACACAGGTGCTGTCTTGGATTGGCAAGTGCAAAAAACCAACCCCCTTCCTGCCCTGCAACCCCTTCCACGGCCGATCCTGCACTGCATCTTCTTCCTCGGTAAAAAACACAAAGGTCTCTCGCGCAGAGCTACCTGCCTGACCTACATTCGTCTTCCCACGACACCCTCGCCTCGCCTGCGCCCCGAGAATGTTTCCTGTTTTTATCCTCGACCCGAGGACATTGTCACTGAATGGGTCTTCCGTATCGCGAGGCTCGCGACAATAGATCGCATCTGCTTTCCCTAGAGCGGCGCAGTCCGACTGTTGTAAATCATTTAGCAAAGAACTGCTGAACAGAGGCAGTGCACTACTGGGCTGACCCTCATATATCAACAAACAACAGCGAGGAGAAAACTCGAGCAAGCGTTCCGCGAAGTTCCCAGTATTCTGTCATAGTTTAGCCTACTGCCACGTCGGTTTGTTTTCAAACGTCAAGGTCGACTGAAAGTGTAGAATACTAGGCTACGAACAATAACGAGGGAACATAAATAGATCAACTAGAAATTGGAAAAGTCTAATTTATAGCTCTTCCCTGTTGAAAATAAACTTTAGGTAAAAATGGGCAGATCCATTCAGGCTATCTTTATTTTCTCGGACTTTGTAAGTGTTCTTTTTGTGAATGTCACACATTTTGAATGCCTATGACAATAGATTAATACACACGGCACCGTTGGAAGATGAAAATTGACGAACATTCAAATACGGTTTACTAGGCTGCTGATGAATGGTGACTGGTGTTTATGGTGGAATGGAATGGTATGTAGGTGATATCAGCTGTCCAGTCTTTACAAAGATAAGAACGCGAAAGTGGTGTTGATATCAAACGGTTGGCGAGTGGCGAGTGGCGCTGCGTCAACGACACCTGGCGCTGTTATCTCGCCGGTGATTATACAACAGCATGACCTTCACACGCGCTTGTCCCCTCCCCACCTCTCTCTAGACCACACGAGCTTTTCCGGGTCGGGAAAACAGGAAGTGTGGCTGGAAAACACGACGTGCGGCGACAATATCCTGCTTGTGCAACTACGCGACACCTCTGCTACCTAGTTGATCATAATACAGTGTTTATATATTGACTAGGTAAAACCTCTCAGAGAAGAGATAGACTGTATACGTCAACACTGTCGCTAGAGTGTTGTACGGTAGTTATTCATTAACAACGCCCTACTCATCCAGCCAAGGCTATTTACACTTAAGCAAATGATAGTTTAGTAAATGAATCGATTTACTGTATTATCAATAGTATCAACTGTATTCGACGTTGTTGCTCAGATACCAATTTTAGGTGAACAGCAATAATTATTAATAATGAAATATTTTTGGGTTTCATCCAAGAATATTTTATTACTATGATTAACCACTTAAGTTGAAAATTGAAAATAGCAATAATTATTGTTTGACTTACAATAGTTAACTTTTAGTACCCTATTTAGAACACGAATGATGTGCGGTGTAAATAATACAACAATTATTAATTTTATAATATTTTAAACAAAAGAAATGAACTCCTACTAACTACTTAATTGTTCTTTTTCAAATTACTCACAACAATATTATAACACCATGATGGCGACTCCCTCGGTCTCCACAACAATTGAGCACACAACAATTACTTTAGTACGGCATTATTGTCTATGCGATTGCGCCGGATAAGTAGGTCCCCGTATCTATATGAAAGCACAGTTGAATTAGTGATCCTCGGCGTCAAAAATATATACACTAAGTAAATTCCGTTCAAAATGTCAATTACGCCTCCTCATTAGTAGTTTCCAACATAAAACATAGCCTACACATTTTACCGTCACGAACAGAACATGGCGGAAGAATGTTCAAGTTTATTTAACATATCGGCAATTTCGGTTTGTTTGGTACAGCTTAAAGTTCGTACTATGTAATTTGCGCTATTATCTGCAGAAGAAACAATGTTAATGATGAGATCATTGGTGAGGGCTAAGGCTGAGTTAGGGGATTCATTACGTGAACTAATCAGCTGTATCTAGTATCTAGCCTGCTACTGTAGGTAGGCCTAACATGCGCGCGAGAGCGAGGTATGACGGCGGCCATGTTGATTTAGGACGGCTTGCGCTAAACCCGGTGCCCGGTGGGCCGCGGACGGGTTTGGTTTGGAACAACTCGGTGTCCTTCAGCTTCACTTGCCAAGCGTTTCCTTGTCCACACAAAGGAGCGCTAAACCCTCTTTTTTGCAAGTCCCGCCTCAACACGTTACAAAAGTAACAAAGTAACATTCCTAGAAAATATTACAAATACAAAGGGTCGATCATTTTATTTTCCAATTTCCATTTGTTGGATGTGCAAGTCTACAACCGGCGTACAAGTCGTACTTATCAAATACTTCAGAAGGCCATTATGAATAGATTAAAAAGTTGAACAAAAAATTGCTGTCCATTCAAAATAATAATGGGGGTAAACTTCATTAGTATAGTTCAGACTTCTGAGATCGCACTATTGGGTAGGACTACATGGATACGCAATAATCCTCGATCTCCGTGATGCACACGCCTAAACCGACAGCCTTTAGTCAAATAATAAATCCAAAACCACTATCAAAGCTATTGGTCACAATTATATTCTGTATATAACCAAGATGTATGTCCGGGTATTATGCAAAACAGAAGTTATTGAATTTCAAGATGACTACCGGTATTTCGTATACTATTCCGGAAACAAGTAGCCTACACTCAACCAACCAGCATTTAATTTTTACTATCCATAACATAAATTATCTTTTGTATCGAATTAACCTGACAAAGTTGGAATAGACAAATTTATTGATATTGTTAACTAACAATACAGTACAGTAGTTAAATCCATGTTCCGTGGCGTTTGCGTTATATTGCGATGATAAGGAAAGTAAGTAGCGCATTATGATTCATCCGTCTGAATGTTCCGAACTTCCTCAATTACATTGAAACAGCAACCAGGAAATCGTCGACATTAAACAGTAACACAGTAACAGACGCTCTCCAGAATCAGCTTATTTATACTGTATTGCACGTACAATCACAACGTACTTAGCTATTACACTATAAAACATAATACACTTATCTTTATTAATGACAGAGGTTGTCGTACAAAGTTAATGTTGCATGTTGCAGATATAAAAGTTGTTGTAGTTGGGATAATTGATTTGAATTCAATAGGTGGTTACGAATTTAGTCTTATATCATGTTAATTGAATTTGTATATTTCATTCCGCAGAACCGGTACAACAAGGTAAACTTCGTAAAAATATATCCAGTCCCTCTGACCGGCAATATTTTTCTCCGAGCAAATTCAACTATTTAATACAAATCAAAGCACAAGTTGAACCGCGAATATCTACTCACAATATCTCCTCATCAAGGACTTCTTGTAGGCTTTGCAGTTTGGGTCGGCGGAGTCATCAGAATCGTCCGTACAGTATTCCAACTTAGTGCTGGTGACACTAAGATCTAGAGGTGCTTCCACTTCCATCTTGTCTGTTATAGCTGCACAGTTATACAAACAACAAGTTAAGGGGTACACATATCACTCACGACGGCGTGTGACGGAACGCACTCACTACATGGTATGTACGCACTCTGTTCCAAGACTGACGCCCGACTGACGGGTCGCCGCGCCGCGCTAGACCCACTGACTCACTATCACACCAGTTCGGCAATCTCCGCCACTGCTCGGCTCTCTCCGCCATCATCCCTTACCAGCCTCTACACACGCCTACTTGACCCATTTCCAACACTTGAGCCTCTGCCTCTGCCTCTGCCTCTGCTTACAAAAACTTGGAAAGGTTCTTTATTTTTCTTTGGTACGTTTACTATCTTGGAAGCGGTTTCTGTGTTACATTGTTATGGAGACTAAATCTCGAGGCTGAACAAACGACAACTTACTTCAGATTAATAATTAATGATATATTCGAACGTCCCTTTTATTCGACTGACACAAAACATATTTCAATAGTTAACTTATTATAGACCTAACGTTTAATCCAAATAGAATTTGAGTAAGGTATGTCCATTCAGTTAGAGGAGATCGAATTAGAACTAACGTCTATAAACTCAACTCAATTTTGTAATGACTATTATCAAAGTCCAAGACACAGAAAAGTTTACCTTGACGAAATGGTCTACAGTGAAGAATTCTTTAATCGACCGTTTACAGTGCGTTTTGGATCCTGTAGTTGCATCACATTGCTGTGTATTCTAAGTTCGAAGATTTCTATAGCGGAGATGTATTCTAAGTAAATGAGTTGTCTAAATTTATCAACAGACTAGCAAATTGATTTATGAATTATTTAATTTTATGTAATCAATAGATACGCCAGTATAGCGAGAACAAATTGAATAAAAATAAATGAAACATTTAAACAAAATTAAATATCAAACAAGAAAGAATAGTAATAGATCTCTAAATAATATACCAGATAAAAAGAGGAATAACTGTAAGGCATTCTGTATAAACTTAGGTCTGGTTGAGCTCTGGATCCGGACAACTACCTGAAGCTACCCTATGTAGCCATGTAGCCTAGACACGTATATTTCCGTCAGTCCAATAGATGGCTTCTGCTCATTACGATGTTACCCAGGGATACAAGTACGGTGATTCAGATCTTATCATTTAAATTATATTTATATTTTATACCCAGTAAAACAAAAGCATTAAATTTACAGTATATCAGAGCTATAAGATAAATAAATAGATAGGAGCTCAGGCCCAGGGCTCAATCAGACTTTTATAAATTAGTTTTGACTCATAATTATATTGTAGTTTTCAACAACTAAATTCCATAATTAGTTATTATATTTACATCATTGGAGTTTTCAAGCACAGTTGGCATGGCTAAAGTAAAGATAGTGTTATGGTAAGTAGATTGCACATGGATGCCAAATGGCTGAGACAGGAATATAAACATAGCTACGGCAGCCCGAACACAGAGAACACTGCGAGGGAATTCTTTCAATAGTCTCAAGTAGAGCCACTGACGCACGCGCAAGTCCGTTCGTTCTTTAAAACCGCCCGATTTGGTCGGATAAACTCGAGCAAGTGCCGAAGGGGAAAAGACGGCGAAAGACGACAGCGCTCGCCGCGCTATCTGTGCTTAGACTGCCGAACTATGTTGCTCCCTCAACCATGTGGCATATATGCGCAATCTACTTACCATAACATTATCTTTGGTTGAACCAACCGCGTTCGGAGGTGTAAGTCAGGAATTTAGCGGTTAACTTGGGTTTTGTTTTATTTTATGTGCATTCTTGTAACACGATGTGCATAACTTCACAGAAAACGTATACGCTGAAGCGTATTGAGTGTTATTGTTGTATTGTAGTGTGTGTGTGAGTGCATGTACGCACGTGCGCGTGTGAGTGTCGCAGCGTCGTGGCGGAGGGAAAGTGGCGCGCTAGTTCCGCTCTGGTTTATATCTCCCTCGCTTTCTGCCCGTTTTCCTCACTTGCATTGCCTTATCAAATTACTCACTACTACATGCTGTACTAGTTCGTATACATACACACACACACACACACACACTACGTAGCCTTCATTGCTAGTACTGTACGTATGAGTAAATAAAATATACCATCACTTGTACGTGGATAAACTAGTCCTGCGGTAGAATATTGCGAAGTATTTCTTTTTGGCTACAGTGTGATATGTAGAGAAAAGTCTAGAAAGCAATGAGTTTTAAGTTTTATAAATATTTTAGTTACATTATTTAAATATAGTTGTGCTATATATTGTTAAATGTATAAAAAGCAAATACTGTAGCTTGTTCATCAATAACTCTTCTGATCTTAGTCGTGTTAAACACCGAAGGTAGGCTATTAATCTTGTATTTTGTAAACTGTACACTATGACTATGATTAATCTTGTACTTGATCACATATAGTTTATAAAATGCAAAATGTAAACTATACACATATGTGATCAAATCAAGATTAATTAATTGATTATAGTTGATTGATCTAGTCTGTGCATATAGTTTACAAAATGCAAATGCAATGGTAATATTTCAATGTATGCGTTCTTTTAATATCGCACACTTGTATGGCTATTATTTTATGAACTCTTCTGCCGGTCATTGTGTTTAATACTACTCAACGTTTCAAGAGGTGTAAAAACTCCTCTCGTTACCAAACATACTGAAAATACAGAAGTAACTATGATTTCACTGAGAGAGTGTGAGGCCTACGTTAAAGGGGACAATCAAAGAATCGCAAATGATTGTTTGTGACTGTAACAACCAGCTCGTTTTGAATTCTCTTATCAACACTTACCTCAATTTAAAGGCAACGCTCATGTTTTAAAATAGAGCAAAGACACCATATTGCCTTGTAACAGTTTGACTCAAATTTAAAAGGTAAACTTTCCTGTTTTACAGTACAAATTACACCAATTAATAACATTTTGTAGAAGGATATAATAAACAGGTTGCACATAGGCTACAACGTCTGTACGGTCTTATGCTTAATTTTATAGTAATTTAAAACAAGTCACATAAAGTATATTTTATCACTCGTAGATGATAACGATTTGAACAAACTTATGATTTTTTTATGGAGTTTAGCTTAAATATAAAATAAGCTTAAAATAGGTTTTCTTATTTGAGGTGCTTATTGACACATTAAGAGTGCGCACTGCGCAGTTCGGACGCTTCTAAGTTTTGATAAATGAAAAGTTTGTAAACTAAGAAACCTCGCGTCAACTTTGCTCCTGAAACCTTTAGGGTACCGTAAAACGCCGCTTCCGTTTGATGCATTTTTGATGTAAAAGAATTGTTTACGAAAGTGAAAAGTGTATATGGATATGGTGAATACGGAGCCATACCTTTGTAATCAGATTTTGAATTGTATTTTACATAGGTGTAAAAATGCCAAATCTTGACAAGCCTTGAGGTTTTTTCAAACAAAAATATTTATTAAAATTATTTTCTATTTCCCTTTGTAGAATATACTTATATTTAATTTAAGAGTACTAAACTTAAGCCCTATTAATAACTGCAACGTTCTCTGAACTGCAATCCTCTATATTATCTTCACTTTTCCGCCCATACTGCTAGAAACTCAAGTTCCGAAATAGCTAAAGGCAGGACAATGGTGAATGTGAATGTGTAAGTGGGAGGAGGAAAGACTGCGATGGTTGGAAGTGCCGAGTGCGGAGAGGTGACTGGTGAGATGGTTGCGCCATGTCGGTAGTGTACACTGTATACTGTACATACTACCAACCAGGCAACCAGTAGACTGTGTCAAGGTACGCGGCTCCCTCACACACAGACACACACACACACAAACACATGTAAAAACCCAACTAGATGTTAGTACTTGTTCGCAACCAAACTGTAATTTTGCGCAGCTAAAATTTAGGTGCACTATTTGTTTACTGTTGACAGATGGTTATTATAATACATTATGTTATCTATTTACTAAAGTTTCCGGGGTTGATGCTGACAGCAAAGTGTGAGCTAAAATCAGTGAACAAGATTCATATTTGAGTTGAGTTTCTATTACATACATTGCAATTCGCATACGTGTGCAAACGCCAGCATTTGAACCATAAAGAAACATATCACTAAAAATGTATATTTTAATTTTTTTTGGAATGTCTGGTTATTTTTTACACGGTTGGTGGCTATATTCTTGCTACTTTAAAAGCCCGTATTTGCCACAAACAAATACGCAAGTCCTGGCAAAGTTAATGTACTTGACATTTATTCCCAACATTCGTTGAAATGTATTTACCTTCTCCATGAAACTACAGGAATTTATTTATTTATTTATACGACAGCTACAGAAAATTTTTCCAAATTTTGTAATGGCCGTAGTTCACACCAATGTTCTATCCTTTTAGAAAATTCAAATTGTATGATCAGAAAAGTCTACCATTTTAAATCTATACCCACTATTAAAGTAATATTTTGAAATAGGTGTCGATATATTATACCAACTACACACTCAATGCTGTATGTTATAAATTGCCAGACTTGTTTACAGGCTATGAATGACACTGCCACATACGCGTATATCAAGGCAGTGTGTGTTTACAATATCAGCTGATTCGTCCTTATAGATGACCCAGAGAGTGGTGCTGAGGCAGCGTGGTCAACTACCTCACTGTGCTGACGCACCACCATCACTATTGCTGATGCTGAGTGAAATAGCTGTGATTGGAGAACATAGCGGGTGCCGGGTGGATGACAATGTTGTTCTCTGTCCTCAATCTTGTGAAACACAAAGTCTCGAATAAATCGATATGTTTCTGATATAGTGTAGAATCATTGTACCAACTGCTGGTTGCTGGCCTTTAAGTTAAGTACACGCGAAGAGATTGTACAAATTTAATGAACTTGGAGATTTCCTAATGATATAAAACACGCTTTATTTAGATTCGTAATCTGGATTGCAAACAGTCATTTTAAATTTTTAAATATTTACATAAGTTTTAGTAAATTATAGATTCAAAGCTGTTTTAATTGCAGATTTTTACAATAGTTCACTTACAAGTAGTGTCAAGACAACATTTGAGTTATTAGCGGAGCCGGGTTCAAATAAGGAAATTGGAACGTAAGGAGTAGTGCTGGAAGTTGGAACATAGCCTATCCTGGAAGTGGATAGGTTTTGGTTTCAAGGCGGTCTAGCCGTTACCCTTGCTAGTTCATTCCTCCGAGCATGTGCAGCCTTGAGCAACTTGTGTCCAACTATCCACACTCTATACAGTATCCCTTCCACACTACACTACTCTCTGTCCAATCAGCCGGCTCTGATCACAACCACACACACACATACGTATGCCAAAACATGAACATAGAACATATTATTCGTATGCCAGAGAGCCCGAGACTATGCAAGGAAGTTCCTTGTTCCCCATTCCTCAAATAGGTTCACTTTGAAAACAGTCAATTTCATGGAGTATTGCTGATTATGGGTTATAGCTGGACGACATTACAATTAGCAACACATTTTCTGGAAGTCCTTAAAAGTACGTCAGATATAAAACATGTCTACATATGACCTTCTTTTGTCTCTAGTCGACAAGTGCAATCCTTTTCTTAGGCATTAATCGAAAAACAGTAGCTTACAGTAATTATATATACATCCTCACGAGGCGTTCTAAATAAAAGATTGAAGCTTCATAGTTCTTTATTTATTCATTCTCTGTAGACATTATTGCTAATGTTGTTTGCTTTACCAGGCAACTTTTGAGCACTACAATATAAAACAAAAGATTTTGGGAGTAACTGTAAAAAGATTCACATTTCCAACGACTGAAAAATATCAGTTTGTATATAGAGGCCTAGAGTGCGTGCGTGAGTGGTCCAGTGCAGTGTTGTGCTCTGATAGGCGAGGGTGCGTCTCTCTCTACTGCTGTGCCACACTCTCTTCCCTTGTGCTGGTATTCGCTAACGAGTAACGAGATGTTCAATTGCGTACTCTCTCACTTCATTTAGCCTGCAGTGACTCTTGGTAATGAGTTCGGTAGCCGAGTAGTCTAAGTGGATAGCCCTTGTGCACGTTTGGTAATTTCTTGGACGAAGTTGGCACCAGTGCACATATGTATCGTGCTTTAAGGGTGTGTAGGTACGAACGTAAAACAGTGACGATGTAATTAATCTACGGGCGTCAATAGATTACATGTTTCCAACTACGAAATCTCGCCTCAACTTTGTAAACGGACCTTTTAGTGCCTTTACTAGAGTTTGCAGTCCAAAACCACACTTAATTCGCTACTTTAATGCGACTACTTTCAGAGCGTATCAATATTTTTACGTGATGCTTAGTTCGCATAAGAATCATATTTTTGCCTTTCGAGAGATCCAAAAATAATGTGAATAATGTAGTGGATATTTCTAAAAATAAAATAGGTAAAATCGGCTTCTAATCCACCTAAAGAGTACGTATACTAACCTGTCGTTTCAAGGTTTTAAACTGACAGTAACACTATTTACATCGGCAGCGTGTTCTGGACTCTGTATCGTTACATGTGTGGTTGAGCTCTGGGACCGAGCAGCTACATGAAGCCACTCTATTGAGCTCCGGCCCAGGTGTGTCTGTATAACTTCTACAGGATGACTTCAGGTCATCAGCGAGAGCTTATCAACCAGTCCTATACACAGTATAATGTTGACCCACTATACATGTTGATAGTTTCTATCCATAATTGGTAATTTTGCTACAAATAGATCAATTGTCTACATAAAACCAGGGTCTAAAACTTGTCGTTGGTAAAATCTTTGGTTTTGGTTTTATCACACCTCTTCTAATAGTTGATCAAGGAAGGAGGGTACGTGAGGTTTGTCGTACACCGTGCGTGGCATGATTCACAGACACTGACGCCAAAGGTATTCTCCAGCTTCCTCGTGTTCTCGGATGAGCTTGGTGGGCGGGAGGGGGGAGTGACATCACAGTTTCATCACTATCCACGACCTTCTGGCTCAGAGATACAACTCCACTTCACTCCGCACCGCTCCGCACAGTTATCGCAACATCGCGACCTACTTGATATCCAGCACTCCCCCTTCCCCTCCCCCTCCCTCCGTCACAGACTTCAACAAGGAAACAATGAGCTCACCTCATAAAACAGAGCTTAGTTATATCGAAAACAGGCGAACTCCAGTAAACAAATATATGTGAACAATATCAATTAACTGATTGACACAATAACCGAAATAAGTGCTTTTAGCTTTCATGTGGAGGATAAAAAAAAACTAACATGAAATCGAGAAAAGTGCTTCGACAACGGAGAGACCCGTCATTGAACACGAAAAGTAATACAAATACTGTATAAGGTTGAATATTCCTTGCGTGTATAAACATACTGTATAAGAAATTCACGTGATCGTATACTCGTCCCACGTGATCCAGGATGTTGTTGTAGTTATGCAACGGCGCTGAAACGTGAGCCGCTGATGTGTGGAGGAGGTCATGGTTTAGTGGTATGGCAAACTATGGATACAACTTTGTCATATAGAGTCACCAACAAATGGAGATATTGCGCAGATCACACACGTTTAAAGGGTTTGTTTTGCACAAAAGATACAAGAATTAACAGAAGAAACAGTTTTGTCAGTTTTGTGACTTTATGTTGTTTTTCTTTTAAGTTGTTTTTATTATTGTCAAAACATGTTTTTAAAAATAGTAAATTAATCAGTTGTAAATAGTAAGAAATATTGCAAAATCCTAAATTGACTGTATTATTTAAAAATAGTGTACAGCTCAAGTCATAAAACGAACTTATAGTAATTCCCAAGAAATGAGAATGACAGCGTTTACATCGATGACTTTTCAAACCACGCGCGATCATTAGACTACCTACAAAGTCAGTTAATAGAAAACAGTCAACAGAAAAGTTCGCAGATGAATGAATGGCAAAGACAGTTGTGTGGTGTTTGTTCTCGTTGATGCTGTACAAACCAGGAAGTACTCTGCACACAATCATGGGCTATATATACACTATACAGTCTAGTACGCGATACTCTTTACCGCGAGACTATGGATGTTGTAATCTCCAATAAAGTGGCGTACAACAGTTTCCTGTTTTGATGGTTGTGTGGCTTATCAGTGCTCTAGTCTGCGACTGATAAGCCTTGTCACAGCTCACACGCGCCTCTTCAACACTATACTCGTACTTGTACATAACCCGCGCCCTGTCACCTTCCTCGTCCATGTAACCACCCCGTGTGTTTACCAAGAGATGTTGTCAATTTTCCGTGGGATAAAAGGATTATGTCTGAACCATAGGAGCTACAAAATAATGGCTCACGTAAAGATGAGAAATCACATAAAACAATGTTCATGGACGCACTCAGCTCTTGCGCATTTAGAGGTTTGAGCCTGTGTAATCAAACTTCAACTTTTCCTCTAATATCGGGAAGAAAATCAAAATACTTGAGTTTCCTTAAATAATGCGAATATCTGGCCAACTATATCTTAGAACCTCCGCGGCCCCGCACTGTTTTCATACATCTGGTTTGTTTACTTATAGTTCTGTTACACATTTTAGCATAGGCATAGTTCACCCGGCCATCAAAAATAACAATGTCAATGTCAACCAGCCTTTTAACAGGACGACGACGTTAGTCACAAAACCACAACAAGACAAACATCCTGTGCCTGATTTGTTCATTTCGTGTTTTCCCAGTTTATTGAAAGAATTCCCCATTTTGTTTGCTATTTATACATACATGTAGAAGGGGTTGCTAACTAGGTACAGTATGTATTACGTGGCATCATTTATTGCACATATGTTGACCACCTTGCTGAAAGTTTCTCTAATCTGTTATCGTGTGTTGATAGTGATGTATGTGTGTGTGTGTGTGGGAGCGGTGGTGTTTCCTGTAAGCGCGGGTCTACCTTGACACCAAAACCATTGCGTCAGTGCGGTCCTTTCCTGGGACCTTGGACACTCTAGTGTATACCGTGCCACATACCACCACCACCTACTACATCATGAACACACTGCATCTGATCTACAACCGTAGTCTGTACTCGAGATACTGTGTATTTACATAGATGCTCACCCGCCATCTCACATACACAGTGTAGGAGCTGCCTCTGACCGTTCAGTGCCAGGAAGCAGTATCACACGGGACCCAGAATGCCTTTCAGAAGGATTAATCTAAAAAAACACACGTAACAAAACAAGCGCCGGTTATATTTTGATTTTGTTAACTATATTTTTATTGTTTTTGGGTATGTTATGATTTTAGTGCCATAATTGTCAAACGAGAACCATGAGAATAAAATTATATAAGTCTTTATAAAGAAAAAAGCTGCGTAAGAAAGCTGAAATTTTAATATGCCTAACCTAACAAGTTGCTATGACTCAAAAGACTCACGCAACCAAAGGAACAAGTAGAACATCGAGCTGTAACCTCACGATACAAGCAATGCTATATTGCAAAACACGAACAAATGCTGGGTTAAAGTAGCTGTAAGTGTACTGGCATGGTGAAATTAAATATAAAAAATAAATATGTTAAAAAATATACATATGAATAAAATATGTTATTCAACCATAGTGTAAAGTATACAGTTGGATTTTTCTAGACAGAGTGTTTCACAGTACACGTTTTATTCGTTTATCAAATACTACTGTAATACCTAAATAATACTTTAATTGCGGAAAATTTTAAAACTAACCGTTTTTGGATACAATTTTGTTTGAAAACGTGTACTTGTGACATATTGTTGGAATGTGAATATAAAACAAGATTTTAATCACTAATCGGAATACAATAATGTATTAAAGAACTAAAAGGTGTTCCGTTAATACCCAAAACTCTCACGTTAACTGGCGCCGTTTTGGGATCTATTTTTTTACAGAAATCGAAAAGCTTTCACTTGACCTACCTTTACGTGACGAAACACTAAGATTCGAACCTATGACCTTCAGTTTTCAGTACACACTCTGTATACGGAGAGGCTTAAAACTATTAGCCTATCCTGTACTCAGAGGGTGGTTTGTTGGGAATGAAGTTTGTTTCATCTGGGTAGGTCTATCGGTTTGTCTGTAATCATTTTGAAACAACTTACGTGAATCTTTTTATATAAATCATAGTTATGCTTTAGAGAAAACATGAAAAGAATTAAACACTAATATACTCGCAACGAGTTAAATAATATAATTACTTGCTACGGAAGCGAGTTATTGCTTTTGTTTACTTAAAACAGCGATACAAAGTGTTTGCACGCGAGTGGATACTGTAGATCCGGCGTGTCAACTGGGTTAGATACTGTAATGACAGTGGCAGCGGAGAAGATGGGAGAGCGGCCTATTTGTGGAATCACCGAATTACTAAATTGAGGTGAAGGATAGAGTGAGTGAAGCAATGTGAAGATAGGCGACAATTCGTCAGCGCGTACCGCAGAGTAGAGCCCGCTACCGCAGACCGCTCAGCTGTTGCAACTAGCAACCTTTGCCTTCAATCCGACAATATACATAATCAGCCGGCAGGGTGCTATGGTAGATGACAACTGAACCAGCTGTCTTGCACTAGTCTGTTGTTTTGTAACCAGCCTGTTTCGGAACTTCAGACGGAAATACTTAAAATGTGCTTACATGATATCATTCGTTGGTCATTAGGAATGATACAAAAGTTAGAAATAACCCTCTTTTAAATTTGATGGTCACAAAGTTCTTCTATATCAATAATCTCTTTTTTACGATAGCGAAAGTTCTGAAACCACCTCAATGTCATTTGAAACCAACTTGAAGCAGTGTTAGTCAAGTTCATACAATACAGTTTTGAACAATGAATGCCAAACTAATAGCGAAGTAACGAAACCAAAAAATAGCTGTTTATATCTAAACGGGCATAGCTTACATAATTGATTTACATAGCTCCATTGATTTTAGTCTACGGTGGCGTTCTATTTTCAGGAAACGTGGCTTCCATGATGAGAATGCTAAACACGTGATCTTTGACTGCAGTACATTGAGGCAAGGAAAGAACTGCTGCAAATTCTACAAGGGTGTAGAGTTTCTGAGGCCAGACTTGTGAAGAAGATCAGTTTGTTTACGGAACTTTCGAGTAGTTTTCATTGATACAATAGCTATCTTCTAAAGAAGGCGAATGCATAATACGCCCTTGAAGCTAACGTAAAGAATTATAGATCTTTCCAGCAAATGAACGAATTGTTTGGGAGGACTGAGGACACTATTAGTTTAGAAGTAACTACGTCACAGTTTTGTTTGAACATAATTACATACCCACATTTAAAACAAAAAATGAAGTATAGAGACATATTTGCGATAAATTTCAACATTTTCGACCCCAATTCGCTGCTGCATAACCTTATCTCCCATAAGAACAAAGTACAGTATTTAGGAAACAACGTCTGGAATTCGTAGGTGCTAGTGGAGTTACGAAATTTAAAATTAGTTTTTGAACCACCCTAAAACAATGGACAGCAACGTAACAGAAGCGCAGTGAGCAGTGAAGTGATCATCAAGTGAACGGTTTGCCATTTAGCATCTTGTGGGAAGACGGAGTGTGACATAAGAACTAGTGGTGTGGTGGAGTGAACAATGAAAGTGGAGTGGAGTGAATACCCGGGCTGAATGTAGGTGGAAGGCCGTGTTTGGCAAGAGAGTGACGTCAGGCGGCGAGTGATGGAGGCCAGCAGGTACTACAGCACTGTACCCGTATACGGCGCCGCAATGCACTGCACCATCTGCTGCTGGCTGCATCAACCCTCTGGTTGACGGAGTAAAGGGGATGTTGAAGCTTTCCCAAAACTGGTGTGAATAGTACCGATTTGTGCGAGTGACGGTGGTTCTGGCCTCTTGACAATCAGCTGTATTTATAGAAAACCCATAGTAACATTCTAACACAGGCTCTCATAACCGTATGCAATGCCACCTTCAAAGGTGCGGCACCAGAGAGATCAGATTCTCTTCTATTAGTGTATACCTGCACACAGGTCCTATTTCGAGTGAAATGAAAGATAAAGAAGACGAAAAATGAATACAGCGTTCAGCGAGATATTTCTTCCTCGAAACGAGGAACCATGGTTGATAGATACAAATTCGTGTGAGATACTTCAAAACCTTAGGTGCTGTGACCGTTATTCAAATTAAATACACACTGCACCCGTTTACACCGGTATGTGAAATTCAGCGTAAGGAATAACAGCCCTTCTACAAGAGTTATACCCAACCAGATAATGTCATTTGCAAAGTTGGTACTTATTTTAGGTCACCACAACGGCCTTATTTTAAAAGGCCCGACGTTGAGCCTCCGTCTCGTGTGCAAGGCTCTTGTTTTAGGGAGTGAAAATGAGAAACAAATCCGGAAACTAAAGAAAACAATCTATTAGAAGAGGATACTTTATTTTCTCCACTAATGTTTTCTACAACCAGAAATATTCTATCTGGAACACACGACCGTATTTCCAAGGCATTTTAACGTAGTACAGCGCTTGAAACGTAAAGTTACTCCATATATCGATGTCCTACGCCTACCTTAAGCTTCGTTTCCATGTAGGCAAAATTGCATTGCCAGTATTTCGGCCCTGTAAACGGAGCATTACAAGGGAAGAGGTTACTTTCAACAACTGCAGATACGCAGATATCTATTAGAAAAGTTTGATCGTATAACCAATAATAAATCGCTAAATACACAATATTTAAATATTTAGTGTTCAGGCCAAACAATCATCTTGAACTATCAATGAAAAGCTCAAACATACAGGTAGGAAGCCTGATTAATAAAGGAAAGGAGAGTAAAGGAAGAAGTAAAGGAAGCAGTGAAAGCGAAGCGAGTACAGAGGGACAGGTAGAAGCAGAGCAGAAGTAGCACAAGGGAAATGATGATGGTTCTGTCGGTAGTAAACCGGCAACACTTTGACAGAGGCCTACCACAGCTGTGATGGGCGAAAGTGTCACAGATTTATCGAGGAAAGCCGATCTTCCAGATATTCTACTTTCAGCACTTCCAACTCCCTGCGGCTATGGAACTGGCCTACTCACTGCCCAGAGGAGAACGAGTTTTGTGCCGATCTTTTACCTATCATTTGAATGTGCTTGTGGAAAAAAACTTTCCAAAACTCAATGCCGTGTATTGGTTGAAAACAAACTTTTAAATTTAAAGTAATTCAGAGCAAGTTATTTAAGATATATTTTGTTAAAACGTACAAGTTACTACACATTTAATCACTATTTCTTTCCTTCTGCTAGCACTCCTTAAACTTGTTTAACAAGTGGAGTAAAACCTAGTTTAGAGTCAAATTAGATGCCTCTCGTAATATTACAGAAAGTCAGGAACTTTTGCCGATTGAGTTGGATTATTTAACATTTATTGTCTTAGTACTCATTCCAGTACAATCTCTAAGCTCCCCGAAATTAGGCTGTGCTACCTTTCTTATGGCCGGGGCTGAAAATGTAAGAATGAACATTTTAAAGCGCTGACATTTCTGTTAGAGTAAACCCAGTAAGGCCTTAAAATTAGGGTAAGACTCTTTTTAGGTGGGGGTCGCGACCAACGGCCCTAAGAGCTATCTATGTACATAAAAATTTTGTGAACGGATGTGGATTGAGGATTGTGGTATTGTGGATTGAGGACAACTTTACAGGTCAAAACCACATAGAAGCACATTATGGTATTGGGTGGACTTTAGGATAACGGTTTCAGAAAACATGATTTTTAAACATTCAACTCGATCGGCCGCAGATCAATAAGTTCCAGGGTTGAGCACTGCTTTCGTCCATTCGGCTCCACTGTTGTTTACAATGGTTGCGCCGTTGCGGTAGAGGGTTTTCGTTTTCGGAGATGATTGTGCATGACATTATTCCTTTCCAAATGATTATCCATCAAGGACACATCTCCTGGGATTGAACATCTGTCCTGTTCCACTTGTGGTGAGAGAGTGTTCTGGTCTCTGCAATTTGACGTGTCAATGTCAAATAAATCCCTTTCAAACATTAGAGCATACGCTGTACCGGTACAGGCTTCAAGTATAGCTTCAGTCGGTAGCTCGTTATGTTACTGAAGTAGATTTGATTTTTTTACCAGTTTGGACTTTTGGATTCTTGACTAACCAAAGTACTGACTGAACAGTGTCTGTCATATTGTCAAATACTTGTTGATTAGTTTAAACTCATTTCAAGATAAGCAATCCAGTAATTCTGGAATTTTAAATACTTTCTTTTTTTCTTCTTTAAGACTCGCATTTCTCTTATCGCAAATCTATTGAAAGACTGATTAAAAAATCCACAGATTATAGACATTCCTTTCCTCTACGGCTGGATGATTATGCGTGTAGTGTTCAACACGAAAATGTTTTGCGCGGAGATTGCACGTCTTCAAAGCTATTAATGAGTCCGATGACCATGGTATATTTCGCATGTTAACATACTCCGCCCGTCGTTGCTGAACCAATGTTATTCTCTAGGAGGAAAGTGTTTTGACTAGGGCGGAAGAACGAAGAGTCACACTTTCCCCAGTTTTCCGCAGTTTTCTTCTGGTCTCGGCCTCGTTGTGAGACCCAGATGCAGTACAAGCGCAGTCACTCTCACACTTTCCTCTTCCACTTCCACTTGCACACTTCGCACAGACTCATCCTCCAGTCTATTGCCTTGACCTACTTGTGGTCTCTGCAGCATCCCAGAATCCCCTCCACCGGCACCCATCCGTGCTCGTCACGACAGACGTTGCATTGTCAGACAACATTCCACGGAGTGGAGATGAAATTTAGAGTCTTCAGTAGCCTTGATGACGATGGAGGTTTCCACAGCTATACCAATCTAACAGCTACGGTACTACAGTAGATTCAATTTGTACAAAGGGTCGTAAAACTTATTTCTTGAGATCCTTTGCCAGATCACAGAACATACATATAGAAACTTTACCTGAATTGCTCGCAACCAACTGTCAGGTTTTTCGTAGTCGGGATTGATGCTTGTAGATGTGCCACTTGTTTACTTCTGACAGCTGGTTGGTTATTATAATAGAGTATGTTATCTGTTTACCAAATCTCTTAAAGCTTCTGGGGTTGATGCCGATATAGTGCAGCTAAACTCAGCGAACACGATTTCCATTAGAACTGAACTTCTATATGCAAATTCAATGGCCAGATTCATAACTCACGATCTTCGCTCTCTTGGGAAGTGTCCATTAAAGCAAAGTCTGTGATTTTGAAAATCTGAATCATTTAAGAGGATGACAGATCAGGGTTCTGTCTTCCAACGTTAGGAAAAGTTCAAGGTGAAAAGTTGAAGATCTGAGTGTTGGTTCATACAGAATTGTGTATACTCGCATTTCGATATATGGCACATTGAATACTCGCCTATGCCAACACAATAAATACTTTAGAATAATTGAAGCAGCAATACTTACTACTTCATATCAGCCTTAGCACCATAGAAATAGTTTTACCTGAAACACGAGATGCAGAATTAGTATAACTGGCGAATTTACAGTTTTGGATTAAAATATTGTATAAATATAAGGCGTTAAATATTTAATATACTTCTGTGTTTAGATATCCTCTGATTTCGAGCCTTAGATTTGGTGGGATAGGCTCCATTATTGAGACACAAATTACAATAGGTGTGTGGACAGGCTAGATTTAATCTGAGTTGGTAAAACAAAATAGTTAAATCATAAGTTGTAATAAAGCTTCACGCGCTCAAATTATTGTTCTAAAATGTTTAAATTTTAATAATATTTCTTCCCAGCTGAATCCGATTGTTATTTTATTTTCATTACTTATTGGCTGATCACTTCGTTGGCTGATCAACAAATTATCGAACTTTTTATTAAAGACTTGGAATGAAGTAATTCTAGACATTTCCGTTATCGAAAAAGTTATTTGTTTACGGCCAAACTTTTCTTTTGTTGCATATTTCGTTGATATCAATGACAAAACTATTTACAGCATCAGTACAAACTTATCCCTCTGTAATCGGCAGTTTGAGTGTAATAGTAAAACCTATTATCACTAATCATGTTAAATACTTTGCCTTGTGAACATTTGGGTTTTACGTAGTTACTTTAAGCTCGCTACTTAAACTTATTCTTGAACTCTCACACAATACTGTGATTAAAATAAAGCATTTAGGTAATCAGGAAGTAGCATAAATAACTGGGCCATAATTATAACAAGTTCTCTACTCTGTTATATTCACGTATAGTGTCTAACCAAGTAACGTTTTCCTCACTTCGTTTAATGATTGAGCTAAACAAGTCTTCAGCGTTTTCCTGTAGCCGCCGGCTGTATAAGTCTCGAAATGTCGTGAAATAAAAGGTGTAAATCGGAAATGTCTGAGATAAACTGGTCTAACAGGTTAGTGAAGAGCGAGGAGTGGGCTCGGGGATGTGAGCCGAGACTGAACAGAACACTGATCTCTGCACGGGGGAAAGGTCAGGGCCAGGTCCTCCCGCAACACCAGCCACTCGGCCACCAGTGATAAGCATAGCAGTGATAAGACACCACTGGTGCAATGTAGCTACAGCAAAGTGTGATTCCACTAGAGTACATTGCTCATTGAAAACCCAGACTGTGCGCAAGTTTTCTTCCTCGCCCTGAAATGTCCAATATGAAAATAAATTTTACATTCGATTTCGCTATTTAAGCCGCTATTTCGCTATTATGTCACAAATTAGGTTAGATTTTTTCACACCGAGTCTATTAACTCTCAATGAAAAGGTTTCGAGTTCCTGCATGCAATATGATTGACTTTACAACAATCTCTACTTCATAACTCAGATGTAAAAAATAGATTTCACCGGAGATGGTGTGAGGCATTGTTGCGGATCAAAGCGACAAGTTGAACTTTAGAACTTTTTACTACAGTTTCTGAAGATTGTGTATTTTATAAATTCTGTAATGCTTGCATACATCACGGTTTTTTAAATACACGAAATTCTTGGAACTAGCAAAGATCTTTATTCGTTCCCTCCCTGTGAAACGAAGTACCGGTGATCACACCTTGCTTCGCTACTTCCCCAGCGGCTAGGCCGGCACGCGATGCAGTCTGCATGTGTTTAAGTGGTGGAGGATTTATTTGTCAATATGCACAAAAGAGATGAGAAGGAGGATGTATTGCAGAGGCAGAGAGCAGAGCAGCCTTAACCTTGGCAGAGAAGCCACGTGACGGCCTTGATGGGTCATTCCTTCCAACATGGTCGCCGCCGCGGTACCTCCTCTCCACCTAACTGCTTCCTACGCCCTGGCCTGCACTCTGCACTTGCATCTGCCACACCACACCACTGCCCACCTAGTAATACAGGTTTCTTTCCTATGTGCTGTTTATAATCTTAAACTTGCCACTCAAATTGGTCCGTAAATTTATGTGGACATGCATGACGCGGAAAAATGTAATACCTAAAGAAAATAAACGAGCTTTTGTCCCTCTATGCTTGTTGACACTCACTTACTATAATGAAATATTATTTAAAAATCTAAATACAATGAGTGGAGATATTATTAAAACAGAACATATTTGATCATTTGTTCTGGACCACAAAGTGGCATGGAAGCAAGTGGTTCTACCTCAAGTAACAACAGGATTGACCAACACAGGGACCACTCTTTAGTCTATATCACCAACGTCATATGTAGTTACGTCATATGAAACATATTTTACTTTCTCAATATTACAATCCTTAGATAAACTCTTATAACCAACTAGCTCACCAAAGTATTTTCATACAAAATCGTGTGTTGGACGCTTATGGACAAGTCGTTATGCTATTTCCTACTGACTCAAGGATGTTGTCTTTCCATTATCACCGTTTCGTGAACCGATGATACACTTTACCAATGATTATTTAATTGAATGGATTAGTAATATTTAATCATTAGTAGTAGAATTAGTAGATACTTAATCATTCACTCTACTGATTATTGTTTTGACCAGTGGCGTGTTTTCTTTTCGAGCTTTTTCACGCCCATCGCAAATACATAGTATACCTCAAATTTCACCAAAGGGCTAGTTATAGCTCGTGAAAAATTGTCCTCCACACATTATTCATAGTGTTTGACTTTAAACACTGCATACCCTGCAAGATATGCTCGTAAAGGTATAATTTTACTCCTGTACTTTGTTCTCTTGCTACATTCGATGTACCAGTATAGCGAAAACCAATCAGACATGTTTGGGCCTACTCCTTTCATACAAGTGCGACAAAGGACGGACAATGGAGTACAGGGAGCAGGGAGCAGTAGCCGCGCGAAGGACGAGCGGGCGGACAGACGGACAGCAGAAGGAAGCGGAAGAGTGTCCTTGAGGTGTTCCGGCACGGCGACCACCACTGCGCAATTAACACACGATCATAACGAAACAAGCGTCAAATCAGATTATATACACTCGTTTTTATGTATAATTATAGTTAACTGGTAACAGCAGCAATTAAACAACACCCACGCCACGACAGTTGGCTTTTGAGAATTGAAAGGTCCAGAAACCCCTCTGAAAGATCCGTAACTTTGCTTTTCTCAACGTACAAGCTTACAACGGAACAGTGAGATAGATATTGCTATTTTATGGTTACCAGGTTACGGCAAGAGTACATGTTTATGATTGTGAAATGTTTATTTACCACTTACTGCTGCGATCTATGAGCGTCTCGTTGCTATCTGTTCTCCGATAGCCTCACTTTTTACACACTCGCTTCAGGAAGTGTTACTACTCACTAGTATCACATATTATGATAACGTATCAATTGTACGTTTAATTGTTCAGCCTCCATTCCTTGTTTTGTATTATAGTGCACTCATTTGAAACCAATTCAGTAAATGAATAAATACAAAGTGTACAGTATTGCATACAAAATTATACATTACAAAATATTTATCACAAAAGTCAGGATTTTTATTCAGCACTATTATTTTTCATTCGTACTTTCATAATTATAGATCCCATTCAAACGTACGGGTTTTCACATTTACTCTCTCCCATTCATTCGAATTGTTCCAATACAGCTTCAGTCAGTCAACCAATTGACTATAGCCTTCCAGTTGTGTGCCATAAACTAGTCTGTGGTGTATTGTACGATGATTACCCAACCCATATCTTCAGACGAGTTGTGAATGCCTTCAGTATAGTGGTATTTGATTAAACTTGGCAACCTGTTGCCTAGTTGAACTTCTGCCCGTGAAATCAAACGTTCATGAACTACCGTTCTGCCGTTCATGTTCGGTAGTTGTCCCTGTCTCTAGTTTCATAAGAAAGTATATTAATACCTCTTATGGTATCGCATTTCTATTTGAAAAAAGACATGTCTCCAATATTTAACACAGGGCCGTAGACTAGACAAGCATACATTGTGAAACTTATTAACATCTGTATTCAATGTATAGTTTAATTAGACGCTGGGTTGTTGTTTACAATCTTTTTACCGTATAGCATTTTATTTTAAGTTTTAAAGCCATAACAGTTGAATTTGTTGGCTGTTATTAGTTGAATTTGTTATAAAATAAGACAGCTGTTTACTTACTGTGTCCTTGGAGACCTAGGCTAGTAAATGATGTAACAACTCAACATTTTAATTTCTGCACAGTGCTCTGAATGTCAAAGTGAAGAAATTCTGACAAAATAATTAAATTGAAATAACTTAAAAACGGTCGGTTCCAGAGCAATGGGAGATGTTTTGATCGATTTTGAAGGTGTGAGCAGTAAGCAGTGAGCAGGAGCTGTGAGGTGTGCGGTGTGATTGCGCCGCGCCGCAGATTGCGCTTGCAAGGGAAGGGAAATGTCCGGTGTCGCAAGCGGAATTGTCGCAGGCGACTGCGGTATTGGGCACGGTGACCTACCAAGGCTACGGAACCCAGCCCACATCACATCTGCTGACACTGTTCCACCAGTCAGTAGTTTCACAAATTCATAATTACTTTTCTGTATATATCTTAAGGTAGGTTAACTTCGTTATAATAATCACTTTACTAGACAATGATACTAAAGGTTTAACACCATCAACTGTAAGAGTCATAGATAGTAGTAGTAGATTAGTCTACAGTATATAACATTGTATAAACACAATTAGACTTTTCTCTATATTCGTAAGTTTTCCATCTTTGGCTTGTTTCTTCTGTGGGCTATTCGTTATGTGCAGAAAATTGTCAAAATGAAAATGAGAAATAAGAGAAGTGACACGAGAGGAAATACCTGTAATTTTATAGATTTGGATACTTTGGTAAAGATTAAAAACCAACCGATAGCTTAGAATCGAGTTTTCTAGTTAGAATCTCATATCTTGTAGTTTAGTACAGTTATCATACTTGTGCTTAAACATATTTTCATGTTACTCATTTTTCCCTACTGATTAAGAATTAATATGGCATCTTTTGCATTGGATGCGTCATGCGTGGAACCTTTGGCCAATTACTTTCCATTCTGCTGTATCTACTTTGCCTCTGATAGAAACAGAAACAACTAGCCTAGTATAGCTTGTGCATGCGCGTTTTATTTTCAAGCTTCTCCGGCCTCAAAAATCTGGTGCTGTGGCACTCGCCCTCTGAGCTTATGCCTGGCTTTGATATGCTGTATACAGTACGTTTATAACGGGGACATAGAAACAGTAGGAGACGATGTCAATGTACACTGCTGTGTTGAGTATGGACACTGGTCCAGATACATTAATGGATCCTGAACGATTTCACATTGTAATCGGTTAACCCGACCAAAATACTTGATGTATACATTTCCATACCAGACGCTGGTCAACTCTCACATCATACATTCTGGCCTCAAAAATAATGTAGCTACTTAAGTATGTTACAAGAATGAGAATATTTTAATAGGTTAGTAGGAATAATTCAAAGCGCCCACGTGGCTGTTAATAGTCTTTCTTAACGTGGTGCCTTCAGCAGTAGCACCAAACTATTCCGCCAGGGCCGCGCTACCTGTCTCTGTCTCTATAGTGTCGGCCGCTTGAAGTGCTCACCGCTGCACGACAATTCATATTGTTTTTAAATAAAAATGTAAGTGGCATTTTATAATACCATTGGCATTTAAATGTATTAAATAAAAATGAAATGTGACATTTTATACTACAATTGATATTTAAATGTACGTAATACTCCACAGTAAAATATGTTTAGAATAATTTTTAATTAGGTTGGTTTTATAGGCCAAAAAACTACTTGTAACAAACTACTATATTTTATTTGATGTTTGTAATTATTCTTTTACGTTTTTTACAATATTTTCATTTTATAAAATTATTAATAGTATATTTCATCACTAGGTCCTAAAGTGCAGTTTAGGACCTAAAGTTTTTGACACGAGGTTAAGTTAACGCCCGAGTTAACGGCGCAGCCAAGGACGTTAAATGACCGAAGGTCAAAAAGACACTTTGGGGCCGAGTGATAAACGACACTTTTTGTCATGATGCAAATAATAATGAGAAATAAATGTAAATACATTTTTTAATACTATAAAGAAGTGCGAGTAAACATTGTTTTGAAATCAGCAGTCTGAATTATATTGTTTTGAGCACTGATTTATTAAGTCTGTGTTAAAATTCAAAACAATCAAAAAAAAATCGTTGTTGAACCAGCTTTTGCCCTTGCCACAAGAATATCATTAAATTTATCTTTTTCTCCCTAGGGAGATAAAACCTCATCAAAACAATACTTTATTTACCTGGGTTTAAAAGTGTCACTTTAGCACGTCAATACGTATACAGTATATAGTTTTTAGAGCAGAATGGCAAAAAAAGAAATTCTTGATACTATATACATTTAAGTAAGTTGAAACTGAAGACTGGAACTAGTAAGGTAACTATCACAAGTTCATCTTTATTCATACAGTTCAATCCGTCGACAAGTTGCCACGTTCCAAGGAATAATATACTGGATTGATGTGGGAACCTTTAGCCCACCGGCAATATCTAAGTAGTGTAATACTTGGACAAATAATTGTATGAATTTCAATACCCAAAGCTGATGCTGCTGTTTTTGCCGATCCTACATAGAGATTTGTAGAGTGGCCACAATTAATCACGTGATTTAGAAATGGGAGACTCGCAAACTACACCAAGAACTATAACAAAATGGATCAGTCATATAAAAGCTTTAATTGAATAATATACATATGTGATTATTAAAAGTTAATATGCATAAATATTAATAGAAATCCTGCTTAGTGTGTTTATTATGCTCTACTATAGTTTCCATCTATGAATCAGTAGTGGTATAGTGAACCTGTTTGGCCACTTGATTCCTGGGTAAGAGCAGACTTGCTACTTGTAAGTATCTGTATCGAATATTGTAGATGAGTGTGTGTGTGTGTGTGTGTGTGTGTGAAGGCGTGGGCAGTGGCGAGGCGCACCGCTAGCGGAAACGGACAGGTTAGACTTCCGGCACAACTTTACATAACCATCGCCACCCGTGGAAGAAATGAGTTGGAGCGTGAACCCCGACCAAGTGTTTATACACACCGTCTCGCCTCTCCACTCCATCTATGTAGTGTCGGGGCTCGCTCTATATTGTCAGGTAATGTGCTAACTGCGGCCCAGAGCTCAACCAGGTAAGGCAGAGAATAGTAGTGGTATGACTGAAGCCTAAACGATAGAGTAATCATATACAACCTTTTGCTGGAGTACCATGCGTCCATGCTAGACTACACACAGTTTTCCCTCATTTGGGAGCTGACTGGCTATTTACCTGTGCTGATAACCTGATAGTACTTGGATGCAGTAAAAGGAGAAGGTTCCGAAATCAAATTGAATGGGTAGCTTCTTAGCTATCCCGGTGCGTACCTTCTAAATCCGCCGTCATGGAAGCCTGGGTGACCAGCAAACCTAGCAGACAAGTCCATGACTTG
Organism: Matsumurasca onukii; assembly: GCA_018831715.1. NCBI lineage: Eukaryota > Metazoa > Arthropoda > Insecta > Hemiptera > Cicadellidae > Matsumurasca > Matsumurasca onukii. The sequence continues at coordinate 89,471,481 of CM032059.1, forward strand.
CGTCGCTCTTTGGTGGGAGTGCGGGGAGTTCACCCTGTACCGACAGCCTACTACGTCAAACGAGGCTCTATGAAAATAAAAAGTTCGACCACATTTGACTCCGCTAGATGAAGTAGTGTATTTCATATACGTTGAACAAACTGTACATTATGTTGTCTGACCCAGACTGACTCTTCAGCCACACACAATTGTAGACACAAGCTCTGAGATTCATTACAGCCCGCTGTGTATAAACAACTACAATATAAAAGAAGACGTTATTTTCTTCAAACAAAGAAAACTACAGTACTGATATTTGCCTGAAATTGGCATTTTCCATACTTCATACGTTTTAACTGTTCGTTATTTACCTACATTGATAGATGTACATTAGATAAACCCAACGGGTAAAGCGTTTGTGTTACATGGAATGTATAACGCAGCCTGTGAGATATAATGATCAAAAGCTGCACGGGGAATGATTTTGATATCAGAAGTTAGTGTTTACGGAAACCCAATTACTGTATATAGGTGTCACACGTTTGCTGGGACATACAGTTCATTGATTAGGACTTGTATATACCTCTGACTTTATTTGTCACACAGTACTCTGTAAGCAGCAATGAGCTAACGTGTACAGTGTACACACTACACAGCGGTGGCAGGTGAGGTGACAATGTCGGTGATTACGTAAGCGATGTTTGTAGGCCGGTTAGTAGAAAGAGCGCAGACGGAGCTACGACCTTTTCAAGGTAACACAACCGGCGCTTCCCGCTCCGCCCGCACTCTCTCGTCACTTTGCGTCACCACCACATATATATACATACAGTGTAACAAAACATATACTGTACATATACAGCTCATAAATGTACAACAACAGCTGTCTCTACTCATCACTGTACTTGGAGAACAATTGCCATTCAACTAGGTAAATATAAACACAACTAAATTACTGTGATTCTTACAAAATGGTATTAGGTAAGTATTTCAATTCTCGTTTAAAATCCTGTGTTATAAAAGCATTTAGCTGAATTTATAGAGAACCTACAACTTACAAATGATTGATTTAATTAACTCTTTAGTTTGACGAGTTTATTTTCTAATATTTTTCATCCTACAAGTACTTATTGTGTTTATCTTTTTTGGATAAGTTTGTTCCAACTTGTATTTTATTCCTTTTTTAAACAAGTGAAAACGAAGCCTAAACTGGCGAGCGAGAAATAGATGTTTTAAATAAAACCATTAAAACAGTATGAACATCTTAGACAACTAATAATCGAAATACTATTTCATACTGTATTTTGAACAATATATTATTTTCAAAATTGTAGGCTCAGAGACAGTAAACAATAAATACATAATAATCAGGGTTAAATATTTAAGAACAAATTATTACATATAACTGAATAGTTTAGTGTTCGTGACTGATTTAGTATCCGATCAAAGAAGTGAATAAGGTAGGGTAAGGAAGATGGATGGTTGGGCGGTGAGGAGGAGGGGGTGGGGATGCGGAAGTGTGAGTAGCCACACCACATTGTAATGTGCTGCCAAGGTCTCACTACTACCCGTCCTGCAAACCTGCATCTCATCTCAACTCAACTCTATACCGACACCCCTGCAACTGAGCAGTCACGATATTACACAGACAATAAACTCGATATAACCTAGATACTGTATGAATGAGTACCACCTGTATGAAAACTTTGTATTTACTCAGAATTGGACTTGCAAAATCATTACAACCTCCTCGATAACCGTTCCATATTCAAGATTTGCAAATTGAAGAGAATAATCAACCTAAATGCCTAGCTACTTCCTTGTCCTAAGCAGAATATTTAATTTCGCTTTGAGTTTTCCTGGTTCGTTCTCATGCATATTTAGTTACTTATTATCATTCTTATCTTACCAAAGCACCATACAAACTATGCCATTTTAAACTTTGAAATAGTCGTCTAGCAATTCAAAATATGACAGAAATGTTGACTGCCATTAGCGTTAAAGGGTAAACTACTTTCAGGCTATAGCTTGTTAGTTACAGTAGCCTATATTAATAAATACAAATTTAATTGTATCCCTTAAATATCTTTTAAACATTCATTGTGTATGATTGTTTAGAACTTTTACTCAGTAATTACAGTTATTTATTTATTATCAACATTGTACAAGGAAATGACCCGTATAAATCAAGTATTTCCAGACCTTGGAAGCAAGCAAAGCTATCATTGAAAGCTACAGGGTGTTGAGAGTTGAGACTGCTCGCGGCAACTGTGCAGTGAGCACCTCTCAGTCAGGTCCGTATGTCTTGTAGCTGTGACAGGGTGAAGCAAGAGAGCGCCGTGACAGTTTATACACGCAATCCAGCTACATTCCTGTACTGCGGGTATTGCCTACCACAGTGGTCAGGCGCTATACACTGAGCACACCCCCTCGGTCCTTCCACGTACAGTAGACAAGAGGAGAGGCTTGGTAGTTGTTTGATCAAAGCTTTAATTAGAATTGTCACTTTCTGAGAATATTTACATTGCATATGATGTAATTTGAATTCATGCCGGTCAAATATTTGCTACTCTTTCCGATCTAAACACATAATCGTTATGATTAAACATATGAACATTGAATATTTGTTGGATTTAGTTGAGACAATTTAGGGTATTAAAAGGTAATGAATTATATATTGTAAAGATTAATTTATATCTATAAAGGGACTCATGGCAAAGATCAGTTTAAACCCAGAATAGCAATAGACAATAAGAAAGTGAGAGTGTAGACTGTAGATGGAGGGCACAGAGGGTAAGCCAAGGGCAGACGGAGGATGGGTATGGGTATGATGAACCCTCGGTTGGGGTGAGCGATCTAGGTTAACGGGCGCGGCGCGACAAAACACCCACATCAACCCGGGAGAAAGTTATCAGACGGCGGAACAGCGAATCAGCTTGAAGGAGGTCATGGACGAAACAAAAAGAGTGAGGGGATGAGAGGGATGTACGGCCGTGACCTGGCGAGCGAGAGGGTAAGTGAGCGTCGTCATGGCAACCGGCGTCCCCGTCCCCCCCTACAGCGCCGCGCCGCACTGCGCCCGTGTCAACAACTGTAGCACACTCTCACTTGGCCGTACTTTGTACCCCCAACATCAAAACTAATCTATTAGCAATATTATATCAATTGATCAAAATACCAAACAAACATAGACATACTTTGAAACAAACGCTAAATTAATAAAACGATATAATTTACTTTAAATTTAGCAAATTATTCGGACTTGCAAATCAAAGGTTTTGATTATTTCACAAACATTTCATAGTCATAGTTCTTAAATCACAACACATTAAAAGAGAAAAACAATGTGCACGCACACATATGCGATAGTTTTGTTCTTCTATTACGTACGATTTCAAGTTTTAATATCTGCAAATATAATATGACAACTAGTATATGCAAATCAAGTAAGTTTTAAATAAAAACAGTTCCAAAACCATTATCTACGCTATTTGTTAAAATTTGAAGAGATGAAAATTCAAAGTTTTGAAATTTAGTACTTACAAGAACAATAGAAATAACTAATTTAAAAGTAACCTGGTTTCCTCAGTGTAAAAACATATTAAACTACAGTGTATAATTTAAAATGTATAGTTTTAATAAACTATTAATTTCCTGCCAATAAATTGGTTTAAATTTGAAAATATTAAAGAGGTTTTGTTAACCAAGTGATGCACACGAAAAACAGAAGTTACTCATTTGAAAGTTCAGTAATATGGTTTACCTAGTTTTAAAAACCTTATTAATTTGCCGTTTTGTTATCGAACAAAATTTACAGTTTAGTTGAATTGAAACACTACGCTTTCGTTCACTGATGGTAAACGTTTGTTTAGGTATGAAAATAGAGACTGAGGGTTATGCGTATAAATCGAGAGGGTATACTAAATTCACAAGAGGTTAAAACCACGGGGGAAACAAGTTGATCCCCACTAGTGGCCTTGCTAAATGCAAACTATCAACCCTTCTTGAAAATCATCCGATAAGGTTTACTTATTCGCAAACATGTTATTATGATTTTGCACTGGCAGACGACGATTCATACACTTGTATTGCCGGTAATTATTAACATTATTCAAGCATCATAAATTATTGTAAGACCAATTATACGCGAAGTAGAGGTTCTACCGGGCTAATGAAAGTGGTGACATGACAAAGTGTAACGCAACGTGACGCAGCGTGAGGCGTGAGGCGATACAATCGATACAGTAGGGTCGAGTTTGGGGCGAGCGGCGCGGCACGAGGCGGCCTCTGATTGGCTGAGAGCGCGCATCGAGCCCTCCCATTGGCTGGCGTCCAAGGTCGCAGACAAGCAGAGCGCGACCTTGTAGTTCCGTACCCGCTCCCCCTTCTCACCATCTCGCAATCAACCCAGCTAAAGAGGTCATTATTTCCGATTTCGTTTTCTCTAGGGAAAGTTTTCCTTGTTTGACTAGGCTGATAAGACACTGGCAAATTCAGACTCTCTGTAGTATTTTTTGCATCGTTCGTTTAACTTCTCGTTCAGCACAATTTAGCTAAAACTGTGTCAAAGACAACAGTTTTAAAACATTATAATTAGATGTATGAGTTTAGTAATGTTGGACTTATAACTGAAAATTAATGTCTAAAAGGATAACAAATATACAAACAATTTAAATAACGTGGAAACTTAGAGACTAAAAAATACCACCTATCTTTAGTATCGCTTGGTCTCTAAGTTGGAAATTATTATGGGTATACTGTTAAACTTCAAACGGTTCTCGACTTCTTCAGGGATTGTTATCGAGGAGTTTATGGAAACTGAAAACTAGTGGAAACAGGTGGAAACGGTTCAGTTTATACTACTGTACTTACTTCTACTACTTACTACTCGTACTTCTGTTTGACTACTTGAAAACTATGACTACTAAATCAAGAAATTTCATTGAGTTTGATCATTTACAATTTTCAGTTTGGAATCATGTTTACGAAATTTTAAGCAACTAATGTTGAACAAATACTATGCTTAAATATTGTTGAATTGGAAAGAACTCAGACACAACCTTTAAAAGAATATATTAAAACATCTTAAACACCCAAGATAATAATAAGGACTACACCCATTGCTTGAAACGGAACGGATTTAATAATAATAATCATCTTCCGCGGTTGGGCCCGGTAGTTTACACAACGGGCCGGTGTTTGAATCGGGCTGAGTTGTTACTGGTTAGTTCGCTGTGAACCTGACACCATTTTTATTTCAGTGTTCGTTCCCCTTGCTTGCCTCGAGCAGCTGAGTGGACTGCGAGGGGAAACATTGAACACGCAACCGCAACCTTAAGCCAAGGAATTTATTTGAAATTAAATTTTTGCTCTGTATTTACTTGGGTTGGACGAAATTGTAATTCATTACACAAAGTATTTTTGTGTTACGTCTGTTACGCAAATTTTAAACTTCTGTTTGATAAGGTGCGTTGAAGTCGAAATAAATAAATGTTTTATTACATAAACAACATACATTGCATTGGGATCGTCAATTGCTTTCCAAGCTACAATTTTGGCACTCATACTTACATCAAAACTCATTCATACATACAATATTCACAACCATACTGGTTCATTCATTCGAATTCTTCTACTTAAGCAACCGTAGGCCGGAAGCCATTTCTCACTAGAACTCGACTGAAATATAGAAAGTGTTCGCGGTCAAAACTGCAGCTTTCAGACGAGATAAAGGCGTTCGAGGGCAAACGTTGCCTATGAGAAGGCAAACGCTCGTAAACTACCGTTCTGTGGCACCCAGTCCGGTTGTTTTCCCTGCCTCTAGTTTCATAAGAGTTTATGTCTACCCCTCTTATGGGATCGCATTTGGTTTTGGAGAAAACGCTTGAATCAAGAATGTAGAGTCAAGGAAGTGTCAACAGATTGAGACTTTTGAATGTTAGTCTGAATTTTTGGAGGAATTATGGAACATCTTGAATAGGTATTTAAGATCTCTCTGATACTGTAGTATTATTTGTTTTGTTGTCAATTTTGTTCCGATATGATTTTTTGTTTTACTAGGGAAAGCTTGTCAATGATTTGATGATAGAAAAGAAGAATATTCAATAGGCTTCTTATTGACCGGCTTCGCATTATAAATTATAAATGAATGTTGACCTTTCAATACATGTATAAACGCAATTTCCATACTAATTCAAATGTATTAAACTATTTAAATCTATAAATTTTATAGGTTAGAACTATTTAAATTTAAAATTGTAAAAGCTTTTTTTAGAATGGCAGCCTAACTAGTGATAAACGTACGACCGAAGTAGAACAAAGATTTGCTTGAAAATAGACCAAAGATGTTAACTTTTGTTTATAATTTTAACTCTCTCGTGTAGAAAATGTTGTTATCGAATTTCCCTTGGAAAAATGAGATATTCATGGCGTCAGCATGGTAAGACTCAGGACTGGGACCATGAAATGAGCACCGGTTAGCTGCGTGTCGGCCTGGTTTGTTCTGTCATATCAAACTATTTCATTAAGGCCCGGTTTCCCAAATTCTCGTTGTCCCGGTTTATTTTGTGCCAAGCACAAATTTATACCTCCGGCTTAAACTCCGAGGCGTTTCCCCAACTTTTTGGCAGGCACAGCATAGATTGAACCTCGCATCAATGAGTTGGTTAACTTTTTGTCTGTTTTCTGTTTTATTTCGGTAGAAACAAACAAAAAACATGTGTTCGATCAGAGTTGAGGTTATGTTTACTGACTCCCAATATGAAGAAGATAGGCCTATTTTTTTATCACAATTTCTATGTTATTCCCATTTAATTTTCTCCATTGGTATGACACGCAGACACAAACGGGCTAGGGCATTAGACATACACTTGCTTAACGATTTTGCTAACGGAGGACTTGTGTATTCTGCTCAACGCCCCTACGTTGATAAAAAAGGACTGGAGGCATAGAACCTCAATGCGCACTAAAATGTATCCGCAGGTGACAAGGCTCGATTTTTGTTACTTGTAGATCTCAAAAAATCACTAATCAAATTGAGCAATAAACTCACAGTTTCCTTCCTCATTCGAAATCTTTCATAAACCTCTTGCTTCTTCTCATCTCACGAAATGATTAACTCTCTCCCTGATTCTCGTAATCCTCTTCCTCAACTTCTTCTAATATTTTCAACACTTCATCAATTTGACTAAATATGTACTTAACACGAAACAAAAAATGACTATTTAAAAAAGTAATACGGTACTGGCTAAGTATTTGTAAACTTAAATATTATGGTGAGTAGGCTAGGCTTTGATTTCCAAATTTGAGGAGTTGTTCATTCCAATATTATTTATTTCCATAGTATTTCCAACAGTTCAATGAATTAATACATTTAAATGATTGTAAAGGCTAAGGCTGATTATAAAAGTAATAGGCTAAGTATAAGTAAACTTAATATTATGGTGCATAGGCTAGTCTTTGATTTCTAAATTTGAGGTTAGGTTTTTGTTGTTTTCGACTAGTATAAATTTGTACCAGCGGGATAAATTACCTGCCAGGGCCAGTTAGTTTGTTCTGGCCAAATTTACGGTACACATTTTGGGGAAACACCTCCTCGAGATAAACCGCGGCTTAAACTGCCGATCTCAGTTAAATGACGTTGGGAAACCGGCCCTAAATGAGTAAAGTAAGTTGTTACGTTACCATCCGTGGCAGTGTTCATTTTGAAATAACGACGAGAAAAAAACGGGTTTATTATCCCCTTAAAATTGTTTTCGTATTAGACGTGGGTCAGCTTAGGTATTTTAAAGTATGAATTTTCTTTTAACTGGTTGAACTAATTCATTAATAATGAAAAACGTATCGTTTACAAAAGTACCATGTTGTTTTTAAATAGTTTCCTTCCCCTAAAATACATTTTGAGCTTCGAGATACTCGTATTTGTGCAGAATCTTCAGTTGGATCTTCAATTTGTTAGAGAAAATACCCTTTAGATCCGAGACATGCAGTGACACTCAAGCCACTACAAAACGAAAGCGACAAAGTAGATTTTCACAGGAACGTGAACCTTGGTATAAAGTTATAAACGGTGAAAGTGAGTGAGCATAAACAGAAAGTAATGTGGAATCAATGTTGGGCCGCCACTATAAACAAGAGGACGAGACGAGACGCGGAACGCGAGACAGTGGCGACATCTAGCTAAGGGTGGTGTCGGTGGGGGTAAGTATGTCAGGGGGTGGAGGGGTTGTAGGTCAGTGTACCCGGCCCGGTATGGTAACCATAGCAACCGGCAAACAGCCTCGCCCTGCCTTGACACCGTCGCCCGTCCTTGGCGCAGCTTACAGTCACGCAACTCATGTTTAAGTGCGGCCACATTTGTACTTCCGCAATTGGCACCTCAATTGTAAAATTATATTTTGGTCATAAGTTGAATGTAGTTTCGTGGCAAGAATCGTGAGGTTCGAGAATAAAGGTTGAACGAAGAAATCTATACATACTGTAATTGTCAACATGAAGGAGGCGTTTCTCAGCCCGTCTGGATCCGCCATTGACTGAACATGGTCGTGACTATGACAACATGATGTTGATATTGCAGAGTGAACTTTGGCGAAAGCTTCTGTTTCAAGTTGCGAGGACAGTATGGAAATTCTAAAAGCAATGTATGAGGATTCTGAGCGTACGTTAAATATAGCCTTCTATAGGCCCGGCTCCATGTAAATAATTTCTGACCAGTGTCACCCTACAGTTAGCTATGTAAGACTATGTTACTATAAAAGCCCGCAAACACTCTAGTTCCAACCCGCGCCGCCAAGTGAGCAAAGCAGATTCCGGTAACACCCTCGCTTTGAAGAGTGACTAGCTACCCCAAGACCTACTAATAATAACTTAAAAAATATTGCAAATCAAAACTCAAAATGTATTCTACCTTGTTCCTAACAAAGTAAAGAAGCTTTGTTGCACAAGAAATATTTTTGGAACTACTATAATTAAAGATACATTTAAACGAAGTCAAGATTTATTTGAAATGTATGTAAACCCATGATTTATTAAATACTCACTCGAATAAGTTATTTTTAATACCTTACGCCATATTTTTGATGTGACTTCATTGTTAGGCAATAGATAATGAACCATTTACTGAAAACTAGAACTCTTTAGCTTTTCTTCTATAAAAGTTATTACGCGTCAAAGTGAGGGGCCTATAATAAAAATCCGATAGTAAGTTCACGGCCCTTGCCTGCCCGCAGGAGGATTGAGAAACCTATCTGCTTAACAACTGCAGTCACACAGTACTCAAGAGAGTACAGCACACGAACACGCTTTAGTGGTGAATATTATGATGTAATTAGTATACGGTTTTGATAGTACTGTATGATAGGAGTTATTGTCGAGTATCGATATACTACTTAAACTGTTGCTTTAATTAATAATCAATGTACTGTAATCACTTCAGTTTAACAACGCATTATAAAAACTTTACGTTGAAAACCCACTCCTGAAGAAAACCACATTTTTGTGAAGTTTTGAAACTGCTGTTAAAGCTCGTGCTGTAAGTTACAACACTTGCTCTGGGTCATTGTCATCTTGTCCGTGTTTATGGCACAAACTCTCAAAGTTAGACTACTTCCACAGTGTTGTGGAGGGATGGGAGACTTTGGAATGCAACAGTTAGAAAGGTCACAAGACCATTATCTTTCAAATTTCAATGACATGACTAGGAAAAATACTTGGAAAATATTTTACCAGTGTTCAAAAGATATCTCTGTAAGGCACTTCGTTTAATCGATCCTCAAGCTTTTTTATATCGTGTCTATGTGAAGTCATACAATTTAAGTTTTGTACAAATCTACGATTTTTAATTTAGTAATAGTTTTGTTACGTGTGCTTGAGTTCAAGAAATAGCGACTACTTACGCAAAAATCTCACGCAAAAATACAAAAACTACATAGGCTACCTAAAACTTTAGTATTATTCTGTATTAGTACTAGTAGTAAGGAATTCTGTACCTTTGTTGTAGTGGCGCTAATGTATTTTATGAATAGACCTATACTGTATTCTAATACGTCTGAATCAGCGTTTTACCCTGTATGATTTAGTTTTGCAAGTGCACCAAACATGGAAGGGGATATATTTGTTTACGTCAATCTTCTTTGAAATATCGTCAAATGTAACTCAACCAGCTTATGGAGCAATGTTACCTATTCTATTTAAAATGTGAACCTTTTGAAATAACATAATAAACCTGCAGTTTGTGACTTAAAAAGATACGTTTTAGAAACATATCCGTTAAAATCAATATAACATAAAATTTTGATTAATTTTTATTTGTTAGCGTAATAGTAAGCGACTGAATAATTTAGAAATTACAACATACTCGTATATCTAAGCAAGCTTGCTGTACAGTACGCAGAGAACAATCCGCTTTTTTATAACACTGTATTATCAAACTTGCAATTTCAAATATTCAATAAAAGCTCTTCTCGGAATAAAAGACAAACGAAGCGTTTAATTGAACGGGAAACTATGTTTCATTAGAGCGGTTGAGTCAATATGAATATTACGGACGTAAGTGATGTTAGCGGAGAGTGTGCAGATGTAATTGGTTTTAGCGTTACATGAAGAGAACACTGAACAGAGTAGGGTTTGATTGATATGAGTGGCAAGTGCACTATTGTGAACCTGCCCGTGTTAGCTGATGACCCAGTTGTTATTGTACCCACTTCACTTCACTTCACTTACGCTACAGCGCATTTCACCACTAGTTCACGTTTACAAGCAAGCTAAGACAGTTTGATCGCTATGAAAAGCGCATGTTTTTTAGTATACGGGATTATTATATGCTCCCTGTCAACTGTCCGGTGCAAATGTTTAAAAGAGTACCCCACCAGATTTCCCAACAATTAAAGGAAGAACTCGAAAATTTGGAAATCTGCCACCATTTTTCAACATGGCAGCAAACTTCGGAATGTCTTATGGGAACCCCCACAATGCTTTTAGATTTTGTACAAAATTTTAATGACTTTGATTCTAAGCAAGCTTTTGATAAACCAAACAACGTGTACAATTACAAATTGACTGTAAATTAAATTACTCTGTAAGGTTAGACTAACATTACTTAAACTTTGGAGAACTCTAGTTCCTGAGCTACTCTGTTAGTAAAAGTATTTTCAAGAACAAGGTAGGAAATTGAAACTTTGAAAATAAAAATAATTTGTTTTGAATAAATTTAGAAATTTTAAATTACTAGGTATAACATAGATGGGCTCTTGGAGAACATGTACTTTAACTAATCCAATATCACAATGCACTGTTTATAAATTTGACAAACATTACAAAGGCCTACACACTATTTATGCCCGTAACCAATGGCAATATATGTAACCAATGGAAATATACAAATCAAATATAAAATCGCTGGTGTGATCTAATTTTGTTGAAGGTTGATAAACGAAACGTGTACCGAGGTATAGGGGAGGTAAGCGCGTGGCTGTCGCCTAGCGACCGCCTCCGCCCATCTCCATCTCCATTGCACTAACACTAGGAACAGCTTTTATACTGTACTGTACCTGGATAATTAATCTGTTCTGGGAAAAGTTAGCATACCTTTGTACAATATCTGGTAACAAGGACTTATTAGTTTGCTTCAGTTCCATATTTACACAGGTAACTGCGCAATATCAGTTTGATTTAATTACTCGTCAAAACTTCGCTTCATAAAATATTTACTTACCGATTCGAATGAATATTTCTACATCATTCGAATTCTGAATTTAATTTCTAGTATTGATTTCTAGTAATTTCATGTTTTATTAATCCATACACCTTTAGTATATAACTTTATTAAATTTTCGAGTCAAATTACTTATAAAACTACTAAAACCTGCTTATGAAAGATATTGTTTGTATGCAAATTATTTGTATGATAAAAGTAAATCAAAGACTAGTAAAGTAAAACTAGGTAAAAATGTCTCAATACTGTTGATGATAACCATTCTCTGCGATACATTAAAAACCTTTAATGTATCATTAATGTATACTTGTAGGAGCATGACACCGCAGACTCTCACAGCAGTGGTTGTTATTCTGTGATCAAACATAGTTTGCGTATACAAGGTTTTTAGAATTGAGTCTAAAAGAGCCGATTTGAAATTATTATTTCGTTCATCACGCCTTGCAAAAACATTGTTTTGGCAATACAATTCAATTCATATAAAAATCCCACCCATTAGAAACACTAATTTTATTTAAAATTTATTACATGATTTTAAGTATAACTTTAATTGGTGATAAGTTGAATTAAGTTGATTAGTAAATATGTTTACAATCTGCAATAAAGTTTTAATACACTTTTCAATGGATTATTAAATCCGTAAGTACAACAACGCCTTTTCCATCATTAATTAAATTTTATACTCCTAAATAATTCTAAAACAATGTTATTCATTTAAAAAAAAAGGTCAGGGCAGTTAGTGGGAGGTCGACTGTTCGCAGACAGTCTATCGGTGGACATACTGTACTTAAAAGATGAAACCCACAGAAGGGTAGGTCGCGCTTGCAGGCCGCGTAAAGCCAGGCGTGCTGCAGACAGAATGCCAAACATGACACGCCTCAGCAGAGTTTATTAATGGGACACATTTGTACGGAATGAATATTTTAGTAGAGCGGAAACGAGGCCCTTCAGAGTAGAAACATATTCCAATTTTACCCCTAACAAGATTGTAAAAAACGTTGAGTAATGAAGGAGAGCCAAACATCAGGTGGCGGGTCGGCAGATGCACCCTTGACTCCTGACTCCTGACTCTGGTATTTTGTCTACACCCTTTCTGTCATAAGACACCGCACCAGCCGCCGCGTGAACCCCCTCTCTGTGCCTCTGGAGATCCGTGTCATATGTCTAAGTATTACTGTGGGCTGGGGTGTCTCCACAACAAAGACAATTTAGTTTGGGTTTACCACCCAACCTCGAATTCTACCTAGTGTCACCGCATCGTCTATTGAGAGATTAAAAACAATATTTTTTATTCTAAGCTGGAGAAAAAACTCCCTGTGACTCAGGACTTATTTGAACCTAAACAGGTTAATTGAAACTGCATATCAGTTGTTATTGGTTAGTTTGGAAACTTGTGTAATACGAATGGATGAGAGGTGTAGTGAGTCAGAGCCATTGTGGAACAAGATACGTAATTTAGTATATGGTGCGAGAGAGAGGGAAGAGATGTATTGTGGAAGTATGTGAAAGATAGAGAGAGAAAGAGATTATTCGGTAGTTGTTTACAGGAAGTGTTTCACAAAAACATCACATTCACTGGGAGATAAGTGCCGACACAGTTCTGCGTAGTTCACAGCAAATCCTACTTAATCCACACTGAGTTCACAGAGTGCGCTAGTGTATTGGCACTACATAACACACTCTGGAGGATCCATGTGGCGTTTATACTATAGGACTAGGATAGAAATAGCACAAGAGGCCAACAATACAACTCGTCAATCTGATACAAATTTCTAGTTTTTTCCCCCGTTAGTCGTTGTTATACTGGATTTGCATTAAAAAAGCCAGTCTCTCCGTAATGTATCGCAAAGAAGGATATTTTAAGCGTGATTTTAAACTTAGAATTTTCTGGGTTTAAATAATGTTTGGACCGACTGAATAATGACTCAGGTTTTACGACAGCTAAACAAGCTGTTGTGTACGGAAATGTACATAAGACTGTAACTTTCCACCGTGTTCCTGTTGTAGCAGTGCTGATAAGATGATTGCTAAATACAGTACTTTTCTCGTGGCATCTAACAAAATGTGCTAAGCTCCAAATTGTTATTATTTGGCTGTCCAAAATAAACTTGTGTATAAGTAATCCCTGAGTTAAAATTGGAGTAATTTTAAATGCACAAAATAGGTCCATTTATCAATAGTTGAAAAATCGTTTTAATACTGCGTTATTTCTTCTTCAAAACACAGGGTTAAGCGGAATTTGCTTTGAGTTTAACGTACGTGTCTAACAAAGTTTAAAAAAATGAATAATAGTAAGTAAGCAGTCCCGGTGTCGTTCAAATTATCATGAACGTAGCTAAGAGTGGTCGGTGTCTCAAAACAAAGTATCAAAGTATTCGTAACTGTAAGTTGGTTCAGTTATAAATTGCCAAGTAGGTTCAAGCTCTGCTCTGCTGGATTTTTCATTAGTAGCCAGTTCCTGATTTCACTTCAAATAGAACATGTACAAAAAGTGTGCATCATAAGCTTTCGTTATACATTATTCGGCAGTTGTCTGAGCGGGTTCAGACTTACATGTAGATGTGGTCTGACCGGTGGCGTTAATCTATTGACTTCGAGCAGCTTGAAACCACGATACCTCACGTCAAATTTGGACCAGCGTCTTTTAATGGCTTCACAAGAGGTTGTCATAAAAAAGAACAACGCTGCTCTTTTGTGATGACTTTTTGTACATACGATAACTTTAAGATGATGTCAAAAGAATATCTATGGTAAATTGAAACCACGTTTTTATATTCTATTTTTCAATTGGGGTTTTAGAGCTCTAAATATCACGTTTTTCAAACTACTCTTTTCCAAAATACAAGTAAAATTCGATAAAACTGCTTCTAGTTTGCCAATTTGCCACAAAGGATATATTGGCCTTTCATTTAAAGTTTTGAACACACATACTAATTAGGCTATCACGTAGGTGTTTGGATTGCAACTAATCACTCCTATTGTGCGCGCGAGGTATCAATGTTCCATCCTGGTTGACGTTGCGCCCAGAGCCCGGATATTGACTGGGACTCGTGGCGTGGTCCTGTAATCCAGCTTCATGGAGGTCAGGTTTTGAGGATGATATAGGTCTAAAGCGGCTCAGATAGTCTCTGTGATCATCTGATGACACCCGCATCAACTCCCACCATCGTTTAGACATATCAGACCATCACCTGCGTGGTTCGGGAGTCACGTTAAGACGTTGGTCCTTGTATTTCCATTGGTCATTGGGCTATTAATTAATGGCCCATTCTAAGGAAGAGTTGGCCTTAGTTTGTAACAAGACTACACCTCATAACTCATTACTACCACTCATCACACTCATCCTTCACCACATATTTGCCTTAAAATACTCTCATGAGAGTGGTCGGCATCTCAAACAGTGATATAGTGATTAAAAGTGTTGAAATGTCAATGCCGGTGGATTTACGCGGAAATGACAGATTTGGTTTGTTTGATAACATGATTGTCCGTATCAGTTGACGAAGTGTAGCGAGGCATTGATTAAAGAGACTGCGTGTTGTGGCCTCGCTCCTCGCACCTTTCACTTCCACTGTACACTGTGTATCTCGGTCAAGGCGTCTCACAGCTCAGCCGCTCAGTGCAAAGCAGCGGAAGTCCCCCTGTGACGTAACGATTCAGGCTAATCAACGCCACGATACAAATTTGATATAAGGGCCTTCGGAGACTAAAATAGAACAGAAGGTGCATTACAGAGAGTCCGAGAGCCTTGTTGCTTGTGAGGCAAAAATATGTAATGGAACATTTATTAAGGTTGCAAAACCAATGTGTTGACGACAAATTGTAGAAGCTACGCAAACACAGATAACGGAGATGTTCTTTATGCCTGCAATATGTCAACAGTGGGATCGGCTATTTGGCGATTATCTAACTATCTAACTACCTAACCTATTTGGTACGTCATTTGGTTAAGAACTGGTTTAGTTCCGATCTTTCGTTAGAAGATGCAAATTTCGATCTTATTAGTTAGACACGTATAAGTTAAAACGTTTTGAAAATGCATTTCTATTATATTAAATGCGAAAGATACTCACAAAACAGGAATAATTTAATTATGTAAAACAGTGTTGCAAAAAACATAGTACCCTTTGTATAAATTGGTTTTATTGTGCTAAAAACCAAATTATAAAAAGGGTATCATGTTTCTTCCAACACTGTTATACATATCTATTATACTGGTATATTGGTGAAATACTAATTTAAACAATTTCCATACATTCGCAACTGTCTGGTAAATAATATATGTATATATCTTGTATATCTCTACACCCCTAAAATCTGGAACGATGAAATTTTTCATAGTTAGTATATGTTTCCTTTATAGTAGAGGTGCAATAAAACGGGGTTGAAAATCAAACTCGAAAGGGACTTTGGGCCTGGCTTTTAATTTTGGTTGATAGAAGCTGAACCAATACTCGGATCTTAAATTGACGAACCATCGTTAACGTTAATGAAATTATCTACTTCATTACTATTGAAAATACTTTTCTATCACCAATAATTTTTCTGCTGTATTGGTTTTAAGCAAAATAGAAGAAAGTGAACAATTTTCGTGTGTTTGGGCAAATAACTACGATGCTGAACAATTAACTAACTACACTAGTCGCTAGGACGGAAACTAGTGAAATAGAGCGCGCGTGGAAACCCCAGCTCCCAGTGAAACAGCCAGAGTACACTATCGTTTGTCATTCAAACACTTCAGTAGTAGCCTATTTCAATTACTGTACTACTGAAGTCCCATAGTATTTTTTCGGTTGTGTTGTACTTTCACTTAAAGAACTAAAAGAAGACATTTTCAAATGAAGGCTTAAGTGGTGAGACATTTTTCAAACAGTTTTATGGGTGTACCACTATAAATGAAATACAATGAAAAAATGTTTTTCATTTATAGTGGTACACCCATAAAACTGTTTGATTAAAGAAGAAACTTTCCAAACTTACTGGAAAAGACAAAGCATGTAAGAGTACGATTGTTGCTCGATTGCTGAAGGGCCTCAGTCAGTGTCCGACCCTGACACCAGCGTCTTGCCTAACTACGTCGTAACCGCTGTTTCCAGTGTACACTGCACTCTTCACAACTTTACAAAGTCCTATACATCCTATACTTGCATATGTGTCCGATGAGATTTATTAACGGGTTCAAGAACAATTCAGTAGCGAGTAGACTAGTGACTTGTGACTGTCTTATTTGTGTCGGAAGTCGCACTGACGAAGAAGTGTCGTCAAACATTGTACTTTTTGTCTCGGCTCGGTCATATTACTTTCAGACGGTTTTGACTGATTAGTTGTGAGAGGTTGAATCCGCGAGTAGCGTGAAATATTACTTCTAGTCAAGTTACTGGGGAAAGTGTGAGTTTACTTTCTAGTACTAGCTTCCTCTACTCGTATGTACGACTGTACGTGGCCTAACTCACATATCTGCATCTGCTGTAAGAACAGTTTTTCTCCATTTCGTATAGTTGAATTAAGTTTGTGTACGTGTGTCTTTATGGTCATGTTGTTCTATATTCTTATGACCTAATTTTGTTTCTATAGATTTCATTCAAAATTTTAAGGTATACAGTAATAGAGAGTAGTTATAAATTATTAGGAGATTTGATAGGTGTGTACCAAGGCAATGGCGTAAAAGAAAGCATACGGTAGTTTTCAATTGTGTTTTCACAAAAATGCCCTCCTCCAAATTTTGAGATATCTTTGTAATGTGTATGTATTTATATTGGAATGTATATTGATTTGATGTATTGCTATTGTATATGTTTAACGTGGTTAAGTGGTAGAGAGGACTATAAAGTCCTAACTTCGCCATGTAAATAAATACTTTTTCATATAATTTCTCCTCCCCTATTTTTGACGGGATCCAGCCACCTACACACAGAGTTGGTTGAGGCGGGGCCTTGTGATGTATAGACAATGTTGTATGTGTACAGTGTATAGTGTATAGACTCTAGACAGGGCAGGGGTAAGTAGGACAGGGTCGTCCTTGCCTCTATACTCAAGGCCGCTGCCAACTGGGCCATACCACTCCGTCCCTTCCCTTCCCTTCCCTTTCACTCACTTCCATTCCACCTCCTACCTCCTACCTATTCCTGCCATCCTCTTTTCCTGTTCTGGTTACATATCAATGCGAGATTCTCCACATGCTCAAGTCCGGGGGCTATAATCAGGCTTTGTAAGGAGTCGCTGAAATATGCCAAGGTGAGGTCGATTCGCGGATTTCAACTTACACACAGTTCAAAATGACGCAAATAAATTCAAAATATTTTGTTTTAACATTATTTATTAAATTCCGGTAGAAAGATACCAAAATTAACACAATCAAATTTATGTGGATAATTATTTAATTTATGTCTGTGGTCGTGTGCAGTGGTTTAAACTTAACCACTAATAAAAGACGTAATTTTTTTAAAAGAAAAATGAAGAGTTCCTAGAAATCACTAAAACTTTGGACTTATAATTTTAAGAATAACCTAAAGTTGGTGAAACTATATACTAGTGTCGGTGTAAAGCATAAAGTCATACAAGTTATAACACTAACAAGGGTACTCACAGATAAACCAAAAACCACATCAACAGCTCACCTGAAACAAAACACATTAGTTTTAATGTCAGTCATTAAATAATTTTATATATAGGGTACTATTAGTTATTTGCAATATTTAGGCCCTATCCAATTTCCTTTGAAAAACTAAGATATTAATGCCGTAAGTATGGTAAGATCCAGGCCCGAAACCATGAAATAAGCAACAATCCTGACCCCCACAACACGTTTTGAGCATTTCAAAGCTTCATATACAAATGTATATACAGTATGTGTATTATCTTTACAGGTCACATTTTCTGTCCGATATTCACCAAATTTGGTACAAATGTTTCTTTTGTAAATATCTCGGTAACCAGCAAAATCGGACTACCGGAACCTCCCGGTTAGAGGTGGGTTTCCTCAAAAAGGGGGTTTAATAATCTAAAAACAGTAAATTTCGTCTGATTTTGATGAATTTTGACATAAATATGATTTTGTTACTATACAAAATATACCACAAATTATAAAAATTCTTCAAGTCGTTCCAAATTTTAAGTGGCGGCCAAAAAGTGATTTTTCATTTTAACAGTGGAATGAGTAGTCCGATTTTATTGAAGTTTGAAATAAGTTTTCCTTTCATGATATTTAGTAAAACTTCGAGTAAAAAGTAAACCTGAGGCCGAAGGCCGAAGCGAGACTGTGAGCGCAGCGAACTGCCTCGTAAAACTCGTGACCACACAGGAGGCCAAGCTGAGGCCGAAGGTAACACTCGTCGTAATAGAACATAAAAATCTGAGGCCGAAGTGAGGCTATGAGTGAGACGAATTAGAGGAAAAAATTGCAAAAGAAATTGGCTTCACTCATAGTTGCGTGACGGCCTGGTTTTAGTATAGGCCTACACACATTTTAAAAGAATTTGAACCGTTGTCAGTAATAACTGCAAATACAATTGAAATTATAAGCGCAGAAATTCAGACTTCAGAGAAACAGCTGTTACTACAAACAAGCAATTTCAAAGTGTATCAACTACATTTCGAACTGCACTTGGTTATCATGTTTTTAAAATCCTGGGGCAAACAAAGTCCTGCAGTATTTGAACAATTTTTACTTTCTGAATATCTTTTATATGCTTATTAGTTTAGAGCCCTTTAATTCCCAACAACCAAACCTTACACTGTATAATATGTTTTGGTAAATAATCTAAAAAGTTATGACGAATCGAAAAATTGTATAAAAAATATGATTTAAGACATACAAACGGTTTGTATAGTACATTGAATGTAAATGGGGTAAGTTTTCCAGATCCCAAGCCACCTAAGGCAATAATAAATAGCGTTTTAACGATAACTTGAAAGCCAACACTGATAAAAGCATTACTTAAACAGCCATTCGTTACTTTTTCAAGGTATTCAAAATTATTTTAAAAAGACATACCGTTTTAAAATTTTAATGGCGGTCATTTTAACTATCATAACACTTCTTTTGTTAATAAGAAAACATTTAAAAATTTCAACGCCATAAGGCCTAGATAGTTTTGAACCACTATCATCATTTTAATGAAATCTTTGTCTTGTAGATGACGTTTCACAAAATGAATGTCCTACACTCTCACGATTATGGCCTCCATTTAAAAACGGTTCAACATGTAAAAATCTGTTTTCGCAGGAAGGTCAGAAATTAAATAAGCTCTCTAATTAGGCCTACTCGTATGTAGAACTAGACCCACATTAATATGCTAAAAATTCGAAACTCAAACCCGTGGCTCACTGTTTTTGGTACACTCTGTATATATACATAAGAAGTTTTGGGAGGGGGTCCACAAATCTTGTCTTCAAATTTCTTTAGTAATAAAGAGGGTTGGACATATTTTTCCTGGAATTCCCATGAGCGATTTAATGTAAATACAGTTTATTTTACTTTCTCAACTAACAGTTACTCCATAATTCATTTTGTAAACTTAAGCGTATTCATGCTGTATGAAAAAACCGTCTAAGACATGAGTATTACGACACATGAAAATTGCTTGGTAGTTGAAAGTTCCACAAAGAACTACAGAAACAATACAGATCCAACCCACTGTTTTCTTGTAGTAACGACAAAATTACGACGTGAATTTTATTAAAGAAAATTCTATTGGCAAATTAAAATTCGCTTACGAATGTTCTGTTGGCGACTTTTGTGTACATTTGCAAGAAAAGAAAAACACGTTTACATTTCTGTAAGTGCTAAAACTGCATGTAGTGTTACAAACACTGTATAGAGGCAGCACTGCTCAGAGTGCTCATAGTACGACGAGTTCTCGCTAGGTAGCAGCACCAGACAGACACTACGGTAACGTAGATTCCTACTTGTGAATACGCTGCGCAAATACAATAAAGACTTGAGCTTAAAATGCTGAACGTGAACAAATCAACGTATTTTGATAAATCTAAGTTGAAAAACAATCTTATTTGTGTTTTAATAATCATAATTATTTTTTTAAGTACATATTTTTTCTTACGGTGTTTGGGATTTGCCCTGAAAACGTATGAACCTACTACTAGTACTCTTCAAATATTTACAGAGTGAGTAAAACAAATAACTAATACTATCGATTTTCAAGTTGTTTAGATTATTTATATACCGGGTGGCCACAATAAAGTGTCCTAAACGGATTACATGAGTACTAGGCTACTAGAGCTAGAAAGAAGAAACAAACTTTATTCTCTGGAAATCGTACATGAAGATTTCAGGAAAAATATTTTTAAGATTTTCAGTATACAGAGTGTGTCAATACTGAAACTCACGGGGTCAAAACTCGAGATTTTTAAATACAAAGGTGGGCCATATTGTACATTATTATTTTAAACAAATGACAATTCCTGACATTTTGATAAAACAATTTTTTTATATGTAGCCTTGTTACAGAACTAGAGCTATAAACGTAGACCATGTAAGTTTTTACGGGACGACCTGTAGTCAAATTAACAATTAGATTAAAAATATGGCGTTTACATATTGTTTCTCAGAATTTGACGAGCTTTTCAGCAGTATGTCGTATAGCCCTGTTTTCGAAACATTTCTAACCTCAAAATCGGTCTAAACATTGAAATTGCTTTTATCATGAATAAGTCAAAAACATTAAATAGTAAGGTATAGCATGTTGCATATCATTCTAAAGATAATTTTAATATGAACATTTTTTTGTAATAAACATAGTTTTGTATGTTTATTCATTTAAAAGCTATAACAAAAAAATCAATTTTAACCATGATTTTGCCTATACCATAAATACTTTATACGGTCGTTTGACCTGCTTGGTTCCTAAATTGAGAGCAAAAATTCTAATTAAGTAATATTTCTTGGTAAAAACTCATAAAATGACAAAAAACAAATACAAATTAGAATATAAGAATAATTGGTTGTAGCTTTTATAAAACAGAATTGGGAAAGAAAAACTAGCTGTTATGGTTATGCTATTGCGCATTTTGCAATATTTTATCTACTGTGTTATATCAGCTGATTGATTTCTCCAGCTGTTGTATTGTTGTAACTCAAATTTGTCTACTCATGGTCCCATTGATGAATACTAATTTATTGTTATTTAATCGATAATATTGACTAGTTAAACTAGTGTGACGATTTTTACTATTTGTGAATAATGGTTTACAGTAACGAGGAAGAGATTTATATGCTTATGATAATTGGAAATACCTCCTAATTGGCGATGTAATAACAATTTGTATTCATCAATGGGACCATGAGTTTTGATTGAAATTGTCACGTGACTATGTAAACAAACGTGAATTACAGCAGTAACCATGACAACTGGTTTTTCCTTCACAACTCTGTTTTATAAAAGCTATAAACAATTGTTATATTCTTATTTTTAATTTTTTTAAAATCATTTCATGAGCTTTTTACCAAGAAGTACTACTTTATTAGAATTTTTGCTCTTAATTTAGGTACCAAGCAGGTCAAACGACCGTATAAACTACTAAAATTCAGGCAAAACAAGGTTAAAGTTGTTTTTTGTTATAGCTCTTAAATGAATAAAGATACAAAATTATGTTTACAGTATTACAAAAAAAGTTCATACTAAAATTATCTTTACAGTGATATGCAACATGCTATACCTTAACCTTACTATTTAATGTTTTTGACTTATTCACGATAAAAGCAATTTCAATGTTTACATTGATTTTGAGGTTAGAAATGTTTTGAAAACATGGTTGTACGACATACTGTTGAAAAACTCGTCAAATTCTGAGAAACAATATGTAAACGCCATATTTTTAATCTAACTGCTAATTTGACTACAGGGAGTTCCGTAAAAGCTTACGCGTTCTACATTTTTGGCTCTAGTTCTGTAACAAGGCAACATATCAAAAAATTGTTTCGTCAAAATGTCGAGAATTGTCTGATGTTTAAAATTATGTACAATATGAGCCACTTATCTATTTAAAATTCTCGAGTTTTGACCCCAAGAGTTTCAATATTGACATATTTTGTATACTGAGAATCTCAAAAATATTTTTCCTGAAATCTCCATGTACGATGTCTAGAGAAAAACGTTTGTTTCATCATTCTAGCTCTAGTAGTACTCCTGTAATACGTTTAGTAATTTTGTAATACACTTCATCGTGGCCATCCCGTAGACCCTATATGTTGGACCGACCCAGGAACTACTAGAGAACTTTAGCGTTCTGTAATGAAATATTAAAATTACAAATCAGCTTTCCAATATAAACAAGAAAGGTTTATATAAAACACACAAAAAGCAATTTAACTTAAAGATGTGTTAAAACCTGGTTTAAACACAATTTTATTTACCATTGAACAAATAAATATTGTATTGGTATTTTAAACACTACTCGTATAATAACAAATTGTATGCAAACAAGAAAATTACAAGCAACTAGAGAAAAGTTTAACCCAATTATTAACATACAGTACTGTACTTGAAAATTTATGAATCAACATTTTGAAAATCAACTTTCAGTACCGTATAACTTTTTGAATTAAGCTGGGGCCAATAATACTAGTTTTTTACTATAAGTATTTTACTAGCGTTTTTACTATAACTTATGTAAAGTTATGCTGGATGTTTGTTGCGTTGTCAATCCCGTATTTGGGCAGAAGCGAAGAAGAGGTTTAGGTAGATTTCAAAAGACAAGACGTTATAAGGATATTAGACATTTAACAGTTTTATTATGTTTTTCGATAGTAAGCCGAGGTTTGCGGAGGCTTTAATTATTTTATGAATCAAACGTGCATTGTAAATTGTTGTGCTGGTAATTTATTTAAAAATTAGCTGAGACAGAATTACTGTAGTTAGAGAAAGAAGCTCGTACAGAGGAAATTATCTACTGTTATCCGTGGATAATAACCATTAAATTAAATCTTTTTTGGTGCAATTTTTTTAATGTGCTCTTTGGATAAATTGTTGGGAACCTGAGCTAGTTTTAAACAAAAACTTCTAGTGAGAATAATATTCTTTTATTTTTAAACACAAACTAGGCCGACACGCAGCTTGTCTGAAGGTCAGGATCGGTGCAAATGTCATGGTCCCGGGCCTGGATCTTACCGTGACGGCTCGAATATCTCATTTTTCAAAGGAAATTCGATAATAAACAGTGTTCCGTGAGCACGCTAAAATTCTCACGTTAACGCCCGTTTTTGTGTAACCGCTAAATGTTTCTGAGGTCTGTTTTCACATAATTGGTGTCTATTGAATAATATTTGTAAGTCCAGAAGGTTTACAATTTTAGAAAACCCCGAATAATAAACTGTGATCTGAACATATGCAACGGAATTTTTACTTAATCTATCATCGGACCTAAAGTATGTAGACGAGCTATATGTAAACGTATTAAGGATTACATAAACATCTTAGGCCTTTAAACACGCCCTTTAAATTTTAAGTTTTAATTTTACTTTAATGAAATATTGAATATTGATTACTAACTTATAGCGGATAAGATCTAAAGGTGATGACAATATCGGCCTTATTTCCAAATTGTTACTCAGGATTGGCGTTGAAGACACCATAGTAGATGAAAACACCGATAAAGACGTCAGCGAGGCAGTTTTCATACTGAGTACATTTCAACGGGCCGTTGTGTGTTAAAATACTAATCTCTTTAAAAATGTAATATCAAAAGCAACAGCATTACACTATTAAGTAGAGTAAACAGTTTCGCAAGAACTGCATTTAGATAAACCCTCACCTACAAAGATTTCCTCCGAAATACGAAATTTGAAACGACACTTAAAAGGATAAATGTGCTTATGGCTGTAGTAGTATTATCATGCAATGTACAGCTGTATGAAAACTGTTATGAAAATCAAACTGAAATGAAGGACTTTTTACTTTTCAGCAATATGCTATTCAGATCTATTTAGGCGCAGACAAATTAAATACGGGCTTAAATATTACAAAACAAAATCAATTTTAAACGACTTTAAAAACACCTTGTGGGCCTATTCTTATTTGGTTTTAAGGTGGTAAAAGTAAACTATAGTCTACATTTAGAAGTAGGGTCATGAGCTTTGATCACAGTTTTTGCCAACTAAAACCATTACGTTTTATCCTAGGATTAGTTTTTTTAATGGAGCGAGAATCCATTTTCAACATAGTTTGCTTTTTATGACCACATAGGTTATACAAGTTTAAACGACCTTCATTTTGTTTTTAGGCCAACTAGAACGGTTTTGGTTATTTTTCATATGCGTGGATTTTAAGTGAAAAGGTGCATTTACAATGTCAAGTTCACGCTTCAAATAGTCTTCGAATAAAAACATATTTTTTGTGTGACATGACGACATCCAAGCAACTGATTAAGATCTCTGGGTACACCGGAGGTGCGCCGTTTTATAACCCTCAAGTAAGGGTAGAAAAATATCAGCCTAATCCCTGGCTGGAAGTTACCACCCAGGTAGTTTCTAATCGAAACCGGTTGCCCTATTTGGAGTTCAATTTAAATAGGTTATATAAAGGTAAAATAAAACAATTCAAAATTGACATAAATAAATCTAAACCAAAAAAATGTAACAGTGTTTATTTTTTATTCTTGAAGTATACTCTTATTAGAAGTTGTAAATCATTGTGTATAAGTTATTGAGTGATTTTATACACAATTATTTAATACATTTTTGTCATAACACAGAATAACACTCCATCGTTTGCTGGAATATGTTTTCTATCAGTGCCCATTACGTTCAGCCATTCAAAAGGCAAAGTTAATCGGTAAGATTGTGGGGGGATAAATAAAACACAAAACTGAGGGGTGTGGGGAGGGATGACTCACCTGATCTGCTGGTGTCCGGCTCGACTTTGATCTGTCTCAAGGGGGTAGGGAACACGGGCGCTTCACAGCTGCCAGTGGGTGATCCAGGAACTACAGATGCAGGCGTCGCTAGCTTCTCTGTAACCCATACAAGCCGGTTACAAATACAAGAACGGGTTCTACATTTATTATTTAGAAGTTAATGTAAACACCACCTTATACAAATATAATTATTATTTTTGGTCAAGCATTTTTAATGTTTTACAGTCGTTTTGCTTAGCAGTGACAGTTATTACTTCTTTTCCCTCAGGTAATGAATATTCTTTTTCATTTTTTGAGAAACAATTTAACGTTAACATAAATTATTTTCTTCAGTCTATTACAACCTAGACAACAGCTGCATCTTATAACTAAAATAAAATTTTCTGTATATTATAGCCGTCTTTATCTTTATCCCGATTCTATTATCTTTGTCTTTAACATTACAGCCGAAAGTCACAGAGCTGTATTAGGCTACTGTCAAAGTATAATACACGCACGTGTGTATGCTTACGTTTACAAGACAAACGGTTTACGTTGCCGTGTTGTATGTTGTATACTTCCCACGATACCTTTGACTTTAAAAACTCTTTGTTACAGATGTGCATTTTGCTGTGCGCAAAAAAACAGTTCGACCACCAAATACATCACCGAGGGTGATTAAGGTCCGCCTCCTCAGTGGTCACCTCAGAGAAAGGCTGAATTCGTCCGCCCAAGGAACACAAGACACCGCGCACGTAACGACCGGCCAAACAACCTGGGCCTTCTTTCAACTGATGCGGCCCTAAGCGCTTGCAGAGGTTTACCTCGGCCCATTTTCCACCCTTCAAGAAAATATTTTTGTTTATAAACATGATATATTTTGAAACCAAAGGAGTTTTCCAACACACGTATAAAGCCCGATTTTCTTTAGTTTCACAAATAAACTTTGAAATAGTCAAGTTTTAGTGCTTTTCAACTGCATTTTATTACAGTTAAAACGTACCATTTTGAAAAACGCTCTTTACGCGTGACGGAAAACTCGTATAGTTTCCAAATATATGTTTATTAATGTAGACATTATTTAGAAGGATGAAAACGGGCCGCCGTAATCCCTTGCATTGGAACGTCGCCGAGCAGCTGAGGCGAACCTTTAGGCGCCTCACTACGAAGTGTACACTCCCACCTATCCCGCTCAACTCCCATCCATGGGTCACTCTCCACTCCGCGCCTGGTGACGGAAACTTCACACACCTTCCTATCCCATTGGACGTCTGTATTCTCTGATTAGTAGACACTCTGTACTGGTATGTTGGAAGGGATAAGTTACCTGCTAGCAGGGGGTTGGCGGCGGCGATGTTGAGTTTGCTCACTTTGAGAGAGTTGCGGTGTATCTCCTGCAGGAGCGCCACTGTCGCCGGGTTCTTGGCCGCTACACTGTTGTTGTTCTCCTCCTATAACACACAGCTCTGGCTTTCAGTCTGAACTTTACACTCACAACCTTTCCACTCCCTTCCACCGACTTCATTTATACAAAATAATTATAAGATTTTGTGATTTGGAAGAATTACACCAAGATTTAAGACCATTTAAGTTAAAGTTAGTTAAATATAAAGTTCAGCCAATAAAATAAATAAAAACGTAAAACCCAATTTTCATCGATCAGAGTTATAGGCAGACGACTAACTCTAACGATAGTTAAATTTGAATACTAGAAAATAAGTTCCACTTAAAAGCTTAACTCCTGATATGTATAAAGAAATGAATGTATTAAAGTAACAGTTCTATCTATTTACAGGTGTTATGATTACGGTAGGCAAGCTTTGGCTTTTCACTGCTACAGGTCCGAATAAGGACAGACTAATGAAATCGCTAGGTTTATTAAACTACATACCTTAAGGTGAGTATTTTTAGTATTGTAAAACTTACAAAGTGCTGTAAATTAACAACCAATTGCCACAATGGTGTATTATTTATGTGTTGTATGGTTAAAGAATTAAATCATATAATACATAACAACACGTTGCAAACTAAATGAATCCGTCAAAAGATCTTGTGATCCCTTCCAATAATAACATCAGGGAGTATGTTTTATGATGAAATACGGAAGAAGCTGTAAGGGATATACGAATTACGTTGAGTAAATTAAGTAAAGGCTGGTGAAACAATCTTTGTTCATAAAATGTTCAAACATAACGTACATAAATCACTTGTCCTATGATACTAATGTTTAATTGTCTAGCTACTTATTGGGCCAAACAGTTCTCTTGCTAGTTCTGTAATCGCCCTTCAAACATAAACATTAATGGTTTAAAAATTTAATAAAACATTAGTATTTTCAACAAATGAATAACTACGCAATATCACTATTCGCCTACTTAATTGTATGTCAGAGCAGTAGGAAGGGATTTTGATATGAAATAACTTTAAATAACTAGGGTTTTACAATTTACGAGTTTATACTCACCATTGCATCTTTTAATACTGAAACGAATTAATCAGAGACAGCACTTTTTCTGCTTTTGAAACCAAAGTAAATCAATGATCCACTTACTTAAAAGTACCTTCAACGTGTCTATGGACCCTACCCTATAGTTAAGACTATCACCTAATCTCAAATTTAACTGATACAATTGAAACACAGAATAATATTGGTTCATTGGGTTTGTACTGAACATATACGAGTACAACCTTGACATTATTGGCAAATAAAGGTAAAATTTAATGTTTTGAACAATCACTGAACACAATATTAAGATTTACAATTAGTATTATTTGTATAATGGCTTCACTGGTAGCACCTTGGTTAAATAGAATCAAAATGGGTTTTACACAATCAATGAACTAATAAATTTCGTCAAGTAATCAAACAAATTTGTGAATAACTTGTAATGATCGACTTAATTGGACTAAAAAGGTAATGGTAAGTACAGACAACACTATAGTCAGCTCTAGAATGAATAAACTAACATATAATATTTCATCAAAGTACATATAAAGGAGGATAATATAACAGTGGTAGATAGCTTTCTTATGAGAGTATTCCTACGAAAGTAACAGAATGCTTATTAAGGAAATTTACTAATAACCAAGTACAAGCTTTGATCAACCACTCAAAAAAAGAAACAAACTTGTTACTGAACTGATTTTGAAGTGTACAAACAATACATACCGTAGTTGATAAAAACAACAGCGACTACTAACTTGAAAATACGCGAACCTTACACTTGACAAGAAACATATGCGCACTTATTTATGGACAATATAGTTAAATTAAAGTTTTGATAATTACAATGATTTTCCTACTCCGCGTATAACATGTGTTACGATAAAAAAATGCTAGAAAACGATTTAACCAAGGCCGTTTTACGCTAGGTTTCCGTTAGTGGCATTTGCCATTGTCGTGCCAAACTTATGAAGAGGAACTCTTGGACTGATTGTCAGTGAAGTCCTCACCAGCATATTTCAGCTGAAACACTTAAACAGAATCAGTGGAAGCACAATAGAAGAAACCAGACAAGCCACTAAACCCAAAACCACATTAATAGAAGAACAATGTCCAGATAACAATGTCTGTAGCAGTCATACATGTAATCAGCATTTGCACCAAAGTCGATAAATGTCCACGATAATCATAATTTAAATATTAACACTTAATCTATCACAATGCACCAATACAACAAACTTAATAAATCAAGTTGGAATGCCTAAGTGATTAAGGTAAATTATAAGTACTTGCTCATCTTCGCATGTGAAGTTAACACTGTAATACTTCTAATAATATTTATAGAACATTAGTTTTAAAATATGCGATACTTATTAAAAATAAGAAAATAACTTTTAGTAAAATAGTACAGTCTTTCTATAACAACAGTCCGCAAAACATTGAGCTCAAAATATAATAACAAGTAAGTTCCTCGTTTTAAACAAAACGTGTAAGTCTTGGAGCTAGTGTTTCTTCACTTTAAAGAAGCGGGCTGTTTGGTTCAACACAGTGTTGACTTCAGACTTTCACACACACTACAGTACATTTACACTCTGCGGTATTATGCCTATAAAAGTAAAACGAGACCGGACATTTTAAGCCAGTATAGCAATATAAAGGCAGGCTCACTAGTATAAAAAGGCTAACTATAGCTTGAAAAACAAGAACAATCTGACGTTGTTTGGCTCAATATTTCTACCAACCAGATAGTGTAAATGTTCTTTGTTTACATACGTAGTCTGATTACAATTAATGAATTCATCTAATTGGTAAATATTTCGAGCATATACGACACTTCAGTCGGCTTTAGTATTAATATGATTCTTGTGAACTGGGATACGCCTTTATATTCTCTAACACTGTATTCGAAAACTCTGAAAATAAAATTTGAACACAATAATGACACACTCATGTCTTGAACAGTGTGATTCACGCTGTAGCCAAATCAAAATTGTTGAACAAGAAGTACGGTTATAATATTAACTGTGAACAGTACTGTACTGCTTGCATTTCATAGGGGTTTGTTATTAAATAGAAACGTACGTATATAATTTACTTAAGAAAGAGGTCTTCATTCATGATTAACTTACATCTGTACAATAAAAACTTTGATATTTTTAGCGAATTTTCTTTGATTTAAGATTTGTTTCTTGTTATGCAGTGTCTTAAATGATACCTGCCACCACCTATATTTCATCAACATTTTGTACACACTTTCTTGCCGTGAGAGACGCCTGATGATTTCCATCCTGGGAAGATTCACTTGTTGAAACTAAAAGTACACGCCACACATATATACTTTCATTTACACGCAAAAATAAGGAAATTGTAGGTACATCTTTGAGTAAATGTTAAGTACTATTGAGAGTATAGGCAAGTAAAAGCACAGTTTTAACATAAAAGCAACATTGTAAAACATTGTGTTGATAAAAGTAACATTGTGTTGATTAATCGTTGAGATATTTAAATACTCGTACTTTACAATTGTTCATTTTTTCAGAGAGTTTGACTTTTAATAGCTTGGCTAAAGTTTAGAAATGTCTAGATCCAAGAATAAATATGTTTAAGGCTATTTAAGTCTAGAATCCACTTACAGTGTAACGCTCAAAGGGGAATAATCACACCGGTTCTCAAATTAGTATGAGTCATCGTAAAGTTCAACCTTTATCTTAGTGGTTTATATTAGGTTTCTTATAATATTATAGCTTGCATCTGTTTTATAAATAAACTTTCCTTAAAAGGGAATCCCCTTTGGTGATTTCCCTCTGTTATGTTGTAAGGACATTTGAATATTTTCTGGAGAAAGCATGAGCAATAGGCAAATTTGTGTTACAAGCTTTATAAATGACTTAAATGCAAAACGGAGCCTGAGCTCAACTAAATTAATAATTCTATCACAAAACGCCTAGATGTATGAAATATGCAGTGCAATACTCAAAACAGTTGGGAAAACCAGAGACGATCTTGTTCAACAAGTTTGAATTCAACCCTAAGCGGTGAATCACATTGCTTTCAAGTGCAATTCGGTAGTTCAAAAGAATTCGAAACAGTTTTGGATTTATTCGACTGATCATCATTCACACAATGTAACATTAGTAGCTAGGCTACTGTTATACTGTTTGGACACTGGGATGTTTTCCTTTGGAGAACACTAAGAACTGGTTTCCTGCTTAAATATTTCCTACTGCTCATTTTCATACAGTCTTGATCTAATTATGGTTTCGTAGTGTGTACAGTCCAAATTCATTACAATGACTACCGCCAGGAGTTTGGAGATGGAGATGAAAATTGAATAGATACATAAATAGATACTTTTCTTGACCAAATTTTATTTTCTTTCCAAATGTTACTAATAAACCAGTTAAGGATTTAAATTCAACGCAACGCCAGGTGGCTGTTGTGAACAAGGGTCGGTGAGGTGTTTGACACATAATTGTTGAACATAATCAATGTGCAGAAAACCGCGTGTCAACACACAATGACCGAATGACCATGTGTTCATTGTGTTGCCACTTTAACGAAAACATTATACGTGCGTATTAGAGTAAACAAATCGTAATATACGTTTCTGCTTCTTAGTATAGTATGTGGACTGTGCTTGAAGGAGACTTTTTCCAACCTCCGATTTAACTATTAGATGTCGTGGAGGAAGGAATCGAAGAGAAATAAAACTTAAAATTATCCACTCCTTAGAAAGCAGATGGCATCTCAAACGTAACCTAGATGGGCAGTCACTTAGTTATCTGAAATTGACCAAGAGCTTAAAAATTTTAAAATGAGTCTGCACAATACTTATAATTAGATTATTGGTTAAGCCACCGTAAGGAGAGAGATTACAAAACAAATGCATCAATAATATAAAGACCGTAATTTTAACTTCTGAATGTAGAAAAGTTATTTCAGTAGGACAATTCTAGTTTATTTAATACATCAGAGGTTGGAATAAAACCTCCTTCTACATAGAAACTACTCCAGCTATCTAGAATTTGTATGGTTAATGGTTTAGAAATAATAACATTGAGTATACACGTTACAGATGGTCAACCCATATAGGAATCTTGTTCGCCAAGTTCTGCCCTCACTCTGTCGGTATCTTGTGTAGACATTAAAAAAGAAATTGGTTAATAGAAAAGATATTGTACATTGTATGCAACTGTTAATCATTTATTATAAGACCGTGACTAAAAAGAACTGCAATTGCTTGAACTAGCACAACAGACTGAGCTATGTTAAAATACAATGTTGGTAAAATCCAAATGCGACCCCGTAAGAGGTAAAGATATACATTCTTATGTAAAGAGATGCAATGCTGATTATCGAACTGGAAGACTCATGAATGTTTGCCTTCGCAGGTAGAAGTTATTTTTGTCAACATACTTGTACTTTGAAATTCGATAAAAGGTTCCCCCAAGACATTAAACCTCGTCTCAAAACAATACTGACCAAGGAAGCATTTTACAGCACAGGCGAGTTCATGGCGTACAACTACCAGACCACTTTAAACTGACAGGCAGCCACCGGGGTTGGAGTAGGAATAGTTCGAATGAATGAAATGGGTGAATGAATACCATTGTATGTCTGAATGATATTTCGATTTGAATGAGTTGAAAGACTTTAGATACTATATAGGGTTATACTAGTGATGATTGCGATACAATGTACATTGATTATAATACTCTTATAAATACTTATAATGAAGTATTATAAGTATTTATTGCTTCAAATATAAACAACAAATATTGACTGCATTAAAATAATTGTAATCGTAAAGCTATGGTTTCCTAGAAAGCGGTGACCGCTACATTACGGCCGTAATATGTCGGTGAGTATTGTTTTCAATACAATCAGATGAGAGTGGTTTTCTAGAAAACGGTGGACGTAAAGTAGCGGTGAAAACTAGTTAAGGGTTTTCACCAGGTGACACATTTTGTTTTGAAAACAAAAGTCTAGCTTGTCCATTACTACATACGTAAATACACTTTGACAACTAAAATAAACATAATTTCAAAAGTCGTTTTTTAACATCCGTTTAAATATTGTTTTACGTCCACCGTCACTGTTACGTTCACCGCTACATTACGGCCGTAATATAGCAGTCACCGCTTTCCTAGGAAACAGCAACTTCGCATAGTTTGTTTTGTTCTGTATGTATTCATGGTGACAAACGGCCGGATAGGTTTTAAACAGATCAGAACTAAACTGAATACAATTACCTTGTTATCTGGTGTTTAATAATTATTAAAATCAGCTGTACAAAATAAACGAGTGGCGAATAAATTGTAAAAATTACTGTTGGCTGTTCATATTAAGATTTCACTATGAAGTTGACCATCTTCAACGTACATTAGGGTAATCAAAAGTAAACAATGGTAAATTACTGAATATTAGAAACAATGTTGAACAAATAAAATTTAAAGTTGACTGAAATAAAAAATTTAGTCAACAAGTAGTTTTTAATGTTTAAAATACTTTAGAAGCGTTGTATCCTTTGAAAATCAATCGATACAAATTATAGTTTTCAAATTATGTAGTTCCGAAATAAAGAACATAATTAATTTACTAACGGATTTTTATAATAAACTGTTCAAATTTACATTTCTAGTTTCTACGGAACAAGGCATAAATGTTTGTTGGAACTTAACAGTCAACAATTAAATTTGATTTGCCAAGAAAGAAGATGAACAAGCGTATCACAAACTAAAAGCAATGATTACTAATCTACTCAATGAGTAGATTAGTAATCATTGCTAAAAGATATTACAAAAAGACAAACAAACTCTAAACATGATTGGTGGTGGAGCATGAGTGCAGTTGGTTAGCCCGAGACACAGGTGGGCCAGTTAGTACCTTTTCCTCGGTGAAGTCGAAGAACTGTTCGAGCTCGAAGGACGGGTCTGCCAGCTGGTTGAAGATGTCTTCAGTCTCGTCCAGGTGAGTGTCCAGGCCGCTCAGGTCATTGGAGGACAGCTCGCCCAGGCTCCCTCCACTCGACTCCTGTACATGCACATCAACTCAACTTGGTGCACAATCTTACAAAACAATGATTCATTACTTGTATCATCCTAAAAGGTAACATGCATACAAGTAAATTTGTAGAGCAAATGAATTTGATTGTAATTTTGTCTGATAGTAATTTCTGCAATGAAGCCTTCCAGAAGCATAACGTTCTAGCTTCAAAGGCAAGATTAAATTGAAACAAACTATATTTTTAAACATGGCGTGCCCTAAATTGGCGGTCAGGGTTCAAATCTTAAAATTTTAAATATAAACACTAGTTACGTTCAATAGTAGTTTTAATGACTTAATTTTGTGACATTTTGGTGAGCAAATTATTAAAAAATCAAGCCTTTTGAAAATGGCAACCGTAAACGTATAATTATAGTATGGAGATTGACGGTTATCATGTAGATTCCTTAAACCATTTGATAGATTCCTTAAAAGATTTGTTTCAAAATTACTTCTGTAAAGCTATACAAGTTCTCCATCAATATGCCACATGTCCATATTTTCAAAAACTATTAACAGTCTCAAAAGACTGTCTTCAGTTGAAAACATTCATTACGATAGTTCCGATAACCGAGAAATTCTTTGTAATATTTAATATAAAGTAAGTTTGATAAAATAACTTAAAATTTATTTAGCATGTTTAAATTACCTATGGAAATATTAAATTTAACATTTAAATGATTTAAAATTCAAAGATTAAAATATCAAAGAATAACAAAACAGCCGACACGTAGCCACAAGCGCTACTGTGAATCTGAACGAATTTCCAATACAACAGAACTGCAGTTTTTATTTATCTATTTTACATTAGATTCTTTTATACACTATTAGTAATTTTTAACTAATTTTCTTTGAAAAGAGAGCTATTCATTTCTCTCGCCAACGAAACGTCTAAGAAAGGCGTGGTTTGCAGTTTTTGCTTCCCAGCACCTACTGAATCAAATGGCAAAACTTAGTGAGAAGAAGAAATAGGAGGAAGCGGTGTAGGTCGAGGTACCACTTTAGTATGCGCTAAGCAAGCGGGGCTTAGAGGAAGAAAAATAGTCACTTCCATCGTTGAGGTAAACAGTGGTGGAAATGACAAGAAAATGGCTGAAGGAATAATACGAGTTAATTGACTAGATCAAGGCTAGACGTGAGATAGAGCTCTGCCTATAGCCTGCTCTCCTCACTGTGCATGCTCTCATATCGCACAACGAGTGTGTGAACCTCCTCATTCTACTCCTGCTCTTGCTCACTATGACCTTAATAGTAAAGTACACTTTTCACAGTTTTAAAGCAAAACCGAACGCTTATCCTTTATTAGGTAGTAATAGTATTTATTTAATCATATTTGATTTTAAATTAGGTTTCTTATTTTAAAACGTAAAAGTAAGTATGGCTTTGTACGATGGTAGGCCTACTCACATTTGCAAGGCACTGGGAGAGGTCAGGTATCTTGGTGTCGTTGTCATTGTCCGGCCACAGCAGGTCGTCATCGATGAAGGGCATCACAGGGGCAGCCACGGCCCCTGGTTTTGCAAAAGCCAGTGTGGCGCTTAGCCTTTCAACAAAGACCTGGAACACACACATCACGCAGGCCTTAGTTCGGGCTGAAACACTCAACTCTTTCATTGAGTGAGCAGTGAAAATTTCTCGGAGGTTCTACTACGAACCTGTTTTGTCTGGACATACTTAACTTTAGCTGACCCGTGGCAGGTTGGAATCGTGCGCGACTCCGGAGCTGATCACTCCGCTAGTGCGGGTTCGATCCCCGCAGTCACCACTTACATTTGTAATGCGACTATACGGTAACGCTAGGTAAAGGTCGAGGTTGAGTGGTAGAGAGGACTTTGTAGTCCTAACTTAGCCTTGTTAAGACAAGACAAACTTTACCTTTTTTACCTTTAACTTTACTGCTGTTACAGACTAACATTGTTGGTCATATAATTTAGAACAGCAGCTTTGACTGATTAAGGCGTTAAATGGAATAATTTTCAATTATATATTTTAGTTGAGTAAATTTTATTTTTGGAAAAATACTACTTTATCTTAGCAAAGTAGTATTACTCGACGAATAAAAACATTTTGTTTACCTTAGACTTTCTTTGTGACGTTCTACGATTTGTTAAGTATCATATAAACTTATGTGAACAAAATAAAGCTCGTCAGTTTTTTAACACTAGACACAACATTCTGAAAATTCCTAAACACAAAACTTCGTTTTTTGAAAAATGGTCCTTTAAGAGTGGAGTAAATCTTTCCAATGGTTTAATCGCTGACCTGAGGGAAGATCCCGACCTCAGGATATATGGTGAGGCTGTGAAAGGTGTATGTATAGACATGGTTTTATTTCGTCCACAAGTATATATTATATTTTAAGTAATTAATATGTGGGTAACGTATTCATAGAAACCTTTTGATATTTAATATGGACTGCATTTAACTGTATTGTAAATCTTTTATTCAAAACTGTATAAATTACACGTTTAAATTATGTAACAAGTTAATGAGTTAAGAGTTAGTTTAATACAATAATTATATTGTAAAATTTGTAGTATATCTTTTACAAACTGACGAAACCTTTTTCACGTATTAACGGTGATTAAAGTTTGGTTTGATTTGAATATTTGAAAAGGTGCACATTGTTTAATAAACCAAGAATTTAATAGTATAACTATATTTTCATTGGGAACAACTAAATTACGTAAAGAATTTCGTAAATGAGAAGAATTTGTAAATGACAGTAATTAACAACGTACCTTGATATATCACGATGTTTCTGGAACTTGATCCAAAACATGAACGTGCTGTTGTTGTAACAGCCTGGAAACAGAAACCAAGTGTAAATAAAGTGAGAATAAACTTACAACTTACTTACTATACATTTTACTCTCTTTAAATAAAGATATTGGCTTAATATACGATAATTTTAAGTCAATACAAAATGCTAATGCAAAAGCCGTCTCTGCAACACCGCTTCCTACGTTCCAGCAAGGCTCACGTGGAAATCACTTGAGTAATCCAGTGTTTCTTGTGTTGGCCTTTTGTGAATCTGCAAGTAATTTTTATGCATTTTCGAGTAAGAAGGTGCAAAGTGTATACTTTAAAAATAAAACTCTGAAGCTTGAAACGCCAGGTACAAGCTCAAAAGAGTAATATCATTTAATTCTTTCGTTACGATAGGGAATACTGTAAATATTCACATGTCTATACTATTTAAATTGGGTATAGGTAAATGGTATTCTACAATGGGTCAAATTTATAAACTTTGAATACACTGAATGCACTGATATAGTAACATTTTAGTAAGTGAAGGGAAAATACGAACCTTTAGCCACCCCATAAATGCACATTTAAAACTGAGAAGTGCAAATCATATACCACATTTAAGTCTGCTATCAAAATAGGATTTGAAAATATAAACACGTATTCATTAAAACAGTTTTGTTCAAATCAGAACTCATTGGCAGCGTTAGGAAAAATTTCCATATTTTACGGAATTACTTTAACGGAAAAATAACGGTAACGTGTTTTTAAGAGGATCAGCAAAACCCCGCCAAATGACCAAAATTCTGTCACCCAGAAACAATTTAAAAATAATAAACTAATGACTGCTCATAAGTAAGTTGTAGAACAAGTTCATGACAGATAATAACCAGGCTGACACGCAGCTAAGTGCTTAAGCGCCGGTGGCATGAGGGAATCGAATTTCCTTTGCAACTTTTTACTCTAATTCACTCCTTTCAAAGCCTTGTATCGGCATTTGGTCGTTCTATTACCACGGGCGTTACGGGCCTCAGCTTGGCCTCCTGTGTGACCACGGGTTCGCTCACAACCTACATGTTCTTTACTGCAGGTTTTATTACATATATTGAAGCGATAACACATTTCAAATATCATTGAACTAGTACTACTCATTCCGCCGTTATAGCAAAAAATAACTCATTTGGCCACCATTTCGAAACTTCTTGGTGGATTTTCATAATACTTGGTATAATACTAAAATACAGAATTATTGTTTTCAAATTTAATCAAAAGCTAACGAAATTTACGGTTTTCAGACAATCAAAACCCCTTTTCGGTGAAAAGTCCCTTTCAAAAGGGAGGTTCCGGTAGTCCGATTTTGCTGGTTAACGAACTTAACCGAGATACTTACAAGAGAAACATTTGTACCAAATTTGGTGAAAATTGTTCAAAAACACGACCTGTAGAGATGGTACCCATGTATGCATAAGCATAAAAAGTGTGAAAAATGCTCAAACCGTGTTCAGGGGATCTGAATCGGTGCTCATTTCACAGTCCGGGTCTGGGTCTTACCATGCTGACGACATGAATATCTAATTTTTCCAAAGGAAGTTCGATATAAACGGTGTAAAGAACAACGTGACATCACTGCCAAGGTTCAGCACGAGAGCGCCGTGACAGTTTACAAACGCAATCAGGTCACATTTCTGTACTGCGGGTTCTGCCTATTACAATTGTCAGGCGCTATACACTCAATACCAGGCTACTCATGTTTGTTGGCAGCTGCTCAATGGGTAATATTGTGTTACACAGCATTGTATTACACAATTGCACATTTTTGTTAAACATTGATGGATTTGAGCCAAATGTTTCATATTCTTAGTAACCAATTTCCTACGCACGGAGAGGGTTACTCGATCCGACCTGAGACTTTATTTTCTTTTAATTTGTTTGTTATATTTGTTCGCTACTGTGAGCCTTAGCGAATTTCCAATGAAACAGAACAGTTTTTGTTTGTATTTTTTAAATTAGACGAAATTCCTTTATACACTATCCCCGCAGTCACCCCTTACGTTTGTAATGTGACTATACGGTAACGCTAGGTAAAGGTCTAGGTTGAGTAGTAGAGAGAGCTTTATAGTCCTATCTTCGCCTTGTTAAACAAGACAAACATTACCTTTTTACTGTCTGTATCCAAGGAAATATAGGCCAGTAAGTTATATAATAGCTTATTTTATGCACAGTGATCTGAATATCAAAGTGCAGAAATTCGGATTAAAATATTAAACAGAAATAACTTTAAAACGGTTATTAAGAATGCACAGTACCTGTCGGCCATTTTGTTTTTGTCTTTAAGAACAATGTAAAAACAAGAATTTTCTTTAGACACTTCACACCCACAGTTGTTATCAGATCCTTTTGAAACAGGTTTTATTAGAAAGATACCAATGTACTGCAGTGTCTTCATTGACCACTTAAAGAAAATTATTAGTTTAATTTTAAGAAATTCAAATACGAAATTTTGTAATTTTTTGGATTTATGTTACGGTTTAATGAATGAAAAAATTGAAATTCGGCTTAGCAGAGTCACTAAAACATTTAATGCACTTCAAAACAAAGACTATTTCATAAAAATCCGATAGAAACTGTAGGCGTGGGGTGTCCCAAGAAAATAAATGTTTTTACATTGCTCTTATTTCTTATGGAACGAAATTCAAGGTCACAGCCACTATTGCGCACTTGAAAATTGTCATAATTGTTCCTCTAACCTAAAACTAAAATTTAAAAAAATATGAACAAGATAAAAATAATAGTTGTTTTAAAATGGTAGTTACTTACGTGTTTAAATTTAAACAACTATGATAGGAATAGATTTTATATGAATTATGAGGCAAAATAAAAAAGGTAGTTTATTACAAAACTAACGACACCTAATTCAAAAGAATCCGTTCAAAAACATGTGAGATATGAGCATTCTACTAAAGGACTGCTACTTGGACTATTGTATTCGTGCGCTTTTATTAGCAGTTATCACTGGAAATGTTATATTACATGATGTTGACATTGTTTAGAAATTTATTTTAGATCAGCTGATTAATAGCGAATCAGCTGATTTTGTTTACAACCAATGTGTTGCTTACAATGAAACAACTTCAACAATTTTCATCCTTCAATAACAAGCAGTTCGAACCATCGCAAAATTGCGCTGGAGAGAGTCGTACAGACAAGCATTCAAACTGTTGACAATCCCTTGCCTCTACAATCTAGAGACATGCCTCTTTTTCAAAAGATAATGTAATAGGCCTACCATAAGAGGTTGCGACACACAGTCTTATGAAACCAGAGGCAGGGACAACTACCGAACTGGGAGACACAGGACGGTAGTTCATGAGCGCTTACCTTCTCAGGCAGGTGTTCATGTCATCAACAGATTACCAAATTAGTTTAAAACGCACAAGTGCCCAAGGCATTCAAAGCTCGTCTAAAAAATGTGTTGTCCACTCAAGCTTTTTATAACATAGACGAGTTTATGGCGTTTAACTGGGAGACCTGGTAGTTGGCTGACCGACTAGGGACTAGAGTGGGATAGTTCGAATGAATGAGAGAGAGAGATTGGAAAAATTATATGTATAAAAGGGACTTAAATGTGAGAGTGAATGGAAAATCTTTTAGTTCAATCAATTTTTCTGACAATTGTCATGCATTGTAAAATGTTTTGAAATAAAAAATTTACTTATTTATTTACTTAACCTGTTAAACTGACTGAATTAAGTTATTATCAATGAATGATTAGTAGAGGTATACATTTTTCTTGTAATAACATCAACATTTTAAATAAGTAGCCAAACATCGTAAAATATTAAACAAATGAAAATGAAATGAATATTTATAAGATGAAACATTTCAGAGTTTTAAAATGTTGTTATTTACCATTTTTCTACTTATAAAACTCCAAAATGTTTTATTTTATTGATTACCATTTTACTTTTATTTGTTTCATGATATTACAC
The DNA here is from genome assembly GCA_018831715.1 of Matsumurasca onukii. NCBI lineage: Eukaryota > Metazoa > Arthropoda > Insecta > Hemiptera > Cicadellidae > Matsumurasca > Matsumurasca onukii. The sequence continues at coordinate 89,512,240 of CM032059.1, forward strand.
GATGTTTGGGTACTTATATGACATTTTTATGCTTTCAAATTTATATTTCTACTAATCATTAATTGATAATAATTTAATACAGTTAGTTAACAGGCAATAGTGTTTAGATACTAATATTATTCATATTTTAACTACCATATGTTCAATAATTGTATTGGTTGTTATTTACATTTTAGTTATAAAATGTCTTCAAATAAAATAAGTTCTTCCAAGTTTTCTTACACAGAGCATTTATTATATAGTTTTCACATTACTTAACATTGCGCAGTTTAACGGACCTACAAGTTATATGTATAATGTATTTGCCAAAAGTTTGTTGGTTAAAAGTTTAATACTGTAGTTCATTGTTCAGTTGTTGTTTCAAGTATTAAATCATGGATATCAGAAAACTAAGTATGCTTAACATTTCTAGTGGGAACTTGGACCTAAACTTTCAGTTTTTCAAAAAAGAAATTGAAATATACTTTATAGCCACCGAATTGACCAAAAGAATAACCATGTTCAAGTTGCCATACTTAAAAATTTGATGGAACCTGAGGCTTTTAGAGTGTATGAGATTATTAGGCCCTAAGATTTAAAATATGAAGATGAGACTATTGCACAAGTACTTTCAGATACTTGAATCTCATTGCTGTTTAAAAAAGAACACAACTATGGAAATATTTAAATTTTTAATCGAAAACATGGTTTTGGAGAGAGTTTTGACAAATTCTATACTGACTTAAAGGGCATGGTAACATCCTGTGATTTCGGAGACCAGGAAGAAAAACTGCTTAAAGCCCAAATTATTCTAGGAATCAACAGTAAAAATACACAAGAAAAGTTGCTTCGGGAAGAATTAGACTTAGAAAAAATGATAAGTTACTGTAACACAATAGAAATAACTGAGCGAAATTTAGAGATTCTTTCAGAAAACAGAATATCCCCTAATTCACAAGAGGAGTTTGCTTTATCTAAAGCCAAAAGGGAGCTAATAAAATAAGCAGCAACAAAAACTGATGATGAATGTGATGATTCTGATTTGAACCAAAGAAAAGAAACCCGACCAGTATCCAAAGTACCCTGTGGTAAATGTGGTCAGATTCACGGTTTTAGAAAATGCCCAGCATTTGGAAAACATTGTTTCAAATGCAACGCGTTCAATAATTTTGCAAAAAAAACAATGTGAAACGTTCGTTTCAAGTCAATGATGGTAATGGTAATGTAGTAAATGAGGATCAGCCGTCATTAAGTCATTTGAGTGTAAATCCAGTTCAGACCAAAAAGGAGCAGTCCAAGCAATGCACTAAATGGTGGAAATCGATTCGTGTCTTCGATACACCAATAAGTTTCAAACTGGATAGTGGAGCAGAGGTAAACATAATCTCTTTAAGTTTTCTCAAACAGATTGGATGTAAAGTTATTACAAAAACTAAGATAACACTTAAAGCATATGGAGGTTTTGAAGTACATCCTCTTGGAACAGTACAGCTTCAGTTGAAAGCAACAATAAAATTATGGTCGTCGAGTTCATTGTGGTAAAACAAAGTAACTGTTGTCCAATATTAGGACTACAAACCTGTTTGGATTTGGAGTTGATCCAAAGAATAAATACTATTGAAACCTTTTCTAAGTCTACGAAAAAATGTAGTTCCCTCCAAAAAAGTGAAAAGGTGAAATTGTGAATAAAATCGAGATGTCTTTGATGGATTAGGCTGTTTTCAGACCTTTGTCATTTGCAACTAAAAGAAAGCGCAGTATCTTATGCTTTTTCTGCCCGTAGAGTGCCTCTTAAAATTAAAGATAAGCTGAAAGAAGAATTAGAAAATTTGGTTGACATGGGTGTAGTTGTACCTGTAAATGAACCATGTGAATGGGTTAACAATTTAGTAATTGTTGAGAAACCTGATTCTTCACTTAGGCTTTGCATCCACAGCATCTAAATAAATATTTACTTAGAGATTTCTATGAAATCACTACATTGGAAGATTTGTCAGTAAAGCTAGCTAGCAAAAAGTACTATTTTTGTTAGATCTGAAACACGGATTTCATCAAATCGTTTTGAATGAGAATTCTAGTAAACTTTGCAGTTTCAGCACACCGTTTGGGATCTACTGATATTTGAGGGCCCCATTTGTTCTTTCAGATTTACCAGAGTATTTCCAGAAATCGACAAGTAAATATTTCAGCCATATTGATGGCGTATTCTAGTAGCAATATCAGCCGGGTTCTGTTTTGAAGGTACCCATCTCCATTCTTCTGTTTTTGTCGATTCTTTAGCTTTACCGACACGGTTTGAATGTTCTTGGGTCAGATTGATCCAATGTAAAACAAATACTGAATCTGACCAAAAGACTCTTCTAGATATACTGATCTCTAAGTCATGTTCGATGCTTAGAATCCTTAATCGGCAACCAAGGACTGCTGCTTGCAGCTCAAGTCGTGGATTTGACACGTTGGACCATGTAACGGGGCAGACTCTAATTAAAACTCGTTTATTCATTGTATCTTCAACATGATTACTGTTGATTTATTGTGGAGTTTGACTTGTTGTAATTGCTTCATCTTCGCCTACTGATGATTTTTCTACTTTGTGTGTGTGTAAAAGCCGATGATGATACAGCTTGCAATCATTTATTCCACAAGGTTTCTTAGATTTGCAATACTTAAGCTGGTGGCGGTGAAAACAGAAGAAGCATAGCTTTTTCTTCACAACCATGTCCCACCTTTTAGGTATTTTAGCTTTTCTCAGAACTTTACATTTTTCACTTTTGTGACTTTCTTGACAGAATAGACGGATTAGTTTAGCTTGGTTTTCTTTTGTGACGGTGGCGAAAACCTGTTTGTAGTCATTCTTCTTCCGCCCCGGAACTTCATCCGGGGGTCGAAAATAAATGCTCTTGACCGAACATTGTTTTTCCAACTAGTTGGAAAATTCATTTAGATTAGACTGGTTACTAAAACTACTTACATGTTCAGCCCACCTGTAAGGACTGTAAGGGAGCTTACACAATATTTCATTTAATAATTTAGGGTTTAACATTTATAGTTCTTTAGTTGCAAAGACTCTGCGGTAGTGGTCAAATTCAAAATGTTAGTTGAAAACTCTATCAAACTAGTCGTGTCATCCTCCTTGACAGGGAAGAGCATCCGAGTAATTCTTCAACGTGGACTCAATAATAAATATAGGGCGACCAAAACGCATTTGCAATGTTTTTATCACTGTGCTAAGGTTTTTATCAACAGTGGTTTAACCATTTTAAATGCATCTCCTTCTAGTCAATTTCTTACTGTAGCAAGGTTGTCCTCCTCACTGAAAAGAAGGGAAGTTTTTTGATAAAGGTTGTACACGGGGTCAGTTGTAGCTTCCAGTTTTGGCAGGCATACTGGAGACCACTATGTTTAGCGGCCAGTAAGGTTATACATGAGATTAATAGTGGCTTCCAATATTTCCTCTTAGTGGTTGCCAGTTTGATGTAGGCCTAGAGATGTTGTTTTGTCGACATAATAAATTTAATAAATATTGAGTAAATATGGAGAGTGACAGTGAGTTTGAGGAATGTTTTGACGTTGCGATGAATAAATGTGTTGTAGTTTCATAAGAAGAGTTGAAAACCATTTTTAATAAACAAAGAGTATAAACGAAAACGTAGGCCAAACAATTACAGAGACTGTCTGCACGGCTCCTCCCACCATGGAAAAAAACACTACTGACGGCCATGCCACTTTAAGATTCGGCCAATCACCGTTAGTCACTAGATCACGTGAGCTGTAACTAGCATTCCACTGTCCAGTTGTGTGTCCAGTGTGTGTGTTTAGGTTCAACAGGTTCAACTTCAATGGCCGCCTTTAGCAAATGGCCAGGGAAAGCGCCATGAGCCCTATACACATGGCCAAAAGTGCGATAATTGATGGCGGCTAGAACATTGAATGTCACTACTGATCCGTGTTCAACGACCTTAGGTGGTATAGAACATTGGCCACTCATCAGGTTTGCCGCTGAAAGATGGAAGTTTTCGGCGAATAGAAGACGGTTGTGGTTGTATAGCCTGCCTGAGGGAATCTACTAACATCTGCACAGCCGTTGTCCCGATGGGAGGCGAGGACTTAAGAACTGTCGGTTCTTTTTCGTTCAACCATCGTTCGACTTTGCAGTTAGACTCTTTCTCCTCTTCAAGATTTATACTCGTTCCTATCTTAAGTTTGGAGCGATGACTAATACCACTTCCAGACACCGATGCGGACTCAAGCTCGGTCTTGGCTTGTAGAAGTCGTTTCTGACGCTCAAACTCACTGGCCTCCAGTTGCCGCTGACGTTCCAATTCTCTGGCTTCTTGCTGACGTTGACGTTCCAATTATCTGGCTTCTTGCTGACGTTGACGTTCCAATTCTCTGGCTTCTTGCTGACGTTGACGTTCCAATTATCTGGCTTCTTGCTGACGTTGACGTTCCAATTCTGGCTTCTTGCTGTCGTTGGGACTCCATTTTTTCTTGACGTCTCAACCGTTTTATTTCCTTCGTTCAAACTGCTTCTGTCGTTGCAGCTCTCTTTCTTCGTGTTGTTTTTAAATTTATTCATCTATTGAGTTTGTTAAAGCTCAATTTGCAATAAACGACGCCGATTTGAAGTTGTAGTTGTGGTTTTAACAGTAGATCGAAGTTTGGATGAAGCAGGTTTGCCAGAAATATTGCTTAATTCAGTTGGGCCATTTTCAACTTCATGATTTCATTAATTTTCATCTATATTATGACTATTTTCTGGTGAGTACCTAACGGGGGGACGTTTTTCTCTAATAGACCTTCTTAATGACATATTAGATCGAGTTTCGGCACCAATGTAAAAAATAAGTCAGACTTAGGCAAAGAACAGTAAGAATAGCGAGTTGTCAAGATTTAGGAAAGTGAAGCGCCTGACAAGTGCGGTAGGCAAGACCCGCAGTACAGATGTGTAGCTATGTTGCGTCTGTGAATTGTCACGGCGCTCTTGCCGGACCATGTTAGGGCCTTGTGAAACAACACGTTCATTCTTCCCGCAATCATTATACAGGGTGTTTTTACGCAACCCAATGTTCAATCTGTAGTAGGTCAATCGTTACGAGCAATATACTCGTATGTTCATAAGCTTGTATCTCTACTCGCTTGAATATCTATTAACTAGTTTGTATTTACGCAGTGATATTGTGGTTATGATTCACTAATTTTACGTTATTGTTGCACAAACGCAATTATGGTTTTATAAAAAATCAAAGAGTGTCTATTATTGAAAAATACTCAAGGACAAGATCATTTTCTTTGTGTCAAGAGGCGTTTGAGGTCAAGTTTAGTACAAGAAAATCGTGATTCCTAGTAGGAATTCTTTACGTGCCTAAGAAACAAAGTACTATATGATTTACAAATAGGACACCTAGGTATCGTGAAAATGAAATCATTAGCCAGGTTCTACCGCTGCTGGAAGAACATTGACCATGATATTGAGAACTTGGCTAAGTCATGTAAACAATGTTGTTTGAAACAGAAAACCCACATAACGTTGAAATTCACCCATGTAAACAACCTGAGACTCCTTGAGAAAGAGGTCACATCGACTTTACCGGCCCCTGTTTTAAATATAAATGTGACTTCATCGAAGTCGACTCGTTTTCAAAGTGGATGGATGTGACACAGACCAAGACCATCACATCAGACTGGTGCGTAAAGAGACTTGTTTGCGACCTTTGGGCTACCCTTGATTCTGTTTTCTGATAACGGATCTCAGTTTACCTCCCAGACATTTCAAACCCTTTTGAAAATTCATGGAATGACTAACAAAAATGCTTTCCATTCCAGTCACAGCTGAAAGATTCGCACAAACGGCACAGACATCCCTTTATGCAATGATGGATGAACCAGGGGACATGATTACAAAGATCCAGCGACTGGTTATGCTATTGAGAGTTGGGTTATGCCCCAACTCATCTAGGTCCAATTCCTACACCCTAATGTTCGGAGAACCATAAGAACTCAAATCGATTTGATATTTCCGACACATAATGAAAACACTATTATCCTTCTTTACAGAGACGAAGAACATTTGAAGACGGGAAAGGGTTCAAGCGAGATGTTACATCTGAGGGGGCCTAAATGCAAGTTTTGGTGGTATCGTTGATAAAGATTGTTCATTAATATACCGGGTGGCCACGATAAAGTGTCTTAAATGGATTACAGAAGTACTATTAGAACTAGATAGATGAAACAAACTTTATTTTTCAAAAATCATACATGGAAATTCCAGGAAAAATATTTTAAGATAAAAAAACAGTTCTGCAAAAAAACAGCGGAAAACTAATTTGTCCAAAACATGGTTGCACGACATACCGTTGAAAAGCTTGTTAAATTGTTAGAAACAATACGTTAACACCTATACAGGGCGTCCTGTAAAATGTTACGCGATTCCCGTTTATAGCTATAGTTTTTTAACGGGGAAACAAATCAAAATCTGTTTGTTAAAATGTCCAGATTTTAAAATGTTTTTTCTTTTAAAATTTATGTAAAATTTGACCCACTTTTGCATTTAAAATTAGCGAGTTTTGACCCCGTGAGTCTCAGTATAGACACACTCTGTATATAAAAGTCTTACACATATTTTTCCTAAAATCTCCATGTTCGTTTTTTATAGAATAACGTTTGTTTAATCTTTCTAGCTCTAATGTACTCCTGGTATCCGTTTAGGACACCTTATCGTGGCCACCCGGTATTTTGTGAAGTTGGACGACCGTGGGGAGACCTGGTGGAGACATGTCAATCAGCTTTTGAGGACACAGGTTTAGGTGGAGGAGTGATAGGTGTTGTTAATATTAGCTAGAGTTAAATTATTAGTGTTTTGGTTTAATTTCTTTGCAGTAAAAGTGACGTTAAATTGGGGTGGAAGTCAGTACCTCCTTCGGCGGGGTTTGAGGGGTAGCTTGTGGGCGCGGACGGTGACCTGGAACTGCGAGTGATGAATGAATGGTTGTATACTTGCACGAGTGATTGTAGGGAGATTGTCTTATGTTTTTGTTAATCACATGTTAAGTTATAATAGAAGGAAGGTCAATTTTTTTAAAGTATCATTATTGTACTATTTAAATCCAATGTTCTATTTTAATTTAAAGATATACGATTTATTCATGTAAATTTGAAATAAGAGTTATGCTTTTTTAAGATTTTTATTATTCGTATGCAGGTTAAGTGTAAGAGAGGAGGTTTGCTAGTCCTAACTTCGCCTAATAAAGCCATGTTTCATTTCAAGCTCTGCGAGCCTTTTGGCCAAGGCATTGATGTTGAAAACATCAGTTTTAAAATCACCCAAAATAATGCACTTTTGATTTTTGTTCGTCATCATGGTCAGAATTTGGTCAAGCTGTGCAAAAAAAAAGAATCTTGATTTCCCGTGGGAGACCTGTATAGCCCGATTGTGAAACTTTTGATGTTTTTTGTTTGAATCCTGACCCCTGTAGCTTTAAAGTGTTTGTCTGTCGGTTCGTCGAACGTGTAAGGCGCACATGGAAGAAGGGTTTTTGACAAATATAGGCACACCTCCACCTTTGGCGGAGGAGCATCAATAGTGTGGTTAGCCAATTGGTAATTTTGAATCTGGAATTGCGTGATGGTGCTATTGTTCTAACCGTGTTCAGTTACAACGAGCACATCAGGGTAGAGTTCTTCACACGCGAGTATAGAACTCATAGTGATAGAACTTCATCCCTTTTATTTGTTGCTATTTGTGCATTTTAGTGCACAAATAACAACCGATTTGAATAATTTGATGTTTGTTTGGAATTTGTTGAATTTTTACTTGTGAGGGGATGCTTGAATTGGAGTCCCTAAAAACTGTGCAAAGGTGGAAACGATGATTGGCTTTAGGCTGCAGCTTCTTCTGGTCTTGAGGGAGACTGGTTCTTTGGCGGGATGCTGGTGGTCCTGGGAAAATGAGAGATTCATGCTTTCAGCATGGTAGGACCCAAGCGCGGGAACATGAAATAAGCACCAATACGATTTGAGCACATCTGTATCTCTAGAGGTCGCAATTTATTCCGATTTTCACCAAATTTGGTACAAATGTTTCTTTTGTAAATATCTTGATTGAGTTCGTAAACCAGCAACATCGGATACCAGAACACCCTTTTTTCCGGGGACTTCTTTTTACCGAAAAAGGGGTTTAATGATTTAAAAACAGTAAATTTCACAATATATCACACAATTATGAAAACATATCAAGTCGTTTCAAAATGGCAGCCAAAAAGTGACTTCGCTACAGTAGTGGAATGAATAGTCCGATGTTATTGAAATTTAAAATGTGTTTTCCTTTCATGATATGTAGTATAACTTCCTGTAAAATACCCCGTAGGTCTGAAGACCGAAGCCCGAAGGGAGGCTGTGAGCGGGGCGAATTTGACTAACGAATTGCAAAGGAAATTCGATTCACGTATGCCAGCGCTCAGCAGTGCTTTAGATATGTAGTGTATGTCAGGCTATACCCGGTACAACAGTGATGAAGTTATGCTAAGTTGTGGAAAGTGGATACAAGTAGGCGGGAAGCATTCGTAATAATAGAGATTCAGATGAAAATACAATAAATAGTTGAAAGCATTGTACATGATGTCAAACTTTGTCTTTGTTACTTTCGGTACAGTGTCTTTTAGGGCACCTGGTATTTGATGTTATTAAAAGTAACATTTACTGAATAGTTTGGTTTCAGTTTCTTTGTTGCCTACTAGAAACAAAACTCAAGCAAACAATAAATTTATTTATGTAATTTGTTTAACAACTTAATTTTCGAGTAAATTATTATTTCATCTTTCATTTCTTTTAAAACCAATACTCAGAACAAATTATATGTTTGCTCCATGCAATAAAATGTCTTCAAAATAAATGAAATTACATGTTAATATCAATTCATCGAGTTATTTTGATAGTTACAAAATACTCACATAAATACAGTGACCAGCAAATCACACCTGCAACAGAACAATAGTTCAGAATAGAAATGGAATGCCGTTACTTGCAATCTCTTAATAGAAGTGTAATCGACAAAAAAACAAACAAAGTGTCCTCCTTCTCTATACAAAGCAAAAAGTAACAAAAACAGGTGTAGCAATCCATATTAAACTCTCTTACATCTTCAACCGTCACCCGCGACAGTCACTGTTTACTCCCCACCACTAAACCACACGTAAGTAAGCTTAAGAGTGGTTCCTGACGGACATTTAATTTTTTGTCCCATAACAGCAATGTAAAAACAAGCATTTTCTGGAGACACTTCATGCCTAAAATTTTCATCAGATCTTTTTGAACTAAGTTTTATTTGATCAAGCAATAAAATCTTTTTAAGTGTGAAATAATACTTTCACCCCCTCTCTACTAATCAGAAAGGTTTTCTTTTGTTATAATTGTTCACATTTATATTTAAATATTAACGTTTTAAGTTTATAACTTAAAACAACTTCGAAAGATAAAATGTTTTAGTGAAAAACATAGACAGACAGACGGAAAAACTAAGTTCGGACTATGTGTTACTGGACATGTTTAGTTAATTTTGACCTAACAACTCATCTGGTGAAGTTTGATTCCTTAACAACTGCACACTCTTTATAAACTTTCTCGAGGTTTTCTTGACTTTCCCTAGTGGCTTTATGTATATATATATATACAGGTGGTCCAGTAATTAGGGAATCAAACTTCATTAGGTGAATTGTAAGGCCATAATAAACAAAATATTTCTTATAACGCATAGGCCTATCTCGCTTAGTTGTCCGTCTGTCTGTCTGTTTGTATTTTTCAATAAATAAGTTTTATCTCCGAGGTCAATTAAGTTATATAAACTAACAACTTTGCACACTTGTTATTATAATTAACCCAAGTATTTAAAATTGTTTGACTATAATTTACTTCCGGCTTAAAAATGGCAGTTATATTAAAGTTTCTAAGCTTAATCATTCAAAACCCTTAAACTTTATGGTAAATACACTAGAATAACAATACGTGACAAATGCTTTTATAAACATTTTTAGGCAAAATTTGTTGTGTTGCAGCAAATAATAGCTAAGATATTAAAGTTTTCCTAAACACGCTCCTCTATTTACATTTAAGTAACATGTGTAAATAAGGGTTAGTGCTCAGGAAAACTTTAATTACTCCATTGTAACTTATTGCAGCACAACACTTGGTCTTAAAACTTTCATAAAACCTTTGCCACGTATTGCTATTCTTGTGTATTTACCATAAAATTAAGGGTTTTGAGTTATTAGCTTAGACAATAATTAAATATTGCCGTAACTTTTAAACCGAAAGTGAAAATTAGTAAATTGATTTTTTAAATATTGTTTTTAATTATACTAACAAGTGTGCAACGGTTTTAGTTTATAACCTAATACCTCGAAGATAAAAATTATTAGTGAAAAAGACAGGCAGACAAGGAAACTAAGCGAGTTAGGCCTATGTGGTATAGGAATTTTTTGTTTATTATTACGTTACAAATCACCTGATGAGGTTTGATCCCGTAATTACTAAACACCCTGTATATGTGTATCCTCTCCACAGGTCGAATTTTTGTCAGGTGTTCATAAAGTACAGTACAATACAAATGTTCCTTTTGTAAATATCTCGCTCGATTTCGTTAGCAGGCAAATTCGGACTACCGAAAGTACCCTTTTGGGGGTGGAGGGGGGTTTTGTTGGTTTATAGAACGCGGTTGTAGAAAGGCTCTAATTGGATACCAAGAAAACTAAATATTAATTAAGATAGAGAATACAAGGACCAAACGTTAATTTCAACAAGTCGAGTTGAATAAGTCAATCAAAAATTCCGATGTCTTCTCTGAACTTGTTCTGTATCTTGATTTTATTTTATGATTTTGTTAGAATGTCTGCGACCATGTCTTTCGTCGGACAAATTTCAACTTTGATTTTCCCTTCCTTCTTCTTTGTCCTTGTTGCGACACCAAACACACCAACCAAAGTTTCAAAACCTTCAGAATTATAAATAGTAGAACAATTACCAGATTAATCAAAGATCTTGAAAAGGAAAAATGGCTAGAAGTATTTCAGGATAAAGACCTCAATAAAAAGTATGAGCTATTTATTGGAAAGTTTGCTACTTATTTTGAACTGCACTGCCAAATGGTCCATAAAAGGCCCAAAAAATAAATAAGACTAACCAAAAGTTTTGGTACAGTGATGACCTAAAAAAAGAAAAAGAAAATATGCAAAACACTTTACGGAGTTTTAAGCTGACTAATAATCTCACAATTTGGGCCAATTATAAAAAACTTAAAAAAACATATGAAAGAAATATAAGAAAGGCTAAGAATCTTCACATAGTGAATAAAATAGCTAGCTCAAATTATGACAGTAGGGTTGTATGGAATCTAATTAATGATGAAGTTAAACCACATTATGTATCTCATAAAATCAACCTGAACGAAAACAATGTTATAATAAAGGACACTAAACCGATAGCAGATATATTTAATTAGTATTATACTATTATTTGTGATTTGTTTCCAATGCAATGTAATGGTCGTTCTGAAGAAATAGCTATGCCCCATGAGGAGTACCAATCATCAGAATATGGAAAACTTAATAAGTTTATACCAGTTACACCTGATGAAATCGTAACTGTAGCAAACACATTCAAATCCAAAAAATCCTCAGGACCAGATGAAGTGCCGATGAACGTCATTAAAGACTGCATACATAACATTAAGGTACCACTTTCACACATTGTAAATATTCTCTGGAAAGTGGTATTGTACCGAATATGAAAAAAATACCCTATATACAAAATTATAGACCAATCGCGCTGTTGTCAAACTGTTCAAAATATGAAAATATAGTTATACATATACAAAGTTTTAAAATATTTGACGAAATGAAAAGCTTAACAAATGTCAATTTGGGTTCCTACCAAAGAAATCAACAAGACAAGCTCTCATTCAGTTTGTTGAAAAATAGTTTTGCCCTAGATTCTGGAAACAAAGCAATTAGTTGCTTTTAGATCTAACAAAGGCATTTGACCTAGTAAAAAAGAATTTCTTTTGCACAAAAAACCTTAGGAATACAAGGAACGTGTCTAAATTGGTTTAGTAACTACATGAGTGATAGAAAACAGTTTGTAGAAATTAAAGAAAGGGAAAATTATGTTTCGAATACAAAATCAAAACTTCTTGAAATGAAACGAGGTGTTCCACAAGGGAGCATATTAGGCCCAATCTTGTTTGTAATATATTTGAATGATATCACTAATACAATACCGGAAAACCACTTAACACTCTATGCAGACGATACAACTATATTGAACTTTAAATCTGAAAATGAAGAACTCGAAATTGATACATACATCATTTTAAATTTAACTGCTCAGTATTTTAACTCAATTGGCCTATATATAAATCAAAATAAAACAGAGTTTATTAATTTCAAAACCAACCATAGAATTGCAACATCTGAAGACAAACCCAATCTTTTCTTAGACGACTGCTTACTAAAAGAAGTTACACATGCAACATTTTTAGGAGTTACTATTGATTGCTTTTTAAATTGGAATGAGCACGTTGTTAATCTTGCCTCAAAACTATCTTCAACACTTTATATTATTAAAAAAAATTAAAATTAGGATGCAAACAACTGTCTTTACAATGTTACTACAGCTTCTTTTATTCGCATGTAATTTACTCGATCATACTGTGGGGATCCTCATAGGCAACAAACCTTCTCAAAACTTTCTTATTACAAAAAAGAGCAATGAAATACAGGGTGTTTTTAAACGCAACCTAACTTTCAAACTTTAGTAAGTCATTTTATACGAACGCTTTAAGGTCGTAAATTGTACCATTGGTTTGTTCACTTCAATATCTATCAGATGGTATGTATTTTTGCAGTAATATAGTGGTTTTGATTTGCTAATTTGATGTTATTGTAAAATAAACGCAATCACGGTTTTTAGCAAAGATCAAACAGTGCTTATTGTTGAAGAACTCTTAAGAAGAAGATAATTTCTTTTTGTCAAGATGCGTTTAAGATCAAGTATCCAGGTGTTAGTGGGCTGTCTGCTTTTGTTGTTTCAAAACTTAAAAAGATTTGTTAGGAGAATTTTCTAATCCAACCCTAACATTGTCCGTCATCTCTTCATTCAGTACAGTCCGCCCTCTGTTATGTTTTCCGTTCCCTACATAACCTATTTTGTTAAACTTTTTTACAAATCTGTGAATTTCAGATTTGTTTGGAATATTCACACCTGTAAACTTGACCCCAAATTCCTCTTGACAAAAAGAAATTGTCTTCTTCTTAAGAGTTCTTCAACAATAAGCACTGTTTGATCTTTGCTAAAAACCGTGATTGCGTTTATTTTACAATAACATCAAATTAGCAAATACAAACCACTATATTACTGCAAAAATACATACCATCTGATAGATATTGAAGTGAACAAACCAATGGTACAATTTACGATCTTATAGCGTTCGTATAAAATGACTTACTGAAGTTTGAAAGTTGGGTTGCGTTTAAAAACACACCCTGTATATTGAACATAAAAATAAAAGACAACCGTGCAGAGAAATTTTCAAATCAAACAGAGTACTTACAGTCCCAAGTTTATATATTTATGAAAGAATTCTTTACGTAGTAAATCAAAATTTAATAGTCGTGACATCTAACCATAAATATAACACAAGACTAAAATTCCATTCAAGTGAACAACACAATTTGAAGCAATTTGAAACCCCTGTGTTCATGGGGAGAAAACTTTTAATACACTTCCAAAACAAATTCAAGATTTGGCCTTTGAAGACAAAATTTATTTTGAAAACAAATTGAAGAACTGGTTAGTTAATGAATGTTTTTACAACTTGGACGTTTTAAAATTTTAAATATTGTTTATATCTGTTGTCAATGTATGTTTGTTATGTTTATGTTCTATACCTTAAAAGTAAGGGTTTTTGAACAAACTAAAATAAATAAATAAATATTATGTACACAGGCAAATATGTTGTTACATATACTTGTAATGTGATCATTCCATGAAAGTGTTTTGTTAATTATGAGCCCAAGATTTTTAACTTTGTCTTTGTAATCCAGTTAACGATTGTTTAACTTTAATTTTGGAATATTGCCAATATTTAAATGTTTGCTAAAATACGTGAGTCGGCTATAAGTATTGTTTGTGTCCTATCCTCATTTAATTATTTTAAACCATGATGATAAGCCCAATTAGTAGTGGTGTCAATACCAGAATTCATTAAATTAACAGAAGTAACAATATCCTTTGCAAGTCATCAGCATATAAATGAAAGTGAGAAAATCTTATTTTAGGCGGGCCGCATATTTGGACGCAGGTGGAGCAGCGCAGAGCAGCACAGTTTCTGCGTGCCATGTCTAGCCTAGAGAACACGCATATTGAGACATGAGGCAGAGCAGAGCAGTGTCGCACTCGGGCTACCTCGCACTTGTGGCAGGAGCGCAGAAACTGTGCCGCGCAGTGCACGTGTCTGTCAATTGAATGGACGATTTATTAGGCTTTTGGACATTACATCCATCCCTCTGAAGAAATAAGTAGTTGAATTATTTATTTCATTCAATATGGAACAGATCTAATAGCTGTATCTTAAAGCTCGTCTATATAAATAAAATATGACTTTTGTCTGTACATTGCAAAGATTCCATCAGATTTTGGTTATTTGGTGTTCATATACTCGTACTTTGCATAGACCGAAACTGGTGTCAACAGAATTCTGTCTGTCTGTCTGTAACGTTTTTAAGGCATCTTGGACCGCTTATAACTCAGAATCGACTGAAGCTATGGCGGTGAAACTTCGTTTAAGGGTTAAGCCCATTACGCAGTGTGTCTTTAGATATATTTTATACCCATACAACATCCACAAAACAAATGGCGAGGGACCAAAGTGGGCATTTAGTGAGTTTTAAGGCATCTTAGACCGCTTTTAACTCGACATCCGCTGAAGCTATGGCGGTGAAACTTCATTTAAGGGTTAAGCCCATCACGTAGTGTGTCTTTAGCTATATTTTATATCCATACAACACCCCCGAAATAAATAGCAAAGTCAAAACTTTCTTAGGCATTTTGGACCGCATTTAAGTCAAAATCGCTGAAACTATGGCAATGAAACTTTGTTTGAGGGTTAAGCTAATCACTCAGTGTATATTTAGTATTCATACAACGTCCATAAAATAAATAGCGAGGGACCAAAGTGGGTACTGAACACGTTTTTACGGCATATTGGACCGCTTATAGCTGAATATCGGCTGAAGCTATGGTAGTGAAACTTTGTTTAATGGTTTAACCAATTACGCAGTGTGTCTTTAGCTATATTTTGTATCCATACAACGTCCACAAAATAAATAGCGAGGGACCAAAGTGAACACGTTTTTAAGGCATAACTTAAAACCCAATTTCAAAATGAAGGAACAGGTGTAAGAATTGGTTGTTTGATGCCAGTACCCGAGCAACAGCCTGCCTTTGTACAAAAATACTTTAAAGTCATGATACTATGATATTTTATGCGTGGCGAAGCACGGGTACACAGCTAGTATCTAATAAGGAAGAAATAATTTGTAACATTTTGATCTGACAGCAAATGTTTTGTGAGTGGGTCTTTTCTTAAGTAAATCTTGTTGATCTCTTTGTTTTTCGATACCGTAACAGTAAAAGTGAGTCTTAAGAAGTAGCAGTTGTTCAGTGACGAACTCATCATTAACCTTTGTGGCGGATACCTTTAAGGAAATTGTTATCAATTTAGCAAAAAATCCAGTTTTTAGTTTAGAAGTACAGAATTCATTTGATGACGAAAGTAAAGGTTTTTGTGTTTTAATGAAGCAGCACCAATAGATCTATGCCCCCGAGAGAACATTTTCACATTTAAGTAAATTACTTGCCTAAAACGTAGTTGGCAGTTTATTCCCCAAGTTATAAGCGGAAGTCTGAGTTGGACCTGCGGCCGCTCTTAAATGTTCGTACGATAAAGTTTGAAATTATATTTGATTCGGGTTTTCCTTTATACTCCTATCATTAATTGACGATACATTGAAAAATATTTAAAACATTTTTGAAAAAGTTTGAAGATTATCGTAGTAAAGAACACGGCATTTCCGACACACTAAACTATTAAATCTCATTGGTTCCTCAAATAGTTGCCCTGTTACCAATTCAGAAGATCTCAAAACAATTTTAATGAAGTTCCCGTCTATGACGACTTTTATTAAATGATTGTCCAATTTTCGTGTATATTATTAATTGGAATCAACCTAAATATTTTCTGATCTGTGTTATACATATAGTTTTAGATGATTCTGAATAATCTGCAAAGTTATTCAGTGAAATAAAACGGATAACTTCAAATTTTCAAACTTAGTGAATTAATAGTGCCATGTTTCTTTCATCCCAAGAAATTAAAATGAGGTTAGTGTTGATATAGAATGTCATTTAGTCATTTATTTTCATCATATACATCAATTTACATTGATTGGGATTTTGTCAAGTTACAATACTTAAATTAAATATTTTGCATAAAAACGTGAAAAGATAAAACCTACATTTTTGTAGGATCTTAACAAAACAACTTAAGTTAAATAAATATAAGTCAAAATACACATTGTGTAAGCAAGCAAGAATCAAAAAAGAGTTTCGCAAACCCTGAGCTCTTTTTATGTGGACTGTCCCGATGACCAAGCAAGGTACTCCGGAACACTTTAAAAACAGTGATCAAGAAGAAAATTGAAGATACTTTGTTTGAAAGATTTAAGCAGAGGTATCGTTTTTCGGGTGGTTTGGTAGTTTATTAAAAAGATTTGTGGAAGAGTACCACGGTATTTTTTCGAAAAAGGTTGTGTGATGACCAGGATATTGCAGAAAAGCGGAGTTTCGAGTAAAATGTTGATGTATGTGGTTTCTACAGTAAAACTTTTCTGGGTGTGTGTAAATAAAGAGAAGGCACTTGAAAAGATACAGACAAGGGAGGGGAATATTTCTAACTGCTTGAAAAGAGCTCTACAGAACTCTAAATATTACAGTACTTTATATACCCTTTTAAAGTTCGTTTCACCGTTATAGTGGATAGTACTTTCAAGGAAGGTATTTAAAAAAACTCACATGATTTTAAAATATTTCATTTATTTGTACAAAACCATCAATATACTTTGCAATGTATATGGGAAAACAAACTGTGACATTATTCTTCAAATCAACAATATTGACTGCTGAAGACTCCTTTTTAATAATTTCAAGAGCATGCAGGTTCCTTCCAACATCGAATTACTCGGCAACAGCAGACTCCCCAGAAGTAAACCTGAAAATAGGAGTAAAACTGTAGTTCTGGCCAAATTATCTTCATTTTTAAACCCCATTTATTTTAAAACAGTTAGGCAAACACATATTGAAATAAACGTAACACTTGAACATGGTAAGGACAATAAAGGATGTATTTTTTTATTATAATAATGTATAAACAAGGAAATAAATTATAAATATGCATTTGGTTTTGTATAAAGGAAGGAAATAGATTGTATAAGTAATAGAACATAATTATAAAGGATGCTTAATACATTAATGGGGGAATTCCAGCGCCATCTTCAAGTGACATACTCCTAATCCTGCGCCGGATTCCACGTAATCGACAGCTCTGATAATTGAAAACTGGCACTGGACCCTTAGCCATCCAATAACTTGTGAGTAGGGTTTCCTCCATTTTCTGGCTAGAGCCCCACTAGTTATTTTTTGAAATAAAGAGTACTCTTTATGAGGAACTCCCTCTGTGGAACAAAGGACGAATAATTACAAAACATGAAATAGGCCTGATAGCAGTTAGGTAACATGAGAGAGTGCTGATGTAAGTAGCTGGCACAAGAAATTGGTAGTGACATGGAATTGTGAGGAAGGCTAGCAAACTTGGGTTTTGGTAGGCCACGTGTCCGAGTCCGCGAGCCCTGACCAATCGACTTCAGACACAGCTTCAATTCCAAACTGAGCTGTACTTACGTAAACCAGACTGATGATTGATATAGAGTAGTTATTTTACTAGTTTTAGTTAAGTTACTAGAGTGTTGAGCATAAGTTATAAAATACCTGTCCTGAATTGTAAATGGTCTTGTTTTAGTAATCAAATAGAAACTTTTGTTTTTATCTTTAAGTTACAAGATTTCATGTTAAGTTAAGGCCTCAATTACGTTGTTTTGGGCATTATTTGTGGAAAGTGTCATTAAACGTAAATAGATCATCACTGTAAAAAAAGGTAAACTGTTGTAACTCTGGGCTAGAGGGAAGTCTAAGAATAATATAGGCCTAGAATAGGGTTGTTACAACCTACCGAGTTGTATGTGACTATGGACTACCTACTCCTGGTTCTGTATTGGCTAAAACCAAATGTAACCATAAAATATACATATGAGTACTTACCTCGGGTTACTTCCCAACAGTTAAATCCTCTGGGTTATCATTAAACCGTCAAAGTTTCTAAATCTGCCATTGTCGTGCAAGCTGTCTTGTCTACGGATAGTGATACCCTTCATTTGCAAGCTGTCCACTGACTGAATGATTTTGTGTTCTTTTATTTACATTTTAAGTTAAAGTAGGATTCTAAGCATGTTATAATAGCCTGTTTCAACTAATATAGTGATTAATATAATTATATAAATAGAAGAAAACACTCTGATGTAAAAAAATGCAAATGTCAGACGATTTTGGTATTTTTTCTTACCCAGGTAAGAAACTTTATTTTTAAATACCTAATTTTGAAATATATTTGTAATGTATATGTATTTATATTGGCATGTATATTGATTTGTTGTATATTGCTATTGTATATATTTAACGTGGTTAAGTGGTAGAGAGGACTATAAAGTCCTAACTTCGCCACGTAAATAAAGACTTTTCATTCATTCATTCAAACTTTTATGAAACACTTTTTTACAGTGGTACGGTACTGTACGTACTGGCCTAGTAATTGGACTAATATTCTGTGTAACATTGAAACCAATTATGGACTAAAACTAGGTGAATGCTTGGTAGAAATTTGAAACATCTTAGGTGCTGTACGGAGTCAGAAATGATTCTTTACAACTATGGTTTTAAAAGATACTAAAATCATTATAACACAATTTTACCTGTATACCAATACGGTATTGTGGTATAATACCTAATTCTGGTGACCGGGCGCGAGGTTATGCAGTGCATGAGCAAATTCCATGCAAAATCTTAATGATACCCCGTAGATAATCTCATGATACGAGCTTCATCAGCTCATGTTCGATCTAGATGAAAGTTTTCACCGTTACCTTAAAACAAAACGTACCGTCAGGAAACACGCCTTTATAGCGCATTGAAAACAAAACTGCCCGTCACATTACAGCCCTTAAGCGTATTGATCTTGCGTTCTTTACCGCCTAAGTGCCTAGGACCGTTAACGTATAGCATTTGATTGCATTGAGCGGCCGTATTAATAAACTCACTTTAACAAGTCAACAAACTCGACTTTATTTACATTTGAGATTAAAACAATAATGTAGCACGTGTTCTTAAAATATTAATCCACATGAATTAAACCAGTAACGGAAAGGACTACATATCTCCTAACCCTAATGTAAGTACGCTAAAAGTATCACACCGAGAGTCTCCAGGGTTAAAAACCTCTCAAATCAATGATATTTCTGACGTCAACACTCAAGACTAACCAGAATCTCTGACAGCTTCCGTATCAAAGAAGTGTTTCTTTTGTGGCAACGGTTGGCATATACGCAACAAATGCCGCCGCTAACTTGCATTAACTGTGACTGGAACGTTGGCCATTTTGTCCCTGAAATCATGGACCTGTCAACAAGTACCATGAAACCGCATCCTTGTCCACTCTTCCTAGCGCTCCAAGGTACTGTACTCACTATCTACGCTACTGGTGAATCCATGTTCAACAATAACTCGTAAACTTCAGCCTCATGAAAGCTAGTTACCTGTGTAATTCGATTGATAATTCTGTATGTTTAATAATACAATCTGCATAGCAAACGCGTAATGTGAAAATACTTAAATATTCAAGACAACAAACAAGTTACCCAATATTCCAACACTTTAAGCTTTTAAAGGCATTTTTTCTCTTACTTATATAAATGGATCCACCACATTCTGTCCAATTAATTATGTTATAATTGGCACTCTTAGTATGCAACTATTTCCATAATATTTATTCTTTCATAAGTATTTCATCTCTGGTCCACTTTCAAAGAAAAGGGCTCTATAAACATTTGTTCAATTGTTCTCTACAAAACATTAAAGTCAAATATAGGAACTAAACTTGTGCTAGACATACTCGTCCTGTAAAAATTTTAAGTGTATTTTTTATTTTCACCAGCCATCTCATGTTTTTTTCAACAAAAAAAATTGTATTGAGCAGACAAAACTAATTGTTTACATTGTTTTATGGGAAAAATACTAAGGGCTACGTCGTTTTTAAAGTTCTCGATTTGAAATTTTCCTACATTAAAACCATCCTTGAACTCCAACGAGCATTTTAAAAAGTCATGGCCATATCGGTGGTCAGCATTTTGTCAACAGTTGAGTTATGAATGCCACACATGCAATTCATTTTTATTTATAGTATTATATTTAATTATATTAAACAGCTAAATCTCCAAAGGGCTACTAATGTTATTATCAAAGATTTGAAGACAAAAGTATTTGGATCCATAAACAGAGTAGTACCCTTTATTATATTTAAGCCACATAACAATATTCTTGGCACGACCGGTTTCGGAGTCGTCCAGCTAAGCCCATCGTTTGGGGGGACGAACAAGGGGGTGCTGGGGTACTCCTATAAGGGGATCTGGAAAAATTTGCTTCTTTTACATCCAAGACAAAGTATGTTTTGGATTGAAACCGGTCGTGATATTTTGTAATTCTTAGAAAGGGACAGATTTTATTAGGTAAAGTCCAATAGACTTTGAAAACCAGCACCAAGTACTATCATATTCAATGTAGTAATAAAATCTCAAACATAAGTATTAAATCTCAAATGTTTTGTTCAATTTTCTATTTGTTAATATAGTAATTTTATTTAATAAGGAGTAATTTAATAAAAGTTGAATGTTCAACCTGTAAAAATTGCTTATAAATAGTCAAACATTATTGTAACCTAGGTTGTAGTCCCGTCTTCCATGAAAGCCGGATAAAAAGCAAGCCACTATCTCTTCGTATTTTCTTCTGTGAGATCATTCTGTTTTCTGAGTATCAGCGGTGTAAATATTGCCGGAGAAAAATGTTTCAATTTGATATATAATCTAACTTGTGGAACACAGAGGTTTTTTTCTTGTTACTATGGGGCCTTTAAGCTTTTCCTCAATCACATTTTAGGCAGATCTTTCGATAAAATGCATATTTACTGATTTAGGGCAAAAAATAAAATATTCCAAGTCAAGCCCAGTCCAACTGTTCACTGTTTTTACTGCTTGATTTCAAAAACAAACCAATGTTCACGGTGACCGCCAAAAATATAGTCTGTCAACAAACCTCAAATTCACAGCCGACTGTTCAGCGACCTCGAAAACATACAGATCAAAAAATTCCCAGCACTGTGCCTAAACTTTCCTCTAATCTAGCTAATTTAGGGACTTGCAGCCAAAATAAATGTATTGTGTAATTATTGTTCGTTTGTGAGCGATACTCGCACCTCTAAATTTTAAAATAAACAATGTTGGTTCAAAACAGCTAACAATAAACATTTTCGAGTCACTTTATTTCTTTTTGATTAAGCAAACACATATAAATATTCTTTCTGAAAGTGAATTATACCCACAGCATAGGTATATATTGGGGTGGGGACGCGTCCCCTAATTCTCTATGGCACCACAATAACAATATTCTTGTTTAAATGTTTCATATTAAAGCTTCCGGTGTTCCATTTAACGTAAATATTTATCATATCCGAATAAAGTTATAAATTTAAACGGAATTATTTGTAAATAAGTAGACTACAAATTTACAATTCTTCATCACCTTTACGACCCGACCACTCGTTCACATGTTACAGGCCAAAATATGAAATAAGTACAGTGCAAAAGTATCGACATTTGGTGCAATTAAGTATCGTGAATCTGAGGCTCTGCAGTTAAAAATGTCGTTTAACCGAAACGTAAACGTATTTGTGTCCAGAAAAATCCTTAGTACTTACATTGCTCATGGTTCACATTTAACAAGTACGAGTGAAATAAAACACTCAAACTGTGTATACTAGTTTTGTTCATTTAACCCCAAGTGTTACCTCATTTGAACTGGCAAGTTTCGGTACAGTCTCTCAGCAATACCTGGAAAAGAAAAGAGCTACATTAGTTGTGTTCTCTTTTCTATGTGCTTACTTAAAGAGTGTTTTTAATTAAGAGTTTAGAAGATCTAGAGCGGTTTGAAAAGAATTAAGTCCTAAGTCTATGTTAGTGAGGGGTTTTTCCCCCCAGTCGTTAGCAATTAAATTTTAATTTTCGTGTATATAACAAAAGTTTGTTTCAGTTTATATTAGTAAAAGTTCTAGCCCATAGATGTAAGTTTAAAAATCGATTCATGCTAAGTTATAATTTATTTTGAGGTTTGTGGGCCAAACAAGTTGATAGTTATATTTCTTCTTGATTTATTAACTTAGTTCCCTTGCTTTAACATACCAATAACTTTGAATGAATCTTTAAGAATTTTGAAAGTGTTATTTTTAATGCTGTTTTATTTTTGTTCAGTTAACTATTTATTTATTTTGGGTTTTAACAAGGAAGTGCAAAATGTTTTCTTTTGAATGGAAGAGTTAACAATATTGGAAGTTACCAAAATGTTCATATACAAATTTTTAAAAGTAAAGATAATTTCCAATTTATCAACACAAAAAATTTTTTTTCAATTATTCATGTAAATATGGGAAGCTATAATAAAATTTCGATGAATTTATGACCATAAAGGATCATATTCTTAAGTGTGAATTTGATATTATGATTTTTACAGAAACTTGGACCAAAAAAAGTGATAATATAATCATTGATTTACCAGGCTATGAATACTTTTGCAATGAAATAAGCAGAAACCTAAATGACGGAGTGTTAGTTTACATTAATAAATCTATTAAGCTTTCTCATACTTATATCAGACAAATTAATTTTGATGGAGCTGAGAGACACGTTTTGCTAGCCATATATCGTCCTTCATTTGAAAATGACTTAAATTTATTTATTGATGATCTCGAGGCATACTGTGAAGAAAGACAAGATAATAATATAATACAATGGATTGTTGGTGACATAAACTGTTTTATTTTACCTGAGCACACTCCTTTAGCACAACGATACTTAAATGTATTGAATTCTGCTGGTTTCACAAGTACAATTAATATTCCTACAAGAGTTACGAATCATTCCTCTAGCTGTATAGACCACATTTTCGTTAAAATTAAAGAAATAGATAGAGTTTCAACTGCAGTGGTTCAATCTGAAATTACAAATCATTATTTCATTTGTTCCAAACTAAATTTAATCCAAAGAAAACAGAAAAAACCCAATACAGAAAATGTTAACATTCATTGATGAGAATGTAGCAAACGATCTGATATCCAAAGACAATTAGACTCCTATTTTAAGCGAAAATGATATTGATATATGTACCGAAGAGTTTAATAGTAAATTGCAAAATATTAGAAAAATGACGACCAAGGAAAAGTACATATCCTCAAATAAATTAACTTTGAAGCCATACTTCAATAAAAATTTTCATACTTCATAGAATGTTTCAACCATGCTTCATACTTATGCTTTATAAAAACCAATTAGAACTAGAGATAAATTGAGTAAACAATTAAAAAGACAAACATTTAACCCAAACCTATCTAATCATGTTAAAACGTATAGAAATATTTTAAGCAACTCCTTAAAGCGAGCCAAACAAACAATTTATTATCAACAAAAATAAATAATTCAAAAGGAAATCTTAAATTTCTATGGAAGGTTCATAACTGAGTTACGAAGTTCTTTGTCGCTTGCTACAAAATTTGTACCATTGTCGGAAAACATTTCAGTAGGGCAGGATCTGCAGCTTATAAACCGTTGTATTGCCATGATACAACTTTGGGCGTCCAAACCAATTAATTACGGCGTTGTACAAGGAAGCACTTTAGGTCCTTTGCTCTTTTTAATATACATAAACAGCATTAGTAAACTAAACATGTTTGGTGGTGAAAGTCTTCTTATATAACTTTGCAGAGCTTGGCTTGACGAATTTAAAGCTGTGATTTGATCAAAATATTCTAATCGGACATGAATGTGGAAGTGGTAAACTTATTAATGATACAATTGTAATTCATGCATGAATTTATTATTTAAAGCATTTCTACAAACCTCACTATGACCCCACAAATGTAAAACTAACACTTCATTCATGTCCTAACCAAAATTCTTGTCATGACTGTAAATCCATTGCAAATCTAAATAAATTTAAATATCTTGGAGTCATGTTTGATAATACAGTAGTTTAAAATGAGATGCTCATATAGAATACCTAAACAGCAAACTCCGGAAGTTCATATACATGTTTAGCATTATCAACCAAATTTTAACCTTTGACTTGCTAAAAACTGTGTATTATGCCTATTTACAATCTCTGTTACAATATGGAATCATTGCTTGGGAGGTGCCTTCAAAACGATAAAACAACCTTTAGAGATAACTCAAAAATGTATAATAAAGACAGCTTTACAGAAACCTATTAAATATTCAATAAACAGTAAATTTTATCAAATTTCGATGAAATTAGGAAAAATATGTATTTCAATAACATCAATATACTACAAACATTACGAAAATCCAAAAAAGTCGTTTCAAAATGGTGGCAAAAAAGGGGATTTTCACTCTAACAGCATTATAAGTGGTCCGTTTTTAATGCAATTTGAAATAAATGTTCTTTTCATGATACGTAGAAAGCAGTTTTTAAAACGAAGATACGTCCAAGAGGCCATCTGTTTCTTTCTTGGATTGCCTTCTTCGATGATGATTGCCGTCTCCGACGTTAGGTGGTGTAGGTGACTTATGCCACTTGCAGCGTCTCGTTAAGCAGGAGAGGTACTCCCGGATCCATCCTTTCCAAAAATTGAGAAGACTTCTGATTTTTGTTAACTGTTTCTTGCTTAGTTTGTCATCGTTTAATGTTATTTTAAACCCTTCAAGCAGAAAATGCTTTGGGGTAAGTGGTTCAGGATCAGAGGGTACACTGTAGACTCTACAGACACATGAGTTAGGGGACGGCAGCTAATTATGTATTCAACTATTGTTAGAAAGGTCCTCAGCTCCTCATCTTTAGGGTATTGCGATCGCATGACAAACTTCAGGGCTGTCTTGACTGATCTGATGTCATTCCCAACATCCTCCCATGTGAGGGGCTTTAGAGGGGTTAAAGTTCCATTTAATATCTTGTCTGGTTCAGAGAGTAGTTACAAAGTTCTTTGTCGCTTGCTACAAAGTTTGTACCACTGTCGGAAAACATTTCAGTAGGGCAGGATCTGCGGCTTATAAACCGTTGTATTGCCATGATACAACTTTGGGTGTCTAGAGAATGGGCGACTTCTAGATGAACAGCTGCTTTGGTCGATAAACAAGTGAATACCACTCCATAGCGCTTCTCATGTATTCTTCCAACAGTCACCTCGATGGGTCCAAAATAGTCCACACCAGTGCAGAAGAATGGGTGGCTGACTTTAGTAACTCTGCATTCTGGTAAAGGTGCCATCCACTCTGTGGTGCCATCTGTCTATAAAATTAACTGTACTGTATTTGTTTTAATGTTTTAAACCAGATGTTGTATTATTACGAATTGTTTACATACAGTATGCATGAATTTGTTGTCATTTCAAGTTCATATAATTTTGACTGACCGCCTGAGTTATTACTACACTAATAATTCGCAAATATTGATGCCGAACCCCCTTTTAAACGCCAACCAGAAGATCCTCTAGAGTTAAAAAATACCTGTCAGGTATACCCCATCTCAAGAAAATCAAAGTAATACAAATTATGATGAGGACATAGACAATGAAAACCAGATGGAAAAAATGGATGACAAGAAAAATAGGACAAATGTCTCTGCTCAAACCACATCTTCAAGAAGAAGTCGACGAAGTCAAATTGAATTGGAAAAGTTGGTAGAAGCTGCCAGACTGGAAAAAGAAAATGGACTTAAGGAAAATCTAACGTAAGAGGAAGACATGAGATGGAGTGTCAGAAGAAGGAACATGAGATGGAGCGTCAGAGGAAGGCGATGGAACGTCAAACAGAATTGGAACATCGTGAGCTGCAGCGCCAGAAACGGTTGCTCGAAACGGGCTGAGCTGAAATCTGCATCTGTCAGTAGTAGAAATGCCTCAGTCTCTGAGGTAGGCTCTAGTTTAGGTTTAAATGATAACTTTGAAGAACCTGTTAACAAGGTTGAAAATTGGCTATGTGACAAACAACAGTAGTCTAACGTTGTTCAATCGTCTCCGTCTGCCATTGTGTCATCAGCCGTGGAAATGGTAGCAGATTCTTTTAGAAAAGCGATTCATTTAGACAAGTCTAACGTCAACATCTTCCTCCCTTTAGTGGGAAGGGGGGCCTATCTTCTACTCGGCGTATGAAAAGACAAAAAATTCCTTAAGTGAGGATGACAACCTTATTAGACTTAGGAACTGCCTTGAAGGAGAAGCATTTAAGACGGTGAAACCTTTGTTTATCTCGGGTAGAAACCTTAATTTGGTCTTGAAAACAACTGCGGTTTGGTAGGCCTGAATTAATATTAGAGTCAATACAAAAGAAAATAAAAATGTTACCTCCCGTCAAAGAGGAAGGTCTGATAGCCTGATAGAGTTTTCTACTAATGTCTTAAACTTTACTTCTATAGCAGAATCTTTGAAATGACAAACTACATGACTAATCCCCAACTATTGACGGAGTTGCTGGATAAGTTACCGTACAGTTTAATGTACAGCTGTGCTCAGCATTTAAGCACATTGTCCCTTACTAAACCTGACCTAAAAGACCTTTCCGATTGGTTAGAAAACCAATGCTCGATAATGAGCATATACTTTCGTCCCCAGTCCGAAACCAGTGCTCGTAGGAAAAATGACCCAAAACTTGTTTTGACTAGTTCCTAAATGAAAGCAAATGGTGTTGTATGTTTTGAGATGAAAAGCTCGAGAGTGCAATGTAAGACTTTCAGGAAAGCTGGTGTCTGGGAGAGATGGAAGATGGTTGCAGAGAAGTTGAAGAATTGTGTTTCTTTTGTCTTCGGAAACACGCAATAAGTTTTGTAAAGCAAAGAAAGTGTGTGGTATAAATGATTGTAAGTTATTTCAAAGCCGTTTTCTTCACTCAGACAAATAAGAAAAGCCTTCTAACTCTGGTACAAGAATTGAACTTCCTACTGAGAAATCTAAAGATAACAACACACATACCAAACATTCTGTCACCAAAAGTGACCTACTCAGAGTATGTCCCGTCACTCTATATGGACCAAAATGTCAAACCGATACGTTCGCTCTTTTAGATGATGGCTCGACCGTATCCCTACTCAACTCGACTACAGCTGATAGGAGTCGAGAAAAAACAACACCCCTAACAACCTGCTGGTCAAACTCGACATGTCATTACGACTCATTGTCACGCAAAGTTAGTCTGCAAATTAAAGGACTTTATGAAGACGAAGTATACACTATATAAAATGTTCTTACTCAGCTGTGGTAATTGGATTTGCCATTACAACACATCGACACAGTGAAACTAAGAGAAATGGTCTCACTGAACTCGAAACTCAACCTCTTCCAGTAGTTCACTCCAAACCCACCATATTGATAGGCCAAGACAACATCAACCTTATTCTAACCAGAATGGTTATCAAAGGACCAGCAAATTCACCAGTTCTTTCATGGAGTTGGACTATGCACGAAAAATGTGCGAAGTTTGATGACCGTGTCGATGAAAACTTCACAGTTCACTTTGGAAAGAGTCGTTCCAAACTGATGACTGCGGTACAATACCCTTCAATGAAATTGAAACAAATTCAAACGAAGTAAAACGAGCTGTTAATATATTAGAATATACCACAAAGAAAGTGGGTGATCACTATGAAACCGGTTTGCTATGGAAATCAGATAACGTCCAGTATCCTTCAAGCTACGTGTTATATATATTAACTTAATAATTTCTGTTTCTGTTTAATCATGTGGATTATTATTTATAGAACACGGTATTAAAATTGTTGTAAGATGTAAATAAATTCAGTTCAGTTTGTTGTCTTGCAAAAGTGAGTTAATAAACTACTAAATTAAGCATATACTTTATACTGGCGACGAGGATTGTAAAATATTAAAAATATTAGGTTAAAATGCCTAGAACCACAAAAGAACCAGAATACTGAAGACAATCAAATAATAGTGTTGTTATGAATGAAGGGAAATACGTGGCAACCAACAAAATTCCAGTTTTGAAGAGTCAATTATTTTGTAGGAACAGTGCTGCCGACGACTGAACAAGTTTGTTCTAACTTGTAATAAATCAGGAAAAGAAGGTTTAGCACTTTTAGATGCTATTGGAGAACAAACTTACGCCAAGGTAAGCGATCTTTGTTCAGCTTTAGCTTAATGGTTTCAAAGTTTCTACAGAGTTGGATGACTAGAGGGTGAAGGTATCATAAGTAAAGTAAACTTTTCTAACTATGCCACTCCAGTAGTTCCAATACTTAAGAAGGATGGATCTGTGAGGCTGTGTGGTGATTATAAGACAACTTTAAATAAGGTATTAAATATAGATGAATATCCTATTCCAAACATTGATCATTTGTTGACGTCCATTGGTAACAGTCAGTACTATTCTAAGATTGACATCACTCAAGCCTATAACCAGCTAGAAGTTCATCCTGATGATCGGCATTACACAACTATAAACACTCACAAAGGATTGTACCAATACAACAGGCTACCTTTTGGGATTGCTAACGCTCCAGCAATTTGGCAAAGAACAATTGAACAAGTTTTAAATGGTATTTCAAATGTTGCCATTTTCTATGATGACATTGGTATTGGCACGGAAACAGCAGAAGACCATTTCAAAACACTGAAACAGGTTTTCGACAGGTTAAAAGAATTTGGGATCAGAATAAATGCTACTAAGTGTTCATTTTTCAAGAAATCCATTGAGTACTGTGGTTTCAAACTTAGTGACAGAGGCATACATACAATGGAAAACAAAATTGAAGCTATTTTGTCCGTAAAGGAAACCAAATCTGTCGCAGAAGTGAGGTCATTTTGGGACTTGTAACATTTTATTTTAAACCCTCAGCAATCTAGCATCTCCGTTGTATAACTTGCTTAAGAAAGGGGTTAAATATGTGTTTACAGAAAATTGCAAAGATGCATTTCAGAAAATAAAAACAGAGCTAGCTTCTGACAGAGTGTTGGTTCATTACGATCCTAAGAAGGAACTCATACTTGCTACAGATGCCAGTCCAATAGGTCTAGGGGCAGTGATCTCTCATAAAATGGCCGATGGAACTGAGCGCCCGATTGCTTATGCAAGCCGTACACTTACCACAACTGAGAAAAATTATAGTCAAGTGGACAAGGAAGCACTTTCTATCATTTTTGGAATCAAGAGATTTTATGCATATTTATACGGTCGCAAGTTTGTGTTGGTCACTGACCACAAACCTCTTGTCTCAATTTTCCATCAGTAAAGAGCTTCCAAAGCTATCAGCTATGCGCATGTTGCATTACGCAATTTACTTACAGGCTTTTGACTACGAAATTCGCTATCGTAGAACAAATGATCATTTGAATGCAGATGCATTTTCCAGATGTCCAATGATTTGCAATTTGACAGATGAAAAATCAGGAGTTGATATTTTCAATCAGAACAAATAGGGACACTTCCAGTAACTGCTGAGCTAATAGCGCAGAAACTTAAAACGATGAGGAGGTTGTGGATTTGTACAATTATCTGAAAAACGGAACAATGAGAAAAGAACATTATTTTGGACACGCTTCAGGTGAGTACAGTTTACAAAGTGGTTGTATACTGTGGGGTCACAGAGTCTACATACCTAAAGATTTACGAAAAACCGTTTTAAATGAACTTCATGAGGGCCATCAAGGAATTGTGAAAACGAAACAATTGGCAAGAAGCTATATTTGGTGGCCAGGAATCGACTATGCTTTCGAAGAAATGATTAAAAACTGTGTTTCATGCCAAACACTCAGAAATGACCCAGCTAAAAGTAAATCTCATTGTTGGGAGTATCCTGATACCTCTATGGATAGGGTACATGTGGACTATGCTGGACCGTTTAGAGGAAAATACTATTTGGTAGTAGTTGATGCCTTTAGCAAATGGCTAGAGGTTTTCCAAGTAACATCACCAACATCAGCCGTAACAACACAAAATCTGATGAAATTTTTTGCTGCCTATGGACTGCCAAAGGTTTTGGTATCAGATAACGGAACATGTTTTACTAGCCAAGAGTTCACCCACTTTTGTCGTGGTTGTGGAATTAAACAAAAGTTCATTGCACCATATCATCCGTCAACTAACGGGCAAGCTGAAAGAAGTGTGCAAACAATTAAAAATGCATTGAAAATTGCTCTGCTAAATAACAACAATGTGCACCAGGCTATTATTACATTTCTGTTCGCTTACAGAAGAACACCTCAAACGACAACAGGAATAACTCCAGCCAAATTGTTTATTGGGAGAGAGTTGAGGTCTAGATTGGACTTGATAATGCCAGAAAATCATACAGAGAAGAAAGACAGAACATACAACAAGGAAACTTATCGAAAGTTGAATGAGGGAGATAAAGTGTGGGTCCGCTTTTATGGAGTGAACAAGTGGAAGTTTGGAGTGGTCAGCAAAAAGATGGGGTCTCTCCACTACTTAGTCACTGTTGAAGGGCTTGTGCATAGAAGACACATTGATCAATTGAAAAAAGTTTAGATGTTCATGATTAGAAGGGAGGAGTGTTATATATATTAACTTAATAATTTCTGTTTCTGTTTAAACCATGTGAATTATTATTTATAGAACACATGATACATATTTAATTATTGTAAGATGTAAATAAATTCAGTTCAGTTTGTTGTCTTGCAAAAA